>BLBF01000083.1:2575860-2727417 GCA_015471245.1 Laticauda colubrina | reverse complement strand
ATAGATAGATAGATAGATAGATAGATAGATAGATAGATAGATAGATAATGTGTTCTGATGCAGGTGTTTTTTCCTAAAAAGGAAGGGAGTAGAACAAGGGTTTTCAAACTTGGCAAGTTTAAGACTTGTGGGCTTCAACTCCCAGAATTCCTGAGCTAACATGACTGGAGGAGAAATTCTGGGAGTTGAAGTCCAGAAGTCTTAAAGCTGTCAAGTTTGAAGACCCCTGGAGTAGAACATCCAATCTGTCATTTGCCTTAAATCCTTTTGACATAATTTTTAATTCTCATCCCCACTGATAGCCAAAGCTTTTTATAAGCAATTACACTAATATGTATTCATGCTTTCTACACTTTGTCTCATCCCAGAAAATTGTGCCTTCCTTTTTCATTTAAACTTTAAGCTCCTTTAAGAGAGAAACCTGTTTCTTTTCCAATAAAGCAGAGGTCTCCAAACTTGGCAAGTTTAAGACTTGTGGACAACAATTCCCAGAATTCTGGGAGTTGAAGTCCAAAGTCTTAAAGTTGCCACGTTTGGGGACCCCTGCAATAAAGCATTGCATATCGTATAAATTATTCTTCATGGTCTTTAATGATTTTTGGGACTCCTCTGCATGAAGCCCCTTCATCTGCCTGAGTCACAAGGTTTCTACAGCTGTTCTGTACCTGAACTGATTAATTTCTGGCAAGTTGCAATGCAGGAGTAAACCATTCAAAAAAGTGTTTTCAGTAAACTTCTATGCTGCATAGTAGGTTTCCTACCAGCAAAACTTTGAACCTTGTCTCAGTTTTTTGGCTGTTCCTGCCACCTTGCTGAAGTCACCATGACACCCTGCCAATGTTTCAATGTGGTTTTTAAGGAGCAGATTTTTTTTTTCTTTCATTATAAAGCATATAGGGTGATATAGGAACAAAATGTGAAGCAGCTGGAAAAAGCATTGGTTGACTCTGGATATCTCAATGCTAAGCTGACTTGCAAGATGAAACAAAATTGGTGGTTTTTTTTAGGATTAGGAGATCCCAGTGGCTGTGCACCCCAAGACACTAAAACCAAAGCTCAAAGGAACAAAATATTTGAGAACCTTTCACTTTTGCTGATTGTTTTGCAAGAGCTACTATGCTATGTTTTTTGTTTGTTATTTCTATATAGGTTTGTCTGCTGAAATTATTAGATTCCTATTGTACTCACTGATTTATTATATGTTTATCTCAAATATAACTTGTATAGACCTGTAACTTAAAGACAAGTATAAATGTTTTAATAAGCAAAATAAACAACATTTGCTCTAATGTGAATATAAACATTATTTAGGCGAGAATGATTTTTCTTCTGTGACTTCATCCTGTTAAAACAATATTTGTCCACAATAGTGCCAGATAAGCCTTGGGAACTAATTATATCTAACAAGCCTGGTTTGGGTCAAAAGCCCCTCCAAAAATTGCAGTTAAAAATGTTATCATTTTAATTTAACCAAAAAAGGAAACTCAAATAAATGACTCATTCAGTAAGCTAAATTAAACAAATATACTTTCTGTCCTGAGCCCTCCATCTTTTTCCTCCTGCTTTTTCTAATTTGGTGTGCAGCAATTAGAATGCCATGTGTCACATGTGGTAGTTCCTTCAAAGTTTAATAACTCTGAAATATGGCATAATGCAGTTCCAAGTTAATTCATTTTTGGTCAAAAAAGTCATAAAAATATGCAGGATTGTATATCTTCTCCTGCTCTCTTTCCTCTTCAGTCTGTTTCTCTTGCCCCAAATAATGATTGGCAAGAGAAGGTTACAACCTAAGTCTCATGTAATTCAATAAAATGATAGTGAGTCATATTCCTTCAGTTCTGGGAATGCTTCTTTTGATTGACCCTTCTAGTCTGTTGACATGTATTCTCTACACCCTCTAGAAAAATATTGCAGTTGGCTATCTGCTTTCATTTCAAGTTCTGTATTTTTGGGGAAATAATTTCCATGTCTTCTTTCTCAAAAAAAAAATGTTCATGGGAAGATCACGTTTCATGAAGTTATCATGGTTTTGGTCTTTGGGTCTATCTGAGAATGGAAATGTTAGTGACCTCTTTTCAATAATTATTGTGACCTTCAGTAATTATATGCTAAAAGAACAAAAGAGTTATTTTGACTGACTTTTTTCATTCTATTTGTTATGATCCTATAGGCATGTTGGTGAACTTTTTCGGCACAGACTGCATGCTGGAAATCTGGTCTTCTGGTTTCTGGCGCGCATGTGTGAACGAAGACCAGCTGGTTGTCACACATGTGCACAACGGAAACCAGAAGCTCAGTTTCCCAGTGCACGCATGCATGCCGGGGAGCTGCTCTTCCAGTTTCCAGTGCTCCCATGCAAGCGAAGACCAGCTGTCCAGCGTGCAAGTGCACACCAGAACCCAGAAGGGATGACAGTTGATGTTCCCGGAGAGATGGCTCTACGTGCCACTTCCGGCATGCATAGGTTCGCCATCACAGCTATAGGCAATTGTATAGCACAATAATATCTTTATGGTATGCTTGCATCTTATTAGATAGTTGCAGAGCATAAAAATTCTGCAGCACCAACTTTATCATATTTTTTTCTCTTTTTCTTCTCTTTTCTCTTCAGCTTCAGGAATACTACAAGAAGCAGCAGGAACAGCTTCACCTACAGCTTCTAACTCAGCAACAAGCTGGAAAGCAGCAAGCCAAAGAGGTAAGGTTTGCTTTGAATTTAGCAAGATATATCCCCCCCCAAAAAAAAAACCCCTAATCTGCAGAAAAGAAAAAAAATTGAGGGAAAAACAGACTTGCTAAAAAAAATTGCATTACTCTTCATGTAAAATTACAGATGTGCTCAGAGGTGGGATTCTATTTTTTAACAACGGGTTCTGTGGGCGTGGCATGGTGGGCCTGGCCAGGTGACTGGGTGGGTCAAAAGAGAGAAACTCACTTCAATGCTGTTGGAGCAGGGGGTTGGACTAGATGACCTCCGAGATGCCTTCTAGCCCTGGATTGCTGTGCTGTTTCAAAGCATCCTCTGAAGCTGCTTCTAGTGCCAGGGTTTGTGGTCCTTCCTTCATCTCCTTTTCCTCTCCCTCCCTTCCTCCCTCCCTCTGTCCATCCATCCATCCATCCATCCATCCATCCATCCATCCATCCGTATCTCATTCACTTTCCCTTCCCTTTCTCCCTTTCTTTCTGTCTTTCTTTCTTTCCCTCCTTCCCTCCCTCTTTCTTTCTCCCCTCCCTCTTTTTTCTTTCTTTCTCCCTTCCCTTCTCTCCTTCCCTCCCTCCCTCTTTTTTTCTTTCTTCGCACCCCCCCCCCCGTCCCCTGTTTTGGGCCTAGCAAGCCTCCCTGCACTTACCTGGCAGCCAGAACCAGGCATGTGGGAATTTTTGGGAGGGGTGGGATGGGGCCAGCTGGTCTTTGGAACTACCAGTTCACCGAACTGGATGTAAAATTGGCATCGGTTTGTCTGAACCATTCCGAATTGGCTGAATCCCACCCCTGGATGTGCTTCTTGTCCATTTGAGAGAATAAACTGAATTATCTTTGGTTATTCAGTATAGATTTAATTTCAAAAAAAATCTCAAGTTACTGCCTCTGTTGTAACCCATGTTTTTGCAATAAGCAAGCTTAACTGAGACTAATTCACTGTTTAGGTAAATGTTTTGCAGGGATTCTCAATAATCGGCTCTCATTTAAGAGATTTATCTGCCTTGAGTACATAATTTTTGCTGTAGAATTCTAAAATAAAAGATACTTGTATCACTCCTGCTATTGGCATTTTTGCCAGAAGCATCATCATAATGATGCAGAGTTTTGTGAAAGTATTTCTGGCAGTTGTGATATTACCTCAGAAACATGAAATGAATTGAGAGACTATAATAATCCAGAAAATCTACTATATTCATTTTAATAGTCCAAGGAAAACATAAAAGGTTGCCTGTTAGACCCAGGAAACAATAACTTTGCAGAATTCATATTCACATGTTTATGATTAACTTGACAATAAGTATTTTAACTTCCAAGATCAAAAGGTGACATACAAAGCAAAATCGCCTTCCATTTTCCTCTCAGCATGGTTAAGCGGGGTTGAAACAGAATGTCTGGCCCAAACTCAACTCATGAGTTTATGTGGCCTTGAACCCAGATTTTCAAGATCCTTTACAGGACTGTAATTACAATATACTGACTGACATAACGTGAAAGTGATGTATGTTGCAAGTAATTTTACTACATCCCACAAACTTTCTGTATGGCACGACTTCTCAGTCTATGATTGGGGGTCTGTTGATGGTAGAGGTTACTTCAAGTGATAATACAAGTAACAAAATGGCCAAAAAGTTGTTGTATTTTCTGAAATTTTATTGTCCTGCTCTGAAACGTTGTGAAATTTGATTTTGACCAGCTATATTTGTTTAAAATTATCATTTCCTGTAAAACCATATTTGTTGACAGGGCATCTATGCCATGATACCTGCAAATGCATGCTTAACTTTCAGTTTCTGTGGCTTCTTGAGTGAGAAGTGAAACATCTTAAAAGTCCAGTTGCCTCTTGAAAAAAACATCTTTGGGATAACTTTAGAAATGATGCTCTCTTTGAATTAAAGGGAAAAAATATTGGCAGGAATAAATTCTGTCATCACATATTGTGCCTAGACTAGTGCTTACCTTGTTGCTTTGTACTGATGCATTTGAAATGCTAAGGTAGATTCAGGAAATCTTGCAATGCTAATTTGTTCCGTAACTCCAGAAAGCTTGAGAGTGAGAATTTTCAAAAAGAATCTTGTTCCTCATAAGTTATCCCAGTATACCACCTGATACAACATGGTTAATCTAGGAGGGAAGCAGCACATGAGGATTGGCCAGCAAGTAACCTGGGCATCAAATTAATGAAGTGCTCCTGTCAGTCCACAGTGTCACACTGAAACTCCTCTTGATGTGCTCATAAATCAAAGTGACGGGCGCCTGTTACCCCAGTAACTGCACCCACTCAGCTGCATCTAATGTAAACAGAGCAGACAAAATGTTTTAAGAAATTCAAACCCCATCACGAGGGAAAAAGATCAGGGTTCAAAGAATATAGAGTTGGTACAACAAGAAGTGAAGGTAAAAATCTGGGGTTTAATCCTAAATAAATGCTTTCTATAGATACCTGCAAGTATTAGAGGAAGAAAGGATTGTAAATGGTATGATCAGTATACCAGTAATTGCTAGTGGCTGGTAGAGTAAGCTTCAGTAATTATTTTCTTGTGTTTAAGATTTTTATTAGCGTGCAGATAAGTTTTTTACTTCATTGGTTTATTAAAAGTACATGGAAGATGATCTCCAAAAGTGAAAATGTCCAGAGAAGACCACAAATTCTGACAACATATTGGCTAATGATAGCTTCTAAGGCAATACCAGATTAGCTATTTAGTTCTAGTGATCAGGGAGAAATCTTGGAGGAATGTAGGTTAATAAAAATAATATACAAGAAAAAGTGAAGTGGGCTGCATTTTTATGTACACAACACTCTGCTGGGCTTAGTAAAATTACCAATATTTCAAATTTCTAATACATTTCCAACAATTCCTCAGAGAAAAAGTATAGTAGTTTAATTTTTTGCCTTGCATTCAGTTTTTTTATCCAAAGACTAAAAACTGGTTGGTTTTTTTTGTGTAGGATTGTTTCTTTTATTTGGTACATTTTGGTTTAGTTTGGGAAGTAGGAAGATTTTGGGTTCAATAAAATTAGTTATTCAAAAAAAAAATTCATCTAGCATAAGTAATTCTATGTGCTCACGACGGTCTGTCGTTTAGAAGGAAACTCACATTTGGAATACTATACTTTGGAAGAAAATAAATATTAAAAATACTTCCAAATGAAGCTTTTATTGTACATCTGCTTCACTAATGAAGCTTCATCTCAATAGAAGGAATCGAAACATCACAATTATCTATTTATTACCTCCTCATAGTTTTCCATTGCTTTTATTTTTCTTAATATATAATATATGAAATTCCATGTATAATCCATGTAAGAAGATAAACCAGAATATCTTGGCCTCTTGATTGGTGAGTGCTGAAAGCTAAAAACTGAAACCTCTGAAAAGGAGGCTTCTTAAACCTAAAGAAGGTACATATAAGTAAAGCATAATTTAAAAAAACATTAAAAATTATTCATTCATATGCACGTTCTCATTTTCCCCTAAGTTAATTCAAGGCCTAAAAACTTAAAAATTGAGGTACAGCTGATCCTTGATTTACAACAGTTCATTTAGTGACTGCTCAAAGTTACAACAGCACTGAAAAAAGTGACATATAACTGTTTTTCACCCTTAACAACTGTTGCAGCATCCCCATGGTCACACGATCAAAATTCTGATGCTTGGCAATTGACTCATTTGTGATGGTGGCCGTGGCCCAGTGTCATGTGAACACTTTTTGCAATCTCTTGACAAGCAAAGTGAATGGGGAAGCCAGATTCACTTAATAACCATGTTACAAACTTAATAACTACAGTGATTCACTTAAGAACTATCGCAAGAAAGATTGTAAAATGGAGCAAAACACACTTAACAAATGTCTCACTTAGCAAGAGAAATGTTGGGCTGAGTTGTGGTCGTAAGCTGAGGACTGGCTACTTGTACTTATAACTTGATTATAAAATTAATAGGCTTGGATTTCACTGAATTTGTAGTGAGATGAACGTCTTTAATTGTGGGGAATCACCAAGAATGTCAGACTTTGTGAATAATCTTGTTTCTTGAACTTGAACCATACATGCTATAAACACAAGATTATTTTTGGCTGATGCCTGGATGTGTTCTCATAAAAAATGATACCCAATAAATCTTGTTCTGGGGATAAAAGAAACATAGAGAAGAGATGGGCAAATATTTTAGCCCTGCTCATACTCTTATTCTACTTGTATTCATTGGGAAGGCCTGCAGAGAAGCTGGAATTCTGTTCAGTTTATGTTATTTCAATTTTCTCTGCATTTGAGAACTAAAGCAAATGAAGCAAATTGCTGGCACTATAGTCACAAAGGAGAGAGTTAGAGCTCCCTCCTTTTTTTCCAGGTGACTTGGTGCATCTGTCTCACCCTTAAAAATGGCTTAACATTAACACCTAACCTTTTCTTAGTAGAATGTAGTTGTTAAGATATTCGCCTAGAAACCAGGAACTCGTGAGTTCTAATCCCACCATAATCATGAAAACCAGTTGGCCCAGTCACTTTCTTTCAGCTCAACTGACTTCACATTTTGTTGTGGGGAAAACAGGAGGAGGAATGAATATTAGTATATTTGCTGCTTGAAGTTTTCTGCCTTGAGTTATTTATTTAAAACATATTGAAGAAGGTTTTTTTTCAGAACTTTTTTGTTTATCTGCCTGCAGTTCAATCCCTGAAGGGGGGCTGCTCCTTCCCATTTTGATGCCTTTTTGCTAAAAGTCCTGACGATTTATTGGAAAGGAATCCAATCCAAATCAAAAGTGAATGAACTTATCTTGATACAGGCACAATCTGTAAAGATGTATTCTATGTTATTCTTCACAGAAGTATGAGTTAAATACTTTCAAAATGAAATGATAGACAAATTTAATGTTTGGGGCTATGAGTATGTATGTGTTAATACTACCAGTTCTTGATTCTCTGAGGCCCTCTTCAGACTGAAGCTGCTGCAGGTCTCTCTGGCTTCTTAAGCACTCTTAGCTACTCTGCTCATGGGAATATACATAATCCTTGAGAAGAGGGTAGGAAGAAAATAATTGTGACAGCAAAGAGCTACATTGGAGGGTGTGTGATTTTGTTTTTGTCAAAAACTTATTGTCTTTTATAGTGTTGCTTATAAAATAAATACTAAAAACTTGTTTCTGGTGGTGCTTGTAAAATATACCATGCTAATGTAGACTTGAATGTTTTGGCAGTGACTATTGCTACAGAGAGCCAGATTTCAGAGACAAAGCTTAAATGAAGAAGCTGGGCCATTGGAAGCAGCAGCAAAGGCTATCTATGCATCAGGGATGAATTAATTATAGTAAAAAAGAGACGGAACGGTGTTACAATCCTTGTTTTTTATAGGCTTAGTGTATGCATCATGACACCATGGCACAGTCCTCACAAGAAAATGGATCACAGTGGAAAAGTAAATACCTGCGATTATCTTAGTAGCAGCATTTTTATGCTTAGATATACACTTTATTAATCCTATAACAATATGGGCAATTTGATTAAAAAGTCAGTCATGAAATGGCTACAAAACAAAAATACATATACAGTGTATAGATTATACTCAAAGATGGTTCAAATGATTTATAATATTTTGTATGCTAACCACCCCTTTAAGGGCTCAAGACAAGTTACAGAACTCAAATATTCAGTGCCACTGGCAAGTGCACTTTGCTTTCCATATGCTTTCACCTGATTGCAATACTTCAGTGTATACTGTATGATGTAACAAGTTTAAAGCAATTAAATAATAGTGTGAGATAAAAATTGTTTGGAATCTTTAATTAAAATATCATTATTCCTGCATCATTAATATCTAGCATATCTATATGCTTGATTGCTTCCATATGTAATTCAAGGGGGCATAACTAGAATTCTCATGTATGAGAGTGATATCGTGCATCAAATCAATTAATATTGAATGTTCCCTTTTATTTTGAAACCTCCAGATCTCATGTATTCTCATTTTCAGAATATGTGTGGCCCAGGCAGTGCTGAGTTACTGCACAAAAAGGAGCTTTCTTGCTTTTAAAAGCCTCATGGGAGACTGCTTGTGTGCAGAAGCATTTGGCATTCATAGGAGTTCATATATGTTTAAGGTAGATAGGTTCTGCTGACATATAAGATGTTTTGTCTCTTATAACAATTCAAATAACAGATTTAATGAAAAGGCTCATTTGAGAGAGCAAAAGAGAGAGAGAGAGTGTCAGCATTTTCAGTGCTCTGCCAAGCAGGCTCGCTGTCTTCTCTTCCGCCACCCTCCCTTCGTTTCTGCTGCTCTGACAGATCAAAGGCTTTCAGTCTTGGTTATATGCTGTGTAGCCACGGAGGATAAGAGATCAGAACTGTGAGCTGTTCCAGCTATAGCTAAAGCTGAGATCGGGCTGCTTATGCAAGACCTGAGAAAAAAAATAGAAGGCCTGTGCTTTGAGAATGTAAATGTGTTTTAATTTCTTTCTTTTGTTTTCCAGCAGCCATTAGGGAATAAGCAGCTGGCATTCCAACAACAGCTCCTGCAGATGCAGCAGCTGCAGCAGCAGCACCTGTTAAACCTCCAGCGACAAGGGTTGGTCAGTTTACAGCCAGGACAAGGCACCGTTCCTCTGCAGACCCTGCCACAAGGTAATGCACATAAGCCTCCTTGTTCTTTAATTGCTGTAGGGAGAACCCACCCAGCCATTGCAGCAATTAGCTTTGCCAGTTGGTTTTCGTCTCATTTTAAAAGCTGCCTGTTGTCCATGTACTTGAGGCCTGATGCTTGCTACACTTTTACATTTTGCTGTCAAACTGCCATTGATAAAGCATTATTAGATTGCAGTGCGGTGGGCATCTAATTCAGGAACAGTTCAAGGACTACCTGAAGATGTGCTGCTGATAGTAATGGGAGAGAACTGGGCCTAATGCACCTTTCATGAAAAACAGTCATCGGCAAGCAGTAGTAGCTCCTCCTGGGTGCTGCTGCTGCTATTACTTTTTTTATAGAAGAAAAGAACGTGTATCTTATCATCTTGCTTTATTCCATAGACCTTATGTCTTCTCTATCAGAAACACTGTTTTTAAGGGAAGCAGCAGAGTCCGGGTTGAAATCATGCTAAATATCAGAGTTCCAAGAATAATAATGGGGAGGGATGGACAAGATGGGAGTGAAATCACTGTTTGGGTTTTTTGATAAATGGTTATTGTTAGCAGAATGTACTGTACCTCAAAGCTATTTTCTTATGACTTTCTCTAACCCACATACATGCACCACCTATCAACTTCTGTCAAATTCATGATTAAGGAAATTTGAGATGGAAAGTCAGTGAAGTCCATGCAAATCATTGAAATTACAATCTGACATTCTGGAGCAATCCCAATTACAGGCAGGAAAGAAGTAGCAACAACATGTCAATATGAACAATATGAACAATTAATTCTTAATTTATCCCCTGAAATATATCACTAAGGACACACGTTTTATCTATCAGCCTGAAAGGCATTTAGATACTGCTGGTCAACAAATAACTGAATTAATGTTCAGTGGCCATGTTTCTTCTGTTAAAGTTCCAAGGCTAGCTACCAATAGATTTCATAAATAGATTGACTCAATTTGGACATCAACCTCTATAATCCAAAACCACCCAAATGAACTGCAACAAGTCTTAAGATGTTTAACACTCCTGATCCATTCTCCTTCTGTGGCATGTTCATGTGGAGTTTGCAATCAGCTTTCTCTTATAATTTCATTTAATGCAGTTTAGGCATTTCTCTGAATTCTAAATTGTTTGATATATTGATGCAACAAGATAACAGTTTGTGGGTTTGATGAAATGACAAAAAAGGAGTCAATCTAACTTCAAAAAAAAATTTCTGAACACTTCTTTTCAATCATGATTAGATCAGAAAAGGAAGCATGCAACCTCCCCACCCAACCTGCACTATCTCCTTTTCATCACTTAAACTATGCTTCATTGTGACCTAGGATTTACTTATACCTAGGGTAACCTCATACCACAAAGAGGTTTTCTCAAATATCTATAAAGCTAGCATCCCTATAAATATTCCCAATTTATCCTAGTAGAGAAGAAACAAATACCTTTAATTAGGTACATCAGGTATACCTGTATATATGAATTTTGAAGTTAGTCAAACACCTTTAGATTAAATATTGGAAAAAATCAATTTTAATATACAAGCTTGGTCCTAATTAGAAGTAAGAAAATCATAAACCCATATATCGATGGTGTAGAATAAGTGTTAAACTTTTGGAAATTATATCTCCAAAAGTGGGAGAAGTTGCATGTCAA
This sequence comes from Laticauda colubrina, assembly GCA_015471245.1. Classification (NCBI taxonomy): domain Eukaryota; kingdom Metazoa; phylum Chordata; class Lepidosauria; order Squamata; family Elapidae; genus Laticauda; species Laticauda colubrina. The sequence continues at coordinate 2,716,431 of BLBF01000083.1, read as the reverse complement.
AGATATTGAAGTGTGACTTACTATACTAATTTTGAATCAGTTTGAAAAATAGCATGAACATCTAATAGCATGTACTTCTATGGTTACTTCTCCCTTAGCTAATTTAGAGTAAAAAAAACCCAGGCTTGTTGATTAAACTAACAGAGGAAATGTATATTATCATAATTCATCCATGGTCTTGTCATGTCAGAAAATGAGTTTTCAACCTCAAAGATCCTAAAATTTTAGTACATGTTATGCTTGGTATTTTATTTTATGGAAGGCCTTAGGCATGATCCTAAGCGCAATACAAGTGCACAGGTACACTTATGTTCCTAGATGATAGCTATTTAAAAAACAAAAATGGTCATAAGCCATTTTTGACATAAAGGGATGTCAAAATTGTGGCCCGGGGGCCAGATGTGTCATGTGCTGTCCACACCCATCCCTGTTTTAGCGAAGGGGGGAAGTTGTGATACATCATGTAACAACAATGTAATGCCATGAGTTTGACACCCCTGCCATAAACAGACAAGAAAGCCCAACTTTATAAGATCTGTATTATCACATATGATTCCACAAAAGTTCCACATTTTTATTTTCCTTTCTTTTTTGTTATTCTTGGCACCTGTGAATAACAGGGAAATCCCCATAGTTGATTTTTACCAAAAGGTTGAGAAGCAATGAATCATATGAAATCTCATGATTGTGTTCTGTACCTAAAAATCTAGTAACCTCTGATGGAGCAGGAAACCAAAGATTCTAGTTCAGTCCAGATACCAGCACTAGGCAAATTAAAATAACAATTTTACAAAACAAATTAATAAATAAATAATTAGATCTAGAAATGTAAACTTTATTCTGAATATTAGACTTGCATTTTCCTCTGGGATAATATACATAAAAGTGGTAGGTTAGATGGAATTCATATTTCTTGATTTTACCCAGCATTGCTTAAAATCAAGAAATATGAATTCCATCTAAATGACTACTTTTATGTAAATTACTTAGTACTAATTATCTCTTAATATTTAAGTGATTTATAGTTTAGATTTGTTTTTTCATGATGATTTGTCTTAAGTGTTGAGATTCTTTTGGGACTTTCTTAAAGCAAATGACAGAGGATTGAAATATTTGCAGTATTGCTCTGAAATATATTTGAGTATTTAAAAGGCTCAGATGGTGCAATTTAATAACAGTGTGAAAAAGAGTTTATATGTAAGGAGTTCTTGGTGCTCTCTTGGCTTGTTTTTTTCTTTAAACATTTCATTACCTAAACTAGGTAACCTCATCAGTGCTAGCATAATAATGTTACCTAGTTTGGGTAATGAAATATTTGCAAGGAAAAAAAACTAAGCTCAGAGAGCACCACCTCATGTCAACTCTAAGCTACAAACATTCTCCTTTATTAAGAGAATAATATCCATGTATTAGGGTGATATAAATTAATTCCTTTTTTCTCATTTAATTAAATTGGGGAGACCTTCACGGTTGTGGAGTTGTTCTGAAGTTCTTATAAATAAATCTCTTTCTGTGTTCTTTCTCCCTCTGTTCCCTCTACAACACTTATGAAGCTGTATGTCCCTCAGACCTTCAGCAGCTGTGGAAAGAGGTTACTGCTACTCAGCCTGTAGAAGAAAGCATCAAGCAAGAGGGACTTGACCTCAGCACCAACACCTCGAATTCTACCTCGTTTTCGGCTGCCAAGGTCTCTCCTCCAATTTCCCATCACCCTCTTCCCAATGGACAGAACGCCATGCTCGCACAAAGGAGGGACAGGTGAAGCTAATGGATTCTTTATTTTGAAAAAAATATAGATGTTATAAAAAGCAGATTTTAATCTCATTATAGAATTTCTATATGTTAAAGACTGCATGTATAATAGGACAAATCCTAAAATCTACTTTTTTGTCCTGCATTCAAATCTAAGGCACTTAAGCTATTTTCATTTTAATTTGAAATAGTATCAGCAAATGGGTTTAGAATCAAATTCTGATTGTAACAGTTTAGGGTAGTAACCTATGGCTAAAGAGTAGGGTCTCCTGAAGTCAGTTTTGAGATTCTGATTCTATCCCATCAGTTGCCAAGGAGGCCTCCATATCAGTATCTAGAAAGTAATAATTTTCATTAAAAAAAAAAAAATCTGAAGGTGGCTATTTAAGTATGTATATAGTTACACAGGCTCATTTTATTTTTTTCTTTTGAACTGTATTTGTTTATTCAATAAAAATGGTATAGGTTCCCAAATAAATATGTGCAGCATCAGAACAGCGGAGGAGAAGTCAAACTAAGTCATGATAGTGCTATGATTTGAATTTTCTGTACAAAATGGTATATAATCAGAAGCCTTTTTTCTCCTTTTGTTCCAACAAATCAGGTTTCTAGAAATAAATATTATGCATAGAATGATAGTAGATGGGACAAAAGAAACAAGCTGTCAAGATGCAAAGTAAAAACAGTCCAAAAGGAAACAGAAGAAACCAAAAACTGACAAAACAAGTCGTGATTATTTTGCTTATCTGTAAAGCTTATTCTTTCTTGTTTAGCAAACCATGGTATTAAAAGTTGTTACTGTGCAATGTATGAACCTACTCATGGTCAAATAAGAAAAGTTCCCCTTAAGGTCACTGAATGCAAAATGTAAAATTAATTAGAGATAGTATTCTGGAGATAAATCTTTCCTTGCTAGCTCAAATGCTCTTTTGATTTATTAGTACAAATATGGGCTGAATGTTTCAGTTTACAAGTAATCCTCATTCAGTGACCAGAATTGAATCTGGCAGCTCTGTCATTAAGTAAAGTGGTTGCTATGTGTACAGTTAAATCACTATGACTGTTTCCCTACCCTTTGGAAGATTTACCCTTGGGCTGGGATAATTAGTAAAAAGGGAATTAATACTTGTATTTACATTCATTGGAGAGGAAAGAATTACAAGAGAGTAAGCGGGCACACAATGGGGAATATACCAGCTGGGGCTGGGAGCTGCAAGAATGCTCAGAGCTGCTTGTGCCACTGTATTTCTGTTGATGTGTATTCCCCATTGCTTACTCTCTTATAATCCCTTCCTGCCCAATCTCTCCATTCTGCAAAAGGCGAACAAAAACACATCAGGACAGAGCAGGCATTGGTCAATGCATACTGATTATAATGGTAATCATGTGACTGAGGTACACTGTGAAGGTCATAAATGTGGGCATTGATCATAAAGTTATTTTTTTCTATATCATTGTAACTTTGAATGGTTACTAAATGAAGCAGTTAAGAGAGGTTTCCTTTATTACACAAGATTGCCCATCCTACCCACTAATCATCTTGTTTGCTAATGTCAGGGAAATGGTCAGAAGTGAAACTGTTACGGTCTAGAATTTCCCACACTCCTAGATTTTGTGCACTCTAGCAGATAGCTAGAAATGTAATGGCTTGAAATAATTTTTGGGATTAGACCCATGGCAATAAAGAGAAGGTTGATAGTCAGTAAATCTATCAACATCACAAAGATTCAAAGTACATCATGTCATGATGTTCTTTATCTGTGCCTCCAGTCTGTTGGGCTCCGAGTTCACCCAGAGCCCATCAGCTCCGAATATGCTTCGCAGCAAATCAGCTAACCATGTCACCTTATCTCTGCTGCTTCCTGATCTGTATTTCTACTTGTGTGCTGGCAGATGGCTTTGGAATGACTCAGCAGAGCTTAGGATGGATTCTGCAACAACTGCAGGGCTGCAGGATGGATTCTGCAACAACTGCGGGTCTGCTGAAACTGGCTCTTTATTTGATGTGGTGCATATTATTAAAGCGGGTTGGGGCACATATAGGTGGTAATTAGGACTTAGGTTAAAACAAGGTGAAGGTGGCACCAAGTGGGGATCAATTAGTGAGGGTCAGAATAGGGTAGGGATGTAGACATGTTATAGGGTTAATAGCATTTAGGGATAATAGGTAAGGCGTGACCAGAATTAGAACTGCATATAGGCCTGGGTGTGGTGGGGTGTTTCTCATGATATTGGTGATAAAAAGAAAGGAAGCAAACTCAAACCCAACTCTAACCTTGCCTGGCTTTTAGCCATTCTTGCCTGATTAAAATATTGTTGTTTGATGCTTTATTTAACAAATCATTATTGTCCTAAAGAGGAGCTGGAGTTTGAATTCATTTAAAGATAAATCTTCAATACTCAAGGACTGGCTGAGACAATCTAGGATGCTAGAGTCATCTGGTAGTCCATGTGCAAAAGACTGACTATTTCTGTCTTTTGCATGTTGGTGTATGCACATATGGATGTGCCAAACAGATTCCCTTTTTTATTTTTGTTTTGCTGGGAAAAATGGAATTATATTGCACTGAATTCTAGTTATAACTATGGTTACATTCCACATCAGGATACATAATTGCAACTTTATTGTTAAAACCAATGCTTTAAAATTTGCATGGCCAAACTGGTGATAGTTTCTGAATGTATCTAATCTGCATGCAGGAAAATATTAGCTGGATCGCATTTCCTCCAGAAGGCTCACATTTGACATCCCATCTATAGGATAAATCTAAGATGAACCAAGATGAGCAAGTTCATTCTGCTAGCATATGTCTGCAGATTATATCTGAGCTACTAAATAATAACTTGTCTTCACTCCTGTTTTGATCATGCAGATGAATGACTGCCGATCACAGCTGCTCAGCACAGGGAATGCACCTTCTACCAATTTTGAGAGCATGTCAAATTCCTCTAAAATTCCCATGTTGATGTTTCTTTTGTTGATGAGTACAAATGCATTATATAATATATGCTTAGTCCAAAACTCAGAGATATGAAAGTCTGTGAAAAATATCTCCTTTTTTATAGTTCCTGGTAGGCAGAACAGAGAAGCCTTTAACGCTCAGCAGTAATGTTTATTTTCTTTTCCTTTGTTCCCATTTGCAGCTCTTCTCATGAGGAGACTCCTGGCTCACATCCCCTGTATGGACATGGGGAGTGCAAATGGCCTGGATGTGAAACCCTCTGCGAGGACTTGGGACAGTTTATCAAGTAAGTGACCCATTTCTATGCTGCTATGCTCATTAGCTGAACTTATACTTTGTTTTCATTCATCTCTAGCTCAGTATAGAGCAAAATGTATAAACAAGAAACACCAGTAATTATTGCTCTTGGATCATGAGGATGGTTTCCTCTGTGCTGTATTTAGTTTACTTTGGCATGTCAGAAGATAAAGGGTATTTGGTGCTCTCTGAGCTTGCTTGTTTTCTTGCAGACCTTTCATCACCCAAACTAGGTAACATTATCAGTGCTAATAAAGAGCATGGTTTGCTGCCAGTTTATATTCTATAATATAATAGAATATCCTGTATATTCTTATATTCTATTCTAGAATATAAACTGACATCATTATTGACATCAAAAGATAGTTTTGCTATCTTTAAAGAAGTAGTTTCCTCGCAAGTTTTGACAATTAATCTCTTTTTGGAACTGAAGCAGACCTATCTGCCATGATTATATGTAGAAAAATTGATCACAACAGTATATGTTCTCAAAATTCTCTGAAATGGAGGTAAGTCGCTCTGCTTCTCACTGTAGTTAGGTTCCCATTATATATTTAATAGGGAGAATGTCAAAAGCTATGAAGTACCATGCCTGAACACTAAGAAGTTCAAAAGGAGTGTAGACAGGAGGAAAAGAAACTGAGGGGATCTACAGAAATGAGACCAGCAAAGTTTATAACTTGTCCATGTTAGGCAAAGGAAGGCAGGAAGGTGGGGGTGGAGAAGAGAACTAGAGAGAAACAGATGGCAACACGGCAGCCTGCTGACACCGCTTGTGGGCTCTGTCACTGACTGATTAACTCTGCTGTCTAAGAGCCCTCTGCTAGCGTCAGGGTCAAACAAATTGTTTTCACGCTTCGTCAGAGGTTTACTTAATTAGTTCATTTGCAATTAGATCTCTTTGTAGCCAAGATTTTTAGCAAAGACATCAGATGAAACTGACGGGTTTTCTTTTCCTTGCCTCTTTGGGATTTCCCCCTCCCCTTCTTTGCTTTGTGACTACACATGCTCTCCCTCCCACATGCACAATATACCTCTGCCTGTTTTCAACCCCCCCCCCTTCCCACTCTACTGCCTTTTGAACAGAATGTTGGGAAGGGGGGTGAAAATGATGTAAAGGAGGTGGGGGATATTGGGAAGCACAGCCTGTGTGCCTAATCAGACAGTGTGTAATGTTATTCTGCAAACTGAGCATTTCAACAAATCTTCCTTTTACTGATGAAAGATCACTACAATAGTCAACAAGTGTCAGCTGGGTACTCCTTCCAAATTCCTTCTAGCATTTTGCATTTCAAAATGAAAAGGGCAAATAGAGAATTGTTTTCATATATATGTGTATTCTTACTCTGCCCCTCCAAAGTCTTCCCAAGATTACAGAATGCTTCCCTTCATCTCAATCCTCATAAAAAGGATGTCTTGACATTGCTATGATTCTCTAATACTGCACTGAATGCTGTTTGGTAGCTGAACCAAAAATATTGGAATGAAATATAGGGTATTTCACTGGCTGACATTAGGACAACTTCTACTTAGAGCTTAATTTCCATTTCAAAGCTTGCATCTTTAAGTTTATTTTGGCTTTATTAATTTACTATAGCAGTAGACTATGATGCTTCAATCATTGACCTGAACTTCACAGCAGTTTTCTTCAGCCAGAGTAGTTTGTTTAGGAGTCTACAACAGAGAGATTGCTGCTACGAAGTCAGAAAAAAGTGCCTATTTTTTAATCCATCTCACCAAGATAAAGAAATAATTAAAAAAAATAGAGAATGGCAAATTGTTATTCTGTTTAATAGGTTTGTAAACATGACATTGTGATTCTGTGATTTAGAATCTCCACCTATTCCTTTGATTGTCTTATCCCTTCAAACTATAAAAATCTGGGCTTGAATGTGTTGTGTATATATAATACCATTAGAGAATTAGCTTTGAAAGAGGAAGTTCTAGAAACAAATCTCTGCTCAGTTTACTGGGCTACTAAATCAAAGTTACTAATAAACTAGCTAAGAGTTATTTCCCCATAGGACATCTTTCACAGTTATTGTCATGATAAAATAGAAAAACCTAATGTTATTAGCAATTCAGAAGAAAACAGAATGAAAATCTGATAAATAGGAAAATGTATAATATAGGCTGGTTTACAACTCTTAAATATAAAACATGAAAAGAAAAATGCACAGATGAGTTCTGTTAATTAAGCACTGTAAATTTCAAATCCCTGGAGAAAAAACGGTATTTTTTATTTTTAGACACCTCAATACAGAACATGCACTTGATGACCGGAGTACGGCTCAGTGTCGAGTTCAAATGCAAGTGGTACAGCAGCTGGAAATACAGGTCAGTATAAATGCACGCAATAAGATATATTTAATTCTATAAAACTTCCTAACTCCTTGAGTATCCTCTTACCTGATTTAAAGTTTGCATAAAAGCTATTTCCCAGATGGTTTTATTCCTTTTTTGACCACTGTAATTTTTGAATTGCATTCTGCCATCTTGATTACAGTATATGGAAAGTACAAATTGGATTCAGTGGGCACAGTTGCCACAGTCACCATAGAACATGTGTCATCATTACAAGAATGGCAGTTGTTATACCGTTTTTGAATACCACCTGCTTCATACCTCATTTTTCCACTCCACAATGCATATACCTCATGATGTGTTAGAGAACTGCTCATGTGGCGAGAAAAAGTCCCTTAGTGAAAAGCTGCTTGAGGTTTCATGATTTGTTCTGCTGTAGCAAGTTTGACATGTTTGTCAAATCAAGGTAAGCTGCTGTGGCTTTCAGAAGTTAATATAAAAGGAAGCAAAAACGTAGTGGACTTTGCTTGATATGTTGTATTTCTAACATAGAAAAATCGCAATTTATAGAGCAGAGGAAACTGATTTAATAGCCTGATTATTTGCACACCTCACATGTAGAAAGACTCTGATATGTGTGAATCAACCATAAATAAATCCAGCAGTGCTAGCTGAGATGTGCTACTGGAAATATGAACTGATTTCCCATTATGTTCCCTCACCTGAATTTTATGTTATGGTTCTAGAGTGAACATATCTTATGATATGTCATATAGATTCTCAGTATGGGTAATTGAATTATCAAAATTAGGTAGCTATGTTCAGAAAGCAGCAGCAACAGAATTTTCTTTCTTTTTTGACTTGGGAATACCTAGTAATGTAAAATTATGCTGATTTTCACATTTTCCCAAAAGTAATTGCCAATGAAGGGGAAAGAATTTAAAAAACAAAAACAGGCAACACAATATCTTTATGTCACACGTTTCATCTTTTGAATGTTGCCACTGCACAAGTAAGGACAAGTAGTACCCTGCTACTGATCTGTATGGCAGTCATGTAACAACTATAACATTTATTTGAGGGCCATAAATTGTAAACAGTGACAGAAAGCTGTGACATTAACAGATTGAAAGTTAGCATCTCAAAGGGTGATGAGAGAAAGTGTCCACATGGAGATAACTATAAATGGTTGTTAAATGTATGGGATGTGGTGAAACAGCATGTAATCTATGATATGTAACAGGGTATGCCCTTTGTTTTTAAACTTCTTTGCAGGCTCTGCCAGCACTGATGCTTGCTTGATGAACTCTAGAGAGATGGAGCATGAGTTTCTTTTTATCCATGTTGTTGCATGAATTATATATGAGCAAAATGGGGATGGAGATGAAAGCAGGAGCATTTCATGGGACATGACACTGCAGCAACAGGATTAGTGACAGAGGAAAGAGACTGCAGGGAGATAGCCAGTTGTAGTATAGTGGAGGCAGTCTCTGTTGAAGGTTAAATCAGTGGGTGCAAATGGGGTTGACTAGAAGAATGCATCATTTACGCCAAGTAAAACAGACAAAGAGCATTTAAAGAGCAGAGTTTCATTTTTTATAGCCTTCAGTCAACTATGCGAATTTGTCCTATTCTTAAAAAGACTATCAAGCAATTACTGATCTTTATGTGGGGGACAATCCTTTTAAGAGAGCAGAAAGTTGCAGGTATAAAAAGCCTTTTCTCCCTATTATAAAGTGTTCACTACAGATCCTACAATGCATCACAGGAATGGATCTGTCAGCTGTAATGAAAGCTGCAATACTGTCAGGTCATCCTTGTGTCAGAATCTTGCAAGCCTTCTTCAAACTCAATGCTGCATTTATTGCATGCCTTTTTAGCCCTCATTTTTACTTCTGGGAAGAGATTCTGAACCTCATAAGGAGAGAAATGTCCCTTTCTGCATAATCCCTGCAGTCTGCCTCAGGATCCATCAGGTCTGGCTGGAACCAAAGAAAAGTTTGAACATTTAGAAAATGACGATGACAGTAAGATCCTGCAGGATCCATTGTTTTTAAAGCACCCAGCCTCTCCAGTGCCATAGCACATATTTCACCCTTCCCACACCCTGAGTATTAAAGTCTCTCACACAACATAAAGCATGCAGCTTAAATAATATTACACAACTGGAGAGGTAGATAGGCAAGTGAGTGAATAAGCTGAGGAAAACAAGAGCAAAGTGAACAGAAACAAGATAATAGAAACAAGGACAAATAACAAATTAAGAGAAAGCAAGGAGTAAAAAAGCAAGAGCAAGTATCTGAAAGAAAAGAATATTAGAAAGATGGTTGATCTAATCTAGCGGCATTCCTTATGGGACAGGATGCTAATACCAGACACATGTAAAGAAAATAACCTAAGTTTTGTTGGGAAAAAAAAGCTGAGTTGAAAAGTTATTTGTGGATGCTGAATTCTGTATATGGATATAGTTTTACTTGCTGTCTCTGTACAGCCAAAACTAATTTCCTTACTGTATGTGCATGAGAGTGTGAAAGTCAATAATTTAGTGGCCTGGAAATGTAATGCTCTTGCCAGAGTCATGATATTAAGGAATCAGAAAAGTTAGCAGTTTTCCCTTTCAGGTATGTTCTAAAAGGCAGCAAGACAAAGGAACAGCTTTGTAATGCCACATGTTCTTACAGCATGTAAGAAGAATTAATCAAGATGAGAGGAAAGCATGCATACCCTGAAGCTAAACAGGGCAAACTAAAGTAGCTGGTTTTGCTCCTGCTGATGGAAAAGGAGCCATTCTTGGGAATGATTATCAAATGAACTTTTATCTTGGCCCTTTTTCCAAATAAATGAATTGACCATTGTAAAGGATGTTTCTTCCAAACAAATAACTTCCTGTTTGGTTCTCTCTACAGCTAGCTAAAGAAAGTGAACGTCTCCAGGCAATGATGGCCCATCTGCATATGAGACCTTCAGAGCCAAAACCCTTCAGTCAGCCTGTAAGTCTGGTCATTTCTGACACACATGCCCAACTTCTCTTTGTAACAGGAATTGTTCTAAAAGATGATGTCGTCATCTTAGGGGACTGATTCAGAGCTGAAAGCCAATGCTGACTGTGACATTATTATTAAGCTCAGAGTGGAGGTACTGTTTCCAAGGAACATGAAGATACTGGGGAAGACAAAACGATTTTTGTTCCTATTGAAGATGCTAAATAAGATGTTACTGTTTTCTCAAGCAACTTGTTTGAATGCTTGGAGATTACTCTCATCAGATGAAATCATAGAGGTCAGATGAGATTATAATAACTGACAGACCAATTAGCAACAGTACTCCCATTTTATCATGGTTTCCTACAAGGTTGATCCAAAGGTTAGGTAAACTCTTCCAGGCAATAACTTGTCTCTACGTGACTCCATAAAATACTGTAATGCTGCTGGCATGCTGTATAAATAAAAATAATAGGTCCTTTGCTAGGTCTACTTTAAGAGTTTTAATCTGTTCTTTTTATATACAGAGTGAAGCTGTTTTCAGATAACAGATAATCAGAGTTGGAAGGGACTTTGTAGGTCATCTAGTCCAACCTCCCGCCCAAGCGGGAGACCCTACACCATTTCTGACAAATGGCATCCAATCTCTTCTTGAAAGTCTCAACTGATGGCGCTTTCACAACTTCCAAGGGCAAGGTGTTCCATTGGTTGATTATTCTCACTGTCAGAAAGTTTCTCCTGATTTCCAGGTTAAATGTCTCCTTGTTCAGTTTCCATCCATTATTCCTTGTCTGGCCTCCAGGCGCTTTAGAAAATAGCTTGACCTCTTCCTCCCTGTGGCAGCTCTTGAAATATTGGAAGACTGCTATCATGTCTCCCCTGGTCCTTCTCTTTACTAGACTAGCCAAGCCCAGTTCCTGCAACCGTTCATTGTATGTTTTAGCCTCCAGTCCCCTAATCATCCTGGTTGCTCTTCTCTGTACTTTTTCTAGAGTCTCAACATCTTTTTTATAATGTGGTGAACAAAACTGGATGCAGTACTCTAGGTGTGGTCTTACAAAGGCTTTATAGAGTGGTATTAGTACTTCCCTTGATCTTGATTGTATCCCTCTGTTAATACAATTTAGGATTTCATTAGCTTTTTTGGCGGCTGCTACACACTGCTGGCTCATATTTAGCTGGTTGTCCACTAAGACTCCAAGATCCCTCTCACAGTTACTGCTATTGAGCCTGGTTGCACCCACTCTGTATGTGTACTTTTGGTTTTTCTTGCCTTTGGTTTTGATACAGCATAGCTTACAAGTTGTGCCTAGTTAACCAAAATCACTAATATTTGCCATAATAGAAAAGAAAATGTCATTCTTGAACTGAGAAACAAACAACAGAAAAAGTGCACTGCTGCTTAAGTGAGGGATTACCAGCAAAAGCTGAAAAGCTTTGTTATCTGAAAATGTGGAGACAGAAGACACAATCCTGATGTCATGACTGCTACTTACAAGACCTAGGAACTTACATTTAGGGTGTGCCACTGGCTCCTTCCTGATCTTTCCATTTAAGTGTTTATCAGCCATTCCATATGGCTACTAAGGAAAAGCCAGCTTGTGACACTGATGCCCTAGACCACATCAGTCAGAAAACCTGCTAGAATAATTTGCATTGTTAACCCATATATTTAATATATTTTCCTTTTGCCATCTTGTTCTGCATTTTGCCCATATGGCATTACCACAGTCCATGAGAAGGAAGGCAACTGTAATTGTAACTCGAGGAAGGAGTAAAGAAATGTACTGTTACCACTGCCTCAGAATAATTTGTTGGAAGATGTTTATATCCTATCTTTCTTGCCAAAAGCATCAAACAGTATGGTTTATATCATGTAAAAATTGCAAAAAAAAATGGAAAAATTGTATAGATCAATCAGTCAAGGAACTAGATCAAAATGTAACAATATCTGCTATACACAAAGAAAACTTAAGAGTATAATTGTCTTTAGCATATAGTGAAGACCAACAAAGAAAGATGCAGCCGCACAGGACAAAACATAGTCTGGGTGCAGCTATTGCGAAGACTTGTTTTTCCCTTTCAAACATGTTTTCATGATAAATAGGAAATAGAACCTTCTGTTTTTAGCAATCAAAATGCAGGAAGGAGAAACATGCTTTCTGTATCTCAAACACCAGCAGTTTGAATTAGACCTGGAAATTTTTTGATAACCAGTGCAGCTCTTCCAGCATTGGTATAATGTGATTATTCATTTATTGTTTGGTTTTAGGAAATTATATACTGTTTTTAATTTCAAAAGTACCAGAGTGATTGACATTAAAAATTATGTATAGAAACTTCATAACAGAAATCATAAAATTATTTTGTTTATAAGTGTTAATAAACAGCTATTAGTCTAAAGAAAAGTTTTGCAATATTGGTAGCTGTTATATGCTGCAAAGGCCATCAGGACCAAGGTGAGCTTCTGTGGCCTTTTCAGAGATCCTCCATTTAAATTGCATTTTATGTGTCCAGTATGAATATAACTGAAGCATGTATAACTATGTCAAAGCCTGATCTCCAGGAAAATGATCAGTCTCCAATAGTTTCAAACGGCTGAGGCCCTTCTCACTATATCTGCTAATGATCATTCATGTATAGTCATAGCTACACATGAATGTCACAGATTTGTCTGTAGGATGCAGGTAGTCTATAAAGGTGAATAGCACAAATCTTCCTTCTAGATTGTTATAGCACAAGCCTCTCAAAAAAACATTATCTTTCAAATTCAGTTCCTATTCCCGCCTTGTTTGCTCAAATAAATTAGAAGGCCAGTATCATTATTATAGAATTAATATTATTGTAATGAATATTGATTATAATTTCTTAACAATAATTGTATCCAGACAACACACTGTTTGATCGAAATTGATTTTTAATATGTTATGTAAATAAAACAAATTAAAAAAAATTATATATTTGTATAAATTTTATATGTATAATTTTATATATATATAAAATATAATATGAAAGCTAGTGATCCAACCTACAGCAACTGATATCATGCTTGAAAGATCTCAATCCACTTCCTTAGATTCAGTTCTGTATCACCTATTTATGTGTCCTCCAGCTATTTCTCCCAAGCTAAGTCATGTTGATATCCCAAGAGCTGAGTCTGGCTTTTTTGTTCTCTTAAAAAAAGGGAATAAAATAGATGTATCTAATATTAAAGTAAGTTTCAGATCCCTATTCAGTTGGTTGATTGGTTGGTCCAGTACTGCAGTATGTGATTCAATGATGAAATGAAGCTATCAAATTGGGAAACAATATTAGGGAATTTGTGTATATTGGTGTATATTGTCCTCAATATATATCACACTATTTTTCTTCTCTGCAGAGAGGAATTTATACTTTTGCTAGCCTGTTTCTTTAACTTTAGCACCAGTTGTGATACAGATTTAATAATGCTGAACTTGTTGATAGAGTTGAGTAACCATAACTGAAAATTATTCCTCCAAAAATCTGTCTATATCCTCCGCCCCCCAAAAATACTAGGGGTTTGTTTTTGTTTTAATTAGAAGTATATTTTTAGGTGGTAATTTTTTTCCTGTACCAAACAAAATGCTTTGATATAACTGAAGTTGGTAAAGGATTTCAAGAATCAACTTGCCATGACTTGGTACAATATACTTTGAAATACAGTGGTTTTGATATCTTGAAATCTGTCTCAGCCAATTGTCAATGAATGAGGCCTCATTGGAATATATTTATTTCCACTGTTAATAGTTATCTTTATTGATAAATAATGCTCATCACCTGCTTTATTTGAACACATATTGTTTACCCATGCACTTCTGGTCTAGTTCTAATCATGATCTTCTTTTAATCCTCCTTGAGCAGCTGAATCTGGTTTCCAGCGCTACAATGTCCAAAAGCACTTCTGATACCTTTCCTGATGGATTACCTCATCCCCCCACCTCTGCAACTGCACCCATTACTCCATTGCGACAGGGTCCTTCTGTTATCAGCTCCTCCACTTTACACAATGTAGGGCCTATTCGCAGGAGAAACTCAGAGAAGTTCTGCACACCAATTTCCTCAGGTGAGATAGTTGAGGAGAAGTTCCGGTTACATCAAATATTGTGTTGAAATGAACCATTTGGAATGTCTTTTGCTGTTGTTTATAACTTACTTTTTTTCTGCCTAGAACTTGCACAGAATCATGAATTTTACAAAAATGCAGATGTCCGCCCTCCCTTTACATATGCCTCACTTATCAGACAGGTAAAAACCTCTTTATTTTGTAAGAATGCACATAAATACAATGATATCTGGAAAAGGCAGCAATCTTTTTTATGACGTGCTCACACTTACACTCAATTGTTAATTGTGGGAAGTGTTTCTAATACGTCAGTAATGTACTCTAAGATTTTTGCCTTCTGTCTTAACTCTGGGGAATGCAGTTTGGTTAAGCTGCAAATTTAAACTGCCAATTTACATCTTGAGAGCAAAATTATCTGTGATTTTAAGCCATTGTTTGTGCCTTTCACTAAGCATCCTAATACTGCTGATTAATGAATCAGATACATATTATTATTTTTTCTTTTGTCTATTTTGTGTGAAGAGAGACCTAAAGACAAAGACATAAGGATTGTATTTCTAGTTTTTATTGCTCTTTAATTATTTATAATTATAGTTGTATCCTGCTCGAATCAGACAGCTCTTGGCAGTTCTGACCTTAGTGTTTCTTAATGCACTGCTTTATATAGTCAGGTTAATAGCTCCCTGAATAAGGGTAGGAAAGGAACTTTTTTTAAAAAAATAAATGACAGTGATATGCTCAATTCTCATTGGTAAAAAAAATCTGCCCTTCAGTGTCTTCCAGAGTTTTCAGAAATACACCAATGTAATATTAAAGTTATTTCTTTCAGAGTTACTAACCTTGTACTGAATAACAAAAGTCTCCCTTTAAAATAACTTGATTGATTAATGCTGTTTCCTGATAAATTTTGTTGAGAGAAATATTTTTATTAATACAAATTAGTAGGTTAATTTAACTAGTCATACTCAGACAATATTTGTATGTATTGTTCTCTCATGCACAAAGAAGAGATCAGTGTTTACTATAGATTCATTTGTACCCAATGTTTCTGATTTTTAGATGCAGTATAATCACATGCTTCATTTATGTAAGACTATAGAGTTCCTATATATTCATGTTAGTGGTTTGTAACTGCTGATTCTCCTTCCAGTCTTAATTTTCTGGCAGAGCAGATATAGTTTTCTTTGAGTCATAATGTCCTGTATGAACTGCAACCTTCTATAGCACATCCTTTAAAAAAGTTTAAATTCTCATGTCTTTCTCTATTCTGTCTTCTATTCTATTCCTTTCCTTGACTATTCATTTTCTATTAGGTTTTTTTCCCATTTTCTTTTACCTAAATAAACTTAATAAAGCCAAATACAAAAAGAAGCTAAATTCCCTGAGAAAATGGCTTCTATTGCTCCCTGATATAACTGTATTGGGCCAGTATCTCCATTTTACAGTGAATAGAAACAAGTTGGGTAGCTTTAGAGTACTGGGACTCTGACCTTATAGGACTTTGGGGCTCTGACATTATAGCCCTATTTCCTTCTGGCTGAATAAATGCCTTTATAAACACTTTATTTTGCATTTAAAATGTGCTTAGAAGAACAAGCTAAGATCATTACTTCTGTTATCTCCTCCTTAGAAAAGACTATCCTTTTTGCATAGTCTTTTTAAGCCTATGCAAAAAGTGTGAATTAGATAATTTCCTAACTTATTCCTGTTATTTTCAGGTCTTTCAGATTAGCCACTTTGGGATATTTATGATTTGATAAGCTTTTCCAAGAGATGCCCTGACAAATATTTTCACTTTAAACAAATATTTTCACTTACCTGCTCCCCCAAATATTTCCCCTCTTGGTGCAGGTAGTCACATATGTATAAATATTAGGTTAGATCAAATGACACTTTCAAACACCCCAACCCTGCTGAGTTAACAGCTGATAGAAATTTATTGTCTCTATCATAGTCACAGTCCAGCAATTTTTGATTATGTTCCGTTTTTAACTGTGCCACCGCCTAAAACTGATTGCACCAAGTGTCTGATCTGAGTTAATAAACGTGAAAGCCAACCTGTTACCTTTTCTCTGTTGACTTTGTTAAATCCTGAGATTCATAATAAAAATGAAATGAAGAAGGAACCATTTTAGGGTGCTCGTCTTTTGCTATATAATTAGAAGCAAGGGCATAAGAATCATGACCAGTTTTTGAAGAACGTTTGAGTACATTGTACTCGACAACTTATCTTTGTCCATATAGTACAATTCTCAGCTTGCAGACATGATTTCTGTACCTGCCTTGCTTAATCTGTTCCATTTTTGTACTTAGGGAATAATAATTAGCAGCAATTTTGTACTTACTATTTAGCATATCTTGTTCTCAGGAGTTAAGCCTATAGTACTGTATGCAAAACAGAATATTGTTCTATTTGCATAAGGAAATCTTCTGCTACTGTAAATACAACTATATAAAACCTGCATTCCCTGAGCACTGCTACTCCTGATCTACGTAGATTAGATCTACTTCCTTTGGTGAGACAGATAACCTTATTAAACTTACTGGCTTACCTGAGAGCTAGTCAAATAAATTGAAATAAAATTTTTAAAAAATTAAGAGTAATTTTTAATTTAACTAAAAATTAAATGAAAAAAATGAAAAATACTTATTTAAAAAAATACTTTAGAAATCATTAAGCCTACAAAATGGTGTTCTACATTCAGACAAAGAAAGTAAATGGTTAGATTGGATGGTCTAGTTACTTTTTTAAATAAAATATTGAAAGAACCAATTCCATTGTATTTGAGAATTTGGTACATCACTTCCTGGAATTGATAACCTAATATTAGCAAATATTGAATTTCTCTGAAGATATGAATACAACTTAATAAAAAGACTGTGGAATATGGTCTTTACATTTTCTTTTGCTACCCAGCTGCATGGTGGTGATACATTGTTGAATAATACATACCTTTACTAGCTTCTACTGCTTTGTCTTGGAAGAAGTAATGATAAGTAATGATGTTACTGTACGTCATCCCTAGATACTTCTACATTTTTGAATGTCAACTCAAATTGAATTGGTTTCCAATTCCAATTGGTTGGAACCAATTTGAATTAGTTCACAATTCTGTATGTTACTCTCAACACTTTGTCATATAGCTTGTTGAGTCATAAATTCAATTAACTAAAGACCTGTGGTTTCTGGGTAACATCATTCCATGAGAAAACTCAATAATGTAGGATCTATATGGTTACTTTATCACACTAATTCTGACTTCATTTTCTTAATCATTAAGTGAAGAAAAAAATCAATGTGTTAACTTGTCCTAGGTTCAGCATTTTTAACAAATGGTTGAAAATTTTGTGAACATGCTACAGTAATGTCAGTCCCTTTAAACATTTTTAATAGTAGTTCACCCAGGAATGGTGATGAGAAATGATGAGTCTTATATCTGAGAGTGACTTTTCCTCATGTCTAAATGTAGGCTATCCTTGAGACCCCTGACAGGCAGCTAACATTGAATGAAATCTACAATTGGTTCACACGGATGTTTGCCTACTTCAGGAGAAATACAGCTACATGGAAGGTAATATTTAATCTAGGATTTAAATATAACCTTGGGATATATATAATATTCTTTATAACAATATTACTTCTTAAAGAAATATGGAACACTATTGATTAATAAATATGGAGAAATTGATGGTGTCAGAAAAATACTAATGGTATAAATGTAGTATGCAGGGGTGGACTGCTGGGAGTTAGCAAGTGTTCGGGAGAGCCCCGAGCTAAGATTCTGTGCAGTTCGGAGAACTCCCAACTCCCACTCCTGGCTGACTCCACCTACCCTACCCTGCCCCTCCCAGGAGTCCCCACGAGGCCTGTTTTGGATGCAGGTAAGTGCAGGGCATACATGGAGGCTCGGGGAGGGCGAAAAATGCCTGAACGGAAGTTCAGGAAGGCCAGAAATGGGTCCTTTTCTGGCTTCCAGAGAGTCTCCGGAGCTGGGGGGGGGGCATTTTCTCCCTTTCAGAGGCTTGAGAAAGCCTCCAAAGCCCTGAGAGAGCAACCCTCCCCCCAATGTAGCACAGGAGGCCAAGTAGGCCATGCCCACCATGGTCACTTGTATTAATTACATTTTATGGTATTAAGAACAGTGTGAGAATAGATATATTTAAGAAGTGTACATGGTTAAAGGCAGAAGAGATGGGAGGTAGGAATCAATAAGAAATGGATGGATAGAAGTACAAAACTAAGTGACCAGTATCATACTTGCCAACTCTACCGCTTTGGGAGGTAGACTACCGCTTTTTAGAGGTTTTGACCGGCTACCGATTTTCTCTTCTGATCTACCGATTTTGTAGTCTTCTTTTGCTGCTCTTTATAAGCAGGCTAGAATATCCCAGGCTCCCTTCATCCTTCCATCCATCCGCTCCAACAGCTGATTAGTTGGGTCTGGCCTTGCCAGTCTCCTGGCAGGGCTTCGGTCACATGATCGGAAGCGGAAAGCAAGGGAGAAGCTGCCTTTAAAACCCAGAGAGGAAGGAGAAGGAGAGATTCTTCCCAGGTCTGTTTGAATCGGCGCATGTGTGCGTTGGATGCCTTAATCCGGATTAATGGCTCCTTAAAAGTGCTTTCTCCCATCCGGGTGCCCCCAGCTTTTTAAAATTCACCCCTCTTCTTCCTGATGATGGGTAGTCCTTCGTAGGGATTGCCCTGATGCAGTTGGCATGGGATAGGTGGAACTTCACCCATTTATAAAAGTTTGTTTGTTTTCTCCCCAAAAGTGCTTGGGGTGTTGAAAAAGAGAGGGGGTGAAAAGAACATTCAACTGGGGAAAGAGAAGAAACGCCCGACGTTGCTCAAGAGGTAAAACAGATGGGGAGGGAGAAGGAAGATTGCAGCATCCAAAATTTGGAATAGAATAACAGAGTTGGAAGGAACCCTGGAGGTCTTCTAGTACAACCCCCTGCTTAGGCAGGAAACCCTTCCCCTACATTTCAGACAAATGGTTGTCCAATCTCTTCTTAAAAACTTTCAGTGTTGGAGTACCTACAACTTCCATCCTTCCGAGGTGGGTAAAATGAGGACCCAGATTGGTGAAGGCAATACGCTGACTCTAAACTGCTTAGAGAGGGTTGTAAAGCACTATAAAGCGGTATATAAGTCTAAGTGCTTTTGCTTTTGCTATTTACAACCTCTCGATGCAAGTTGCTCCACTGATTATTTGTTCTGTCAGGAAATTTCTCCTTAGTTCTAGGTTGCCTCTCTCCTTGGTCAGTTTCCATCCATTGCTTTCTTCAGGTTCTTTGAAGAATAAATAGCTTGACTCTCTTCTTTGTGGCAACCCTGGAGATTTTGGAACACTGCGATCATGTCACCCCTAAATTTCCTGCTGGATTAGAGGCAGGATCTTCACTAAACCTATCCATAACCCCATTGCTGCTTTGTCCATCCCCCTTTTGAATTTAACCTTTAAATTTTGCCTTCTCTCTTTTTATAGCATACTTGCCAACTCTACCGCTTTGGGCGGTAGACTACCGCTTTTTAGAGGTTTTGACCGGTTACCGATTTTCTCTTCTGATCTACCGATTTTGTAGCAAACCTACCATAAAATGAAATGGAAGTCATATTTTCCCTTCATTGTGCGTTGATTCCCTAAAATAAGCTAGTAATTAGAATACTAATAATAATTTCAAGGAACTCGTTCCTCAAAAACACCGTATTCAGCCTTCTAATATGCACACATACAACCCCCTCCCATACCCTCCCCCCCTCACGCGCAAGCGCGCTCGGGCTTGGTCGCTTCGCTCCCTCGTAAAATCTACTTCTTCAGGATTTCAAAATGTTGGCAAGTATGCAGTATGCAAAAGAGATGTTGAGGTGATTTATTCATACAGATTAATTGAAAAATGCATTGCAATACAAATATATCAACAAAAAATTGAAAGATTTAGAAGTTTAGATGTTGTTAGATGATGTTGATTAATTCCTCAACTTTAACTTGTAAATGGAGATTGCAGGCTAAATAAAGAAAAGGCAATACAGATAGTCCTCAACTTACAATTATTTCGTGGTCAAATTCATTTAGTGACCAAAGTTCCAACGGCACTGAAAAAAGGATTTATAACCATTTTTCAAACTTATGACCATTGCAGCATCCCCTGCAGGGGATCAGAATTCAAACGCTTGGCAATTGACTCCTATTTGCAGTGTCCAGGGGTTGTGATCCCCTTTTGTGACCTTCTGACCAAGCAAATGGGGAAGTCAGATTCACTTAACAACTGTATTACTAACTTAACAACTGCAATGATTCGCTTGACAAGTATGGCAAGAAAGGTCGTAAAGTGGGGCAAAACTCACAACAAATGTCCCACTTAGCAACAGAAATTTTGGGCTCAATTGTGGTCATATGTTGAGGATTATCTGTATGTGAAGCACTATATGGCCATGGTGAAGATAAGGAAGGTTTGCAGAGAGAGTATGAAGAAGTACAGTGAGCAGTCCCAAGTCACTTTGGATAATGAGATTGGCAGCATATACATTTAATAAATAGTGTTGACATTAGTGTAAATTTAATTTATTTGAATATCTTTGTTTTCCTACTTTAATTTCTTTGGCTTATATTTCTGACTCCTTTTCAGTGCTCTGTCTAATGTTGCTAACCACAAAATGGAATTGTGTGTTAGTTGTATGTATGTGTCTGTGCATACCTGTGCATGTGTACGTGTTTTAAATGTAGAAGACATATAAGACTGAATTCGAATTATTCTTAGAAAAGGAGTAATGTGCTGAACTGGATTGTATTTTATTTGTATTCTGAATGTGGACATGATATTAATAATTTTATAAAAGTTACATACAATTGCATGTCAGTAAGTCCACTCTGTGTTTTAGTAGCAGCATGGTTGAGTTTCCTTATTTCTTTCATTCCATGTTGCACAAAGTCTGCATTGAAGATCTTAATATGTGAAGGTAGAGAGGAAGATTATAAAGAATATAACATACTAGGGTATTTGAGGTGACTTGGTATAATCCAGTGAAATAAGTAAAATGATATTTGAGTGACTTCTGAATCCTTTTCTTTGTTTTTTTGCTTCTACTATAAAACGTGTGGAAGACAAAATTCTTATCTCTCCTTCAATAAAACGCATGGGGTATTCCATATCTTCCACGAGTAAGATGATCTGTTCTTTAGCCGTGACCCAAAGTGGAGAAAATAGATATCTGAGTCATTTTATATCCATTATTATGTTGCTTCCAGTTAGGATGAAGGGGTTGTGAGACTGTCGGGACTGATGAATTCCACCTTCTTGAGCACAAGATAATCCTCTGCCTCTATGGCTTTCTTTCTGTGCTGTGGGCTATAGTTTCTCTTGATGAGAATGTATAGTTCCTCAGCACAATAAACAGATAATTTAACATAAAATGTGTCAAAATGCATGGATGATTAAACAAGATTAGAGCATTAGGTTCCATCTCTCAGAACAATGTGTTATAGCTTCTGAGGTGAGGATAACAACGTGTGAGTTGGTGACAACAGCATGTGACCAGTCTGTTCCATTATAAGCCTGCAGAAATAGGTCTGCAGCTGTATGCATGTGGCTTTGGTACAAGAAAAGCAGAAGGGAAGTTCAAGATGCTGGAAATAGAAAATAAGGTTAATGATAACCTGGGGGTTGGCATCTTTGCATGTGGCAAATAGATGTTTCAGTCAACCTAGCTATCATTCAGGTTAGTTTCCCAGATTACAAGGAGGACTTGCCATAATACAGATGGCATGCTAATAGGATAGTCGTGTGTGAGTGTTCATAAGAGAGAAACATGTAACATTCAACTCAAATTTAGCTTTCAATCCTGGGAGAGAAGTTAAACTTTACAATGCAAGTTAGTCATAAGTTTCCAATATCCAGCCTTTTATCCTGAACATACTCTTGAGGTTCTAATTAAGATCTGATTACTTAGTATATCTATTCCTACAATTGTAAAATAAAAAAGAGGATGTTACTGTTACTTATATAATTATATCAGGACAGCAGAGGGTTTGAGTCTGGCTATAATCATGTTTAATGTATGTCTCGTTTTCAACTTTGTAGTACCCCTTGGTAATTAAAAATTTATCAAAACAAAGGCAGAATCTACAAATTTTGTGTGGAGAGGAATGGAAGATGTCCATAGCTCAATCATAGAGAACAAGAATTCACATAGAAGAGCTGTGATCCATCATTGTAGATTATAGGGAATAGTAAACTAAGTGGGCCAAGTAGTTTGTGTATGTGTGTGTTTCTCCAAATCAAGCCAATTGTATCTACTGTCCAGAAAAGTAACAGCTTAAAAATATTAGGTGCCAAGGTTTGTTTATATTATAAAATCCAAAATGCCCTCTTTGCGGATTTATTTTTTCTGATTAATATTTTGGCAAAAAAACGTACTGTATATCCTTAAAATATGAAGTTTGTGTGCATGTCTGTGTGTGTGTATTTTTCTTCATGTGAAATAGTACTCAATTTCCATTTTTAATTTGCATTTTGACCTGTTAATAACCTCTGTCTCTGAATCTATTTGCCCTTCCTTGCTTCAGTGATATCTGGAAGTAGAAGAGACTGTTTCTCCTTGGGATGCAAAAATGGGGGGGGGGGAGGTTGGGGGAAGGGAGAGAGAAAAAGAAAAGCAGAGGGTTGTCTCCAGAGCAGAGGAGGGGTGTCATGTTCCTGCAGCTGGGCATCTTTGCTTTCAGACAAAGCCCTGATAAGATTCCATCCTCCAGACATGACATAATTCTGCCAGTGTCACACTCAGGCCTGATACAATCACTCCCTTAGACGGGAAGCCAGAGTTATTGTGTAGCCGTCAGACTTTGATAACGGCCAAGCAGAACTTGCTGCTTCTTAAGCAAACACAAGTCTGAGAGCAGCAAATTACTCTGAGAATGAAAAGGAGGTCATGGCATTAGGCTCTTGTGGGAAGTGAGTAGATTTGGATCAATCCAAGAGAGACCATGGAAATGTGAACTTGTCAGTGAAGTTGGTTGGAGAAGGCAGCTGCCCTGTAGTCCAACTCATGCTTTGAGAGGATCCATGAAATAACCCATTATGAGATTTCAGAGGGCAGGCAGAATAAAACCACTTCTTAAGATACTTCTTGTTTTCCAGGGAAAAGCAATTTTGTTTGTATTAGCAGTAGTTAAAAATTACTGGTCAAACTTGCTGGTTGAAGCATTCTTTTTGATTATGGTGTGGAATGTTTGTGAACAGTTTGTCTTTTCAGAAGATTTGTAAGGTTTCAGGAAAAGAAAGGAAGAAATCATTTCCTACCTTCTTTCCTTCTCATGAAAAAAAACAATCTACTGTTTGCATGATTCCAAGATTTATGCATAATTATTTTTAAGATTAAATATGAAACTGCCTAATATAGGATAGCAGCTAACACAATTTTTTTATATAAACCTCTAAACATAAACGTAATAATATCAGCATTTCCATATTGTTAATTTTTGTTTCTAACTTTGGTGTGCATTTTGAGTCATTTTATTCCAGGAGCACACATAACATTCAAATTGCTGATTACTCACTGTGTGGAACATGTTTTAGACTAGTTACATAATTACTGTAATAGATTTTCTATATAGTCCTCACAATCACAATTGAGCCCAAAATTTGTTATTAAGAGAGACTGTTGTTAAATGAGTCCTGCTCCAATTTATAAACTTTGTTGCAACAGTTGTTAAATGAATCCGTGCAAGTTGGTAACAAGAGTTGTTAAGTGAATCTGGATTTCCTATTTACTTGCTTGTCAGAAGGTTGCAAAAGGTGACCTAGCACGATGTAACCGTCATAAATACATGCCAGTTGCCAAGTATCTGAATTTGATCACATGACTGCGGGGATGCTGAATAAGTTGTGTGAAAAACAGTCATAAATCACTTTTTTCAATGTCATTATATCCTAGGTCACTAAAGTTGCAAGTTGTAAGTCAAGGATTACCTGTAAAATGGGTCTATGACAACTTGCCATGACCAATTCACCACAACCAATTCACTGCAGGACAACTTGCCACAGAGCAACAGTTATACTAATATCAAAGAAATGGTGGAATAAAATCATTAAAGAAAATATGCAAAAGGAGCGATAAAATGAAATGTGGCTGATAAAAATTAAAATAATTTTTAAATTATTTTAAATAATTGAATTTTTGAATTAGCCATGGAGAGCTGTCCTCTGATGAATTGACCAAGCAAGTTAGCCAAGACAAGTTGGCTACAGCAAATTGGTTGTGTTGAATCAATCATGGACAGCTGGCCATGGCAAGTTGTCATGTAAAACAAAGATATTCTGCTTGCATATAAAGAACAATCTTTCACCTTTCCAATCCTATTTCCTTCTGTTTTTTGTGACATGAAGATACCAAATCAAAAGTATGACAGGTTCCTCTATCTAGGACTTCCATTATTTTCATGTATCTTTATTCAACTACATAGTTTTAACTGTGCCTTCAAGTTCACTAACCCATTTTTCTGTCTCTACCCCCTAGCACATACTGAAACCATGCATTAAATATGGATCTCAGATACAGATGTGAGATCTGTAACACATACAGATTGAACTGCATCTGGACAGTTCAATCTGTAGTTCATTTTTCTTGTTTCCCTTCATAACAAGGAACCTTTGTCTCTATGTCTATGACCCATTTTTCTTTCTTTAGTCCCCATGTATAGTGTCTCTTTGTCCTCTTCCACCTCAGTGAATACAGGTAAAGCTTTCCCTTGACAGCAATTCAGCAAAGGCCTTGGTAACAAACTTAGGTTTTCAGATGAGCAGATGGCAGCATCTCATCTGGGTAGAAAAACTAAGCAAGATAGGAATTGGTAGGAATACTCCAACAGTAGACCACTAGGAAGCCAGGCTGAGAAGTTCAAAACTATTTCAGAGGTAAAAAATAGCAAATCACTTCCATGCTGTGGCCAAAAAACCTACAGTTATTATCCATCCATGTAATCAAAGTCCAGCTTCACTTGAGAGTTTTTCAAACTTTATTAAACCTCATATGTCATTGGAAGGTAAAGCTTAGCTTACCTCATAGGCATATTAATATTTCTGATACATATTTATATTTTAAAGCATGCCAAATTATTTACTACATGACATCTTAAGAAAACAAAGCATATATCTGAAAAACATGTAGAAAAGCTACAAATTTTCTGTCAGCAGAGGGTTGGGAAAATATTGCTGTCAATTCCCTTGTATGTGGATTTGGGGGGGAAAAATAAATGAATGTGTGGTATGTCAGAGAAAAGAATTACACTTACTGTTTCAATTGGCTGGCTGGCTGGCTTTAGTTTGTGCAGGCCTGTCCTAGTAGAAAGATTTCTGATTTAATTACACAGGGAGTTCAACTTCTCTGAAAGCCCTGAATCTGCTAGTTGTCTGCATCTATACTTTCTCTTCCTTTTTCTTTATTTGAGAAAAGGAGCCCTTCCTGTGGTTAATGTAAGCATTGTACAATATTAGGCTCATATAACAAATTGCTGAAAGCTCTAATATTGGGACTGACCACATCACACAGCTTTTCCATAGATGGTGGCAGATGGTTAACCTATTCAAGTATAATATAGAGGCTTTAAAGAATTTTCATTTCTACTTGTTCAAGAATTATATAATCTTGGTTGTTTGAGTCTAGAAAACAATTATTTGCTGACACCTAGTCAATTCACCTGCCAGAGGAAGAATTTTTCCTACTATGTAATTATTTACAATACAACAAATTTCAGCTGTAATAGCTTATGTTATGCTATAATCATGTTCTGAAAACACCAGATATGAAAGGGCTTCAGGGAATACAACCGCTGTGAAATTCACAAGCAGTATGTGATGTCTTTAGCAATGATATCAACTGTGTATAGCCTTGTGCTTTTATGTTTTGCTTATAATTTCTGTTAATAAAATTAAAAGTATGCTTACTGGCATTCCTATATGCTATATAGGCAGATGCAATAGTGTAGTACTATTACATTTATTTCTTATGATATATGTAAGTATGGTATTAAAATAAATTTAAAATCCATTTTGTAGAATGAAATAATTTCAAATTATTGTAGGAATGAATGAACAATTGTTGTTCAAAGTGATGTTGATTTAAAAATGGGAACTTAAGTTTCTGTTTCACATGCATGCAATATTATTTAATAACTATATGGGAAATATTATTTACAATACCTACAGTTTATCTGAATTTCAAACTAGTTTTTGAAGTCCCAAAGGTGCTTTTCCATAGATTTAGCTTTTGGGGTGAATCAGCCCAAGGTAAAAAGCCAAAAATAAGCAAGTTGCCCTAGGAATATTGTGGGGGTTCTTCTCTTTTATAGAGATCTGTAAGATGTTTTATGTGCAATATATGCTCCTTCATGAATGAATTGCATGAAAAAGATTCTACTTGATCACTTCACTTGATTCACTTCAGTATTATCCAACTTTCCTTGCCATCCCATCCAAATATCCATATAAAAGATGGATACGTCTGCTGCAGGGCAGTCTTTGAACATTGTCCTACAGACTTTAATCTTTCAGGGAAGTCTCAATGTGTAGAAGCCTAACTACACAGACCTTTCCATGTTTGAAATTGCTGCTGTTGTGTGAATTAAAGATTGCAGTAGCAGAATTCCTGACAAATGAATTTAAACAACAAACTTGTTGCATATTGAATATGTTTGAATTATTAATTTATGAAAAAGACTTATCCAGGGATAGTGAACTTATGTAACTCAAGATGATGCTTAACAACAGTTCCCAGTAGCTCAGCCAGTTTTGAGTAATGTTGGAAATTGTGGATCAGAACATTTGAGGAACACACGTTGTCCATTCCTATATTAGATAAGTATAGACATTCATATAGAAGAGAATGTATATAGCTCAGGGTTGAACTTTGGAGTTCTTAGTATTCTTTCACCTTGGTTGTTTATTTGCAGACATTTAATTACCCAACTTAATAATGTAATACACTCTATATAATATTCTGTATATTTATATAGAATATAAAAATAACAATACTCTCCAACACATGCGCGCGCACACACACACGCACACACACACATATATAAATAAAAATATAAGTAAGGTATATATCAAAGGTGGTATTCAGCAGGTTCTGACCAGTTCTGGAGAACCGGTAGTGGAATTTTTGAGTAGTTCGGAGAACTGGCAAATACTACCTCTGACTGGAGATTTTACAGTGGCCTTCCCCTGCTACGCTCACCAAGCCACGCCCACAGAAAGTAGTAAAAAAAATTGAATCCCACCACTGGTATCTATATCTCTTAAGGCCCTGTCACACTGGCCGACGGATGCAAAACATTTGTAAAAAGGACACAGCGGACGGGAAAAATGTTCCATCTGTTGTTATCCGCTTTCAAAAGGGGCGAAAATTTGCATAACCAGAGCGGACAACACGGAAAGGAATGGACGGGGGGAGGACGTAGGGCGGATGGAAAGCGGATGCTCCACGGAAGCCTAGAGGATGGAAGCGGATGAGAGCGGATGGGACATCCGCAAGGCTTCCGGGGGAGCGCAGCAAAGTGGATGCGGAACGGATACAGCGGAAGCCAAGCAGATGCCTAGCGGATGCCTAGCGTTCACTGCACATGCGGGGAGGATGCATTGCGTCAGCCCCGCGGATATAAAGGGAAGCAGCTCCCAAGCAGGTCAACATTCAGAGGAAAGACCTGCTTCCAGACACAGCTCTCAAGCCTGCCTGCCTGCCAGCCTGCCTGCCTGCCTGCCTGCCAGCCAGCAACCCCACAACCATGGGGAAGAAGAGAAAGCCTCAGCCATATGCTGCCAGCCCTGGCAAGAGGGACAGGGCCAACCTCCCACCCCCTGGCCCTCACTTTGCTTCTGCTGGGACTTCTGCAGCACGGGCTCACTCTTCTGGGGCTGGGGCTTCTGCTGATGCTGCTTCTGGAGGAGCTGATGATGATGCTTCTGGCGGTGGTGCTTCTGCTGGTGCTTACTCTGCTGAAGCTGCTTCTGGCGGTGGTGCTTCTGCTGGTGCTTACTCTGCTGATGCAGCTCCTGGCGGTGGTGCTTCTGCTGGTGCTTACTCTGCTGGCGCTGCTCCTGGTGCCGGGGCTTCTGCTGGTGCTTACTCTGCTGGTGCTGCTCCTCGTCCTGCTGGTCCTGCTGGTGCTCCTGGTCCTGCTGGTGCTCCTGATCCTTCTCGTGCTCCTGGTCCTGCTGGGGCTCCTGGGGCTGCTGGGGCTGCTGGGGCTTACTCTGCTGCTGATGATCCTGGTCCTGCTGGGGCTGCTGCTGCTGGTAGTGGTGGTGGTGTGGAGGAGCAGCCCCTACAACCTGGAAACCCCTCTGATGAGGGCCCATGTGGTCCTGCCAAAGGGAGGAAGAGGCAGACATGAGAACGGGAGAGGTGGCAATACACCATAGAAGAAGAACATGAGGATGAGGTGCTGGAGTGGCTGAGAGAGAATGAGTATCTATGGCGGAAGGGACACAGGCTCTATAGGGACACCAAAAGGAAGCAGGCTGCTTGGAGAGAGAAGGCGGAGAGCCAGGGCTACACTTCGGAGGTGCTCCTCGGCTGGTGGAAGCACATGTACACCTGGTATGGGAAGCTGCACCTCAAGAAATCTGGCCAGGCCACGGTCAAGCTGACAGACAGAGAGACCTACGTGATGGCCAAGTGCAGCTTCTTGGAGGGTGAGATCCGCCACCGAGGAGCAGCCCCTCTCACAACCCTCTCTCTCAGGCAGCCTGCTGAGAGCCAGTCCTCTTCCAGCAGAGAGTCAGCTCCTGTGTCCAGGCAGGTATCTGTGGAGCGTGCCATGACAGAGACCCCCACGACAGCTGTAGTACCCATGGCGGAGTGCGTGGAGGACCCCCTGGTGCAGTGGGAGAAAGGAGACGGCACTTCCACCACAGCCCAACCCGCATCCACCCCAGCTCCACCTCTACAGAAAGGCAGAGAGGCAAACCGGAGGGACAGAGCCACACTGTCCTGCTGGAGATAAGAGACACCATCAGGAGCAGCATAGATATCCTCTCTCAGCTGGAACACACCGACTCCTCATCCTCCAACCACAAGCCCTTCCTCACCTATGTGAACCAGACCCTCACGGACATGGCAGAACTCCAGTACCAGGTGGTGAAGGACAGGATCACCGATCTGCTTCACAACCCTCCAGACCCAGATGAACCGGCTCCCACCCAGTCCAGGTCTGCTCCTCCACCCCAGGTGATGTCCCTCCCATTCCAAGGCTTTCCACAGGCCCTCACCTATCAGGGCTACGGCTACCAGGAGGTCCAGCAGCACAGGCAGCAGCCCTTCCCAGTCCAGGCATATGTTCATCGGATGCCACCGATGCCACTGATGCCACCGATGCCACCCACGCCACAGATGCCACCAATGCCAGTCCTCACCCAGCTGCAGATCAGACAGCCCCACTACACTGCTCCTTCCTCCACCCCACAGCCAAGTCCGGCCTCAGTACATCTGTCATTGGTACTGGGGCTGACACCCCACGTCATGGAGGAAGGGGCTCTCAACATCACGGGGCTGAGCCAGCTGTCTGAGAGCTTCCTCAACACATCGTCCCCTGTTGTCCTCTCGGGGCCAAGCACCCCAGTGGCACTTCAGACCAGCGCTCCAGCAGCAGCCACCTCCACGCACCTGGACCCTTCACCCCTGAGACTGGGCACACCTCCGAGTGACCAAGAAGAGTGCCAGAGACTGGGTGGCTACCTGTTGACTTTATTTTTTGCTTTGGACACTTGACTTGGGTCATTTTTCTTTTACAGCTTGTTATTAACAAAGATTATCTTTGCTTCACACACTTGCTTCATTTATTTTTTTCAATAAAGTCTTGGTGGAAACTTTTAGAAATGGTTTAAGCCTTTGCATGCTTGTGGGATGGGTTAAGATAGCAGTGGGATGGGCAGGGATACCTTTGGGATGGGTTAAGATAGCAGTGGGATAGGCAGGGATACCTTTGGGATGGGTTAAGATACCTGTGGGATGGGCAGGGATACCTTTGGGATGGGTAATAGCTATGGGATAGATAAACCTCCAGTGCAAGCATAGTGGGACTGTATGGTCCACCCTCCCAGGTGCTACACCTATGGCCCTTTATTATCAATAACAATTTAATCCTTCATCAACACATTTCAACATAAACACAACTCTTTATTAAATGCCCTGTTCATTGTAGGGCCACTCAACATACATGGCACAATCTCATCAGTGTGATGAGACAGGCTGAAGGAAGCATCCATTAAGCATCTATCATCCTGTCTTGCCACTCCACTGCTCCAGCTGGGGAGTTGCACCAGTGTTTCAGGAGGTTGCGCTGCTTCTTCCCTTCATGTGAGGCTCTGTTGGGGCCTTGCATATCCTCAGTGTCTATCAGGTTTCGCCCTTGCCTCCATTCCCCAGGCTCCATGTCCCCATTGCCTTGTTGGAGGTCCATGAGCCTGTTCTGCAAGACTGGGTAGTGGGTGCGCATGAGATTGTGCAGGATGCAGCAAGCTTCCACGATCCTCCTCATGGTCTCTGGGCGATGCTGCATGGTGGTGAGAAGTACCTGGAACCTGTTGGCCAGGATGCCAAAGGCGTTCTCCACCACCCGCCTTGCCCTGGACAGCCTGTAGTTGAAGATCCTCTCTTCACGGGTGAGGAGTCTGGAAGTGTAGGGCTTCATGAGGTAGGTTCTGAGGGAGAAGGCGTCATCCCCCACGATGAAGTAGGGCACATCTTGCGTGTCGTTGGGCAGGGGGTCTGGATCTGGGAAGCCCATGATGAGGTTGCATTCCAGCCCCTCCTTGAGGTCACTGGCGTTGTATACCTGGGCATCTGAAGATGAGCCATTGCCTGAAGCATCGATGTACATGAACTTGTAGTCAGCATCGACCATGGCAAAGAGGATGATGCTGAAGAAGCCATTGCAGTTGAAATAAGTGGACCCCGACTTGGCTGGAGCTTTGCAGGCCACGTGCTTCCCATCTATGGCTCCAACGGTGTGGGGGAAGTTCCACTTCTGATACCACTGCTCTCCAACTTTCTTCCATCCTTCTTCAGTGGAGGAGCACTGGAGGAGCTCCTCCAGGTATTCTTTGATGATGGCCTGCACCACTTCTCTGACCACAATGCTGATGGTGTTGTGTGGCGCCCTCCAGCCATATTGCATGCTCCTGTAGGTGGTCCCTGAGGCCAGGTGGCGCAGAGTCAGTGCCACCTTGAGCCCAGGGTCCAGGCTGGGCTGGAAGCTGGTGCTCTGCTTGGTCAACCTAGGTGTCAGCTGCTCCACAACTTCATCAAACATGGCTGGAGGCATCCTCATGAAGTTCTGGAATGCACGAGGGTCTTCGTTCCTCAGCTCCACCATCAGCTTGTTGTACAGTCCGTACTCTGCTCTTCTCCCGATCCATCTTCAGACCCAGACGCTTCTTGGCCGCCTCCTTTTCTTCCCGTAGAACAGTTGAAAGAGCCTGTAGATGGCTTTGCACTGTTGCAGAACGATGGTGGCTACCAAAAGGACTGTGTTACGATCCATGGTGGACATGATTGGATGCTGTGGAAGAGCAAGAGGCAGATGAAGGCTGCAGAGGTCTGCACAGCAGGGCTGCTGGTCTGAAAGTGTGATTCAGGTGAGTTGCTCCCCCTTTTTATAGGCAATATAGGTTTTCCACTAGGTGTCCTTTTGCATCCTCTAGGCATCCTCTAGACATCCTTAATATCCAAGATAGGTCCCCTCTGCGAACGTTCTTTCCGTTTAAAATGCTTTCTTTGCGAGCTGCATCCGCTTTCATCCTTTCTCCGTCCGTGCTACTAACGCTGCGTGTCCGTTCCGCGTCCGTTTTGCTTCCTCCCTGTGTCCGCTTTCTGCTGGAGCAGATTTGAGTTGCGCGGATGCGCAGCGGATGCCTAGCGGATAGAGCGGACACGTAACGGATGACGACGGATGCAGAACGGATGTTCCCCGTATGCGTTGCGGATGCAGAACGGACACGTTGGATACATTTTCCGCTCAAAACTTTTTGAGCAGCTCAAAACTTTTTGAGCGGATGGAACCTCAGTCGACGGATGCTGGACGGATAGAGAGGATGAAAAACGGACGCAGTGAGTACAGAACGGATGCATCGCGTAAACCAACGGATGGCAAGTGTTTCTCTCCGTTTTACATCCTCTTTCCATCCGTTGGTGCAGTGTGACATGGGCTTAAGATCCTTTCCACCCTTTAATGAATAAATTAATTTTTTTCTCTTATCCATAAACTTACAAAAGAAGATACTGATACTTCAATTGTCAGACAAATTGTCAGGCTTGAAAGGAAAGGGGTAGAGTTACTGTGCCATCCTGATTGATCGATCTGGACTTTATGCTGTAATACATATAACTTAAGATTTATGTTATTTGACAAGAATTAGGTTATAGAAAATAAATACTTTTAGAAAAGCATGAAAAAAAATATTAAAATATGTGGTATTTAGTTGTTCCACAAAAATATTCATCATCCACATGAATTACCATACCCTGTCTGCTAGTCATCTATAAGCTTCTGATAGATTTTTTAAAAATCTAATTGTTAGTCCTAACTGTATACAAATTTCCACCTCATTTTTTTATTTGACTGTGAGCATGACTTACAGAGAAAAAGAGGTAATTTCAACCCTGTTCATTTTCCCCCTTGGTCTTAAAAATGAATAAACTCATTGCCATATTTGGTAGCTAAAAAGGATGATTCATATCTAGAGTCACTTAAGGATGATAAATGCTAAAACACATATAAACAGGGGGTTTCCTACCCCCACATATTTACAAAGACATATATGTATATATGAGATTTTATATTCCAAAGAAGAAATTTGTACAATGTTCTTTGTCCATTTTTTGAGGATGGAAATTTTGGTGGGTTCTTAAGGTCACAATGATTATAGCATCTACTTTCATTTAATCACAAAACTAGTAAAGTTCATGCCACTTAAAATTTTTATTGTGAAATTTTCCAGTGCAACCTAATTATGAGTCCCCAAAAATGAAGGCTTGGGACCATATGTAACCTATGAGTAAAGAGCATTGTAGAGATGCAAACAGGAAAGGGTAGGGCCACAGATATGAAAATTAGAAGCAAGGCTGGTGATAGAGATGCAGACTTTAAAAAGAGCTGCTGAATGGGTTAACAAAAGATTGGTGGGTGAGGGGAATAAAAAGTCATAAATTAGAATAATCTAAAGTCGGCAAGTGGAAGGCTGTTGCATAGTGGGACAAAATGTGTAGCTGGCTGATGCATTGTTCAGAAATAAACATCAAAACTGATGAAAAAGCAGATGTCTGTGAATAATATGGTGAAGCAGTCCTCTGAGTTAATAAAAATAGGAGAGTGGCTCTCTAATTTTGAGTTGAAAAGAGGAATTTGCATTTCCTTCTCTTCATTTCTACAGTTACCTTTCCTTTCCTTACTGAAGGGAGAGAGAAGCTCCAAAGTGGCCGCTCATGTTTCTTGTCTCTCATGTTTCTTGTCTCGTTTAAGCTCCTCTGTGCCCCAATTTTGTACAGTTTGCCTCATTGTCTATCACTTGGATGATATGCAGCACAATCTGAAGCATTTCTGGGTTGCCATTTAAAAAGACACCTTTACATTCAGGTGAAAAAGGAAATTGGTACCAGTAGTGGGATTCAATTTTTTTTTACTACTGGTTCTGTGGGCATGGCTTGGTGGGCATGGCTGGAGAAGGTTACTGTAAAATCTCCAGTCAGAGGTGGTATTTGCCGGTTCTCCGAACTACTCAAAATTTCTACTTCTCCAAAACTGGTCAGAACCTACTGAATACTACCTCTGATGGGTACTCTATATTGCTCTCCTGTTGCTTAACTTTGAATGGATCATATATTTGGCCTGTTTTGAGTATGTGGGTATTGGTTCCCATTTCAGGAATGTTTGAAGAGGAAAGCCTGAATTTGTTAATTTTAGCACAAACAAATTCGTGTATTTTTTTTGTCTTTCAGTATCTGACTCACACTTAGCTATCAACTTTTTCTGATGAAATGCTTAGTGTTTCTGTATGGTGTATTTTCCATTGTTCATAGTTTCCATTTCTTCGGTCTATCTATTTTTTTTGTATAAGTGGCTACTAACTATTCTTAATTAGCTTTATATATTCTTACTGCTAATCATTCATAGAAGTTAAAAGTACAAATCAATCACTGAACTTGCCACCCAGATTACAAATCATTCTGTTGCTAATGAGGAAATAGGTGATTCGATGTTAATAAATTTGAATCCAACCTGAAAATGAGGTGTGTTGCATTTTATGAGGAAAATATGGTATAGCTTTGCATCTTCCTTCCAAGTTAGCTGATTTGATACTGACATGTTATCCTTTTGTTTGGAAGACAGATGATGATGTCAAGGAAAGGGAACTGCCATTAAATTCCATTATCCTAAACTGCTCTTTTCTAATTTTTTTAAACTAGTTTTTCTTAAACAACTTCTCACCCCAACAAGGAACATAAACAACTGTAATACATTCATTTCATTCCCTGATGAAAATGTTTTCTTCATTTTTGTAGAGATGACTTTTCATATGTATTACTTGCATCTCAGGTAAATAATTTTTAAAAAGTGAATGCCTGTGCATAGGTTGTTGTTGAGAGGGAGTTGTCACACACACACATACACATGTGCGCGTGCGCGCACACACACACACACACACACACACACACAGAGTTGTGGTGTGAAAACAGCAGAGGTGATAGATATAGTAGTATCAAGTGACAGCAACATCAGTAAGTATGAAAATCTGAAGAAGGAGGAATTAGAGAGGTTGTGGAAAATAAAAGCCAAGTGGTCTCAGAGGTGATATAGAAGCATTCAGGACTGTGACTTCTAAGTGGCTTCAACAGATTCCAGGAACAACATCAGATCTTCCTGTCCAGAAGGGTGTAATATTAGGAACAACTAAGGTACTGTGCAGAATTTTCAAACTCTCAGGCTTCTAGTAGAGGATCTGAGCTTGGAGGAGGACCCATACCACCTACAGATTTAAGTTTCACCCAAGTTCTGACAAGGAAATTATGTTTTGTAAGTTTTAAAATTCATACCAACAATAATTAATGCATAATATGTACTAATATGATGAATGCTACTGCTGTTATTCTTTGGGTGTAGACATGCAAAAATTGGCTATAGACTGTTGTACTTAGGTCAAGTACATCACCATTTTAGCAAGCACTGTTGGGATATTTGTTTTTTATGATAGGGACAGATTTGAGTAAAGATGTGGTTAGATGACACTTTTATTTTCATTCCTTACTTTGAAGCAAAAACCACACTGTTAATCAGAACAGGTATCTCTGAACTGAAAGTTGTAACATACTGGTCTAATCATTGACCAATCATTGACTCCCTCTAATGGTTTGGTTCAAAAACTACAAGTACAAACTGATCTACTAAACCGATCATATACTGCGCATGTTGCAAGTGGAGCTCTATTGGAGAAAATAGGGTGAGAAAGGAGTGCTGGAAAAATGTCAGTCAGACTTCCATTTAGAACTAGTGAGGTGAGGATAGAAAACGGACATCCAAATATTTGTGTTTATACCTTTGCAGGAAGTGGGGTGAACATCTTTGTGTTCTCTATTGATACAAACATATAAGCCATCCTACTTATATCAGAAAAAAATGTTATTGCAAATTGAAGAAAGATACTTTAAAGCCCCTGCTTGTGAAAAACACCTTTTAAATTATTTTTGTGAATTGTCTTCCAACATGGCTGTTTAGTTAGCATAGGAAGTTCTAGATAGGCTTTTCTTTTTCATTGGAAGAATTAAAGCAAAGTGTCTTTTCTTTTCTTTCAAAGGGATTGTAGGTAGAATGGAGATTTTAACACCAGGACATGCTTTTTTTCTGCAAGTATATATTTCGTGTGACACAAAGAAAGTGTTTCAATGTTTTAATGATGATAACATTTAGATATCCTTCTACAGCACTTTGAAGTATTCTTTTCATAGAAGCTGGGCAAATGCAAAGTAAACAGGTGCCAAGAGGTAAAGTGCCCAGTGCCTATAAAGAGACAGGTGTGAGGAGGCTTTCAATGATATGACAACAGCAGCACACATGGTAAAGAGCTGCGGGAGATACTAAATGGCTGGGATTTGAGCTGGAGAGACCGGCTGGGCCAGAGGCATAAAGCAAACATCATTAGAAAAGGCAAAGATAAGAAACAAACAGAGCAGCCAAGGCTGATATTAGACAAATACTCTGTAAAAATACAAAAGCTGCATAAAATCAGGCAAGATGGCCTCCCTAGAGCAGAGAGTCACAGAATTGAGGCAAAAAAAGAAGAAGCAAAAAACAAAAAAAATCAAACCACAAGATGTGCTTGACAGAACCCTGCTACCATCCACTGGTGGGAAGATAAAAAGGGATAAAAAATGGTAAGTTCCAAAATACTAAAAAGTTGAGGGTCCTTTAGAAGCCAAATTGTGTCAGCCATCAGATTGGCATTGTGATACAAAATTATGCTTCTAAATTTGAATGGGACATTCTTGTAAAAAATAAATTCCAGAAAGATGTGAGAATAGCATAGAACAAAAGGGGACCAATAATAAATCACACTCATTATGTTACTATTACATTTCTTACTAGGGATATAAAATAAGATAATGTTAGACTTCTGTTTACAGGAGGTGAGCGAAAGCAATAAAATAGCACACTGATGCTAAATCAAATCTAGGTTTCGATCTGGATTTCTGATGAACAGAAGAACAAGATTCACTTTTAAATCATAGTATTTGGTCAGTTGTCTAGTTGGGAAACAAATGCACACAAGGTAATGTCCCAACAAGAAAATGAAACCTTACCTTGAGAACACATGGGAGGTATATTTCCAAATGCATTATCATTCTTGTGAGCCATAGGATAAAGTGGATTATTTTGTTTCCCAACTATGTATTTCAACCAGATATCAAATAAGGCAAGAACATTTTTACAGAGAAAGCCTAACATATCTTTGATTTCAATGTTGGTGTTGTGTAGAGATATAGATTCAATCCTTATCTGAAATGGAATTCTTAAGTTTTATAATTTTCATTCTTATTTTCCTGCCCTCTTCAGCTCACTTCTTGCTTTCTTATACACATATACACCCTTCTCCACTGTTTGTGAGATATATATTGCAGGTAATCTTCAGTGAGACTCTTCTGGTTACAGATAATCCACCAAACAATATTTAGAATTTATCTGACCCTCACGCTACAGCCATGCACCATCAATGCCACAGAAAATGAAGAGTTTAATTGTCATTGAAAAGAGTGCAGGAGAACAAATGCTATTGGGTTTGCAAAGCAATTAGGGAAAGCATTTTATTAGGTTGCAACTTGTTTTACTATTTTCAAACCAATGATACCATGCAGATTCCCTGAAGCTATTGCAAAGTTCTGCACAGCTGCCCCAAGGAAACATGGAGTTCCCACAATTTTGAAGTGTTTAGTGGTGATGATTGAAGGCTATTGACAAATTCTTTAGCTGTCTGAAATTTGGGTCACCTGGTCCAAGGAATAGAAAAGCAAAGTCAAGTGAAAGCTTTTTCTTTCTTTCTTTTTAAAAAATATTTTTTAAAAAACAGAAACAGAAAATTAAAAAGATAAACAGACAAGAAAAAAGCTTTAAGAAAAAGAAAAAAAGAAGTGCAAAATGAAAAAACTAAAATGATTTCTGATTTTCTTTGATATATAGATGAATTAAAAATACATCATACTCTTACTCTATGGCTAATCTTTGTCTACATTATTTCTATAATCTCATATAAATATAAACAAAAAATTGTCATAGGCATGCCAGTATGAGAACTCATTCTTACCCTTTCTGTCACAGTTGGTGTGGTCTTTTTCAGCCCCAAGAAAGAAGTTTTCTCTACTGCTAAATTCCTTTGCTAGTCAAGTGATATGTCAGCAATATCTAACCTAATGTGGTTACAGACGTTTATGATAAAAATGCCCTTTATAACAAAAATAAAAAAGACCTTCCTTTCTGAATTTGGGGAACAGAGGCATTGAGGAGGAACAACTGCATAATTACAATTGGATAACTAAGTGGAGAGAGGATCTTGAAAAATAAACAGTACCCAAAATTGGAAGAAAAAGTCTAATTCATTGAGTTTCCAAGAACTGTAACATTTCTAAGGTGGGGGGATTGTTTCCCATCTCTCGCTTTTGCCTTGTTGTCTTGGCCAGCTCTTTTGTTTATACGGCCCCCATTCGACCTTTTAAATTGCTGTTAATGTTTTAGCGTAACGAATTAGTCTCTCATCACGAATCAGGGCTCGAAATAAAAAAAAAATCCTCTGAGGCCAACATCCTGAAATTGGGGTCATTCTCATTTGCAAGGCAGAGAATCTGAGAACCTTAATGCAAGGAAATTTATTCAAAGGCAGAGCCCCAACGTGATTAGGCCCTTTGTAATTATAGCTCGGAGAGATTCCACTCCAGCCTCCTGCCTCCCTCATGGATTAGCAAGTGAGTCGGAAAAATACACAGGATTTAATTAGAGGCAAATTAAAATTGGTAATGAAATAGGGGCAGTAGCAAATGGCAGGGAGCGGCAGGAGGGGGACAGAAGGAGCTAGTAGCTCTCAGGGCAACACTGCCTGTGTACGTGCATTTTCTTTATTTTTACATTTAGAAATGTAAAGATGGGAGAATAAAGAGGAGGGATGTGCTGTGAAAAAGGAGGGAGAATCAGGGTTTCAGAAAGAAGATGACAATAGAAATTCATTGCAATATCTGAGCTTACTTTTCCTCTCCCTTTTTTTCCCCTTATTTAGCCAGAAGTAAGGAAATATGTAGGGTGGTTTGTGGAAACCCAGTGAATATTGTTGATTGATAAGGAAAGAAAAACAATAACAATAATTTAAAAAAAAAACCATTAAAAATTAGATTGCAACACCTGGTTGTTGTATGGAAGTTTTATTACTAGATGTTTTAGAATGTAAGAAAGAGTGGTTTGATGAAGTCCACTGACTTTCAGGAAAACTGGATTGAATTTGTCATTCAGTGATCCCTTCCTTTCGTATCTCTAAGTAATAGTCTTTTTCAAGTGATTGTGGGCACTTAATCTCATTACAGTGATGTCTCGTGTAACTAGTGGTCATATTTTTTTTTCCTGTTGCTGACATTCTATTTCCTGCAGCTCAGATCTCATAACGATTGAATTTCTTCAAGATAGTCCATGTGTATGTCTGTGTTATGACATGTGTTAACTCAGACTGTTAATGTTCAGGAGAAAAGATTTCATACAGA
This sequence comes from Laticauda colubrina, assembly GCA_015471245.1. Lineage (NCBI taxonomy): Eukaryota > Metazoa > Chordata > Lepidosauria > Squamata > Elapidae > Laticauda > Laticauda colubrina. Next base: position 2,676,765 of record BLBF01000083.1, on the reverse strand, counting down.
TCAAGAGGTATGAAGGAGCAATATTATAGGACAATTGAATAGAGAGAATTCAACAAAACCCCATCTGCTACAATAATTACTATATGTTGTTTTCAGCATAAGATAAACTGAAACCAGTCCTTCCTTTGAACATGTTATATAGAGTTGTTAAGATATAGATATCATTTTGCTGATGACAGCTCTGTAGGAGGCTATGTTTGGTTAACAGAAAAATTGATTGCAAAATTTTATTGGAGAGGAACTGTTTAATGGAAGATCTTCATCTATTTTGGTAATATTCTGTTTTTCTCTCTACCCTGCTTGTAGAATGCTGTACGCCACAACCTGAGCCTGCATAAGTGCTTTGTGCGAGTGGAAAATGTCAAGGGAGCAGTGTGGACGGTAGATGAACATGAGTACCAAAAGAGAAGGCCACCAAAGATGACCGGGTATGTCTGATAGCTTGTCGGTAGTGTTGTGGTTCAATCTGAGAACTATTTTGAAAAAGTAAAGGTAGTCTTGAGTATTATAACACTTGGTGGCTAAATAAATGCAACACACAAAACAAATGCAACACAGCAAACACAAGTGGTTTGCTATATTGTTTTCTGGCATTTAGTCCTAAAACTGGTCTATACTCATGTTATTTTCTGGAGATTTCAGATTTATATATTACCCTGCTTAGTTTCTGAGAATAGACAAGATAAGGCAATGATGCCAAATGCTGAGATAAGAGAATAGTTGGGAGCATGCAAACTCCAGACTACATGCAGGTGGGAAGTGCATAGGAACTCTGGAATAGAAGCATTGGATTTCACACCAATATATATCTGTCACAACTATCAGTCATTCATAGCCTCCATGAATGCTTCTAAAAAATATCTAGGCTTATGGCCACCACTGATATATTATAAGCTGTATATTCATAAGCTAGTAGTATATTTTGGAAATGAGTATTTAACCCCAATATAATTCCCACCAAAGGGCCCAGGGAAAAGAGGTGACTGAGAGACTTTGTAAGGTTATTACATTCTTGGGGGTCTTCATTATGCATTTCGGCTTTTTTAGAACCATATTTTAACTTTTGCTTTAATAACTAATGCTCATGTTGATATGTCAGCTTGTTTGAGTGAACAGCACACTATTCAATGATTTTATAATCATTTGGCTGTCTTTCACACTCCATGTGTACATAGATGTGCGCAATGTAAATATCCCCTATTAACATCAGACCCTTGTCACTAAATGTTTTAGAAATTGCCTTGCCTCATTTATGACAGTTCCCTCAGGAATTGCATAAAGATACCTTATACAAGTATCAAAGAAGAGGAGTTTAGTCAAATAAAAAACAGTCAAAAGAAGACAGGGTGGAAATGAGAAAAGAGAGTGTATCTGGTACATTCAATGTGCATTGATACCAACGTTAGTGGTATAACCATACTATCAATCTCAGTAAGTTTACATGATCAAAAGAATTGTATACTTATCTTCTTGAATATATAGAATTGTACTGCAAACATCGTAGAGAAATATTTTAATTTTATAGTTAAATCACTTTGAAAATTTCTAATAATTAAAAAATTAAGAAAAATTGTCTAAGATTCAGAAACAAAGTAACAATCTTTCAATGATAGCTTTCAACTTACCATATTTTTTGGATTATAAGTCGCTCCAAAGTGTAAAATGCACCTAGCTTTTGGGAAAGAAAATAAGAAAAAAAAAATTAGCCTCTGTCTCCCAGCAATTTGCCTCCTTGCAGCAGACAGCAAACAGCATGGTCAGCTTCAGCACAGCCTGATTTAGCACAAGCAGCTGATTGTCGGTTGGATCTGCCTCCCAACAATCAGCTGTTTCAAGCTGCAGGGATCACCATCACCTATTGCTGCCTCCACATGCCCCATTTTCGGCCTCTGCATCCCATTTTTGGCCTCTGCATGCCCTGTTTTGGCCTCTGCCCGTCCCGTTTTCGGCTTGTTCCAGGCAGCAGGGATTGGAACAGACCAAAAAGGATGCATGGAGGCTGAAACGGGATGTGGAAGCCAAAAATGGGGGGTACAGAGGTGGCAATAGGTGATGGCAATCCCTACAGCCTGAAAGAGCAAGTTGTTGGAAGATCCAACTGACAATCAGCTGCTTGTGCTAAATCAGATTGTGCTGAAGCTGACCAGGCTGTTTGCTGTTCGCTGCAAGGAGGTAAATTGCTGGGAGGCAGAGGCCGAAGAATGGGGAACAGCGGGCGGGCAGGGCTTCAGCAACATTCGCTGTATAAGATGCATAGATATTTCTACCCACTGGCATGTCTTCATGTGGAGTCACAGAGGTAAGGCCCATACATTTTTACACAGACATATGCTAAGGGACTCACTAATACAAACATGGGAAGAAATCAAAGATAAACATTGCTTAAAAATCTCTGGATGGGTATCCACTATGGAAGCAATGATATACCCTAATACATCAGATCTAGGATGAATGGCCAGATATTATGAAATTTTGGATCCCAAGGAGCATTAAAGACCAACCAGGAATTAAGAGATGCAGGACTAAACATAGACTGGTGGCCATATCTGCAATTAAAATCAAATTATAAAAAAGACCAAGAGGAATTCGGAATTGAGGAAGAACCAAATCAACTAGATAAATAGTAGGTACAGAGGAAAAATTGATGTCAATGATATACAACTATTTATTAGAATATGATTTGGCAGAAGAAATAGTGAAAGGACCAATGATAGCATGGGCCAGGAATTTGGGACATAATATAGAACTGGAGGACCGGGAAAAGATCTGGAAAAAAAATATACAATAACAAAATCAGCGGCATATAATCAATATAAAATGTGCTACCGGTGGTATCTAGCCCCTTCAAGATTGGTTAAAATGTATCCTAATTTAAGCCCAAATTGTTGGAAATGTAAGCAATTGCAGGATCCTTTTTTTCACGTATGGTGGTTATGTCCAAAAATGAAGAAATATTGGACCAAAATACGAAAATGGTGAAAGGAAATTATGAAAGTCCAAATAGAATTTAAAGCAGAAATATTTCTCCTGGGAATTATCAAAGGGAATTATATGAAAGAGATAAAATATCTAATCCTGCATATAATAACAACAGCAAGATGAGTGAGCACTCAGACAATGTTGGAAAGGAGATTCTATGCCAACAGATTGCTTAATTATCCAAAAGATTTTTGATTGTGCAGAAATGAACAAACTTACATTGGAATTAAAAGAGAAGGAAGACTCAGATTATTATACAGCTTGGGAAAATTGGTATCATTGGATAAATAATAGAAACAAGCAATTAAATAAATAAGGAATGTATAATTTAGAAGGACAGAGGTATATAAATAAGAACAATTAGGAGTATAAAATACGCACTGGAATAACAATTGAAATGTAAGCACTGTCAAAATGGATTGTAATATACACAACACTTTCATTTTAAATATTTGTATTTTCATGTTTTAATTTTTTAATAAAGGTTATATAATAAAGAAAAAAGAAAAAAAAAGATATTTCCACCCACTCTGGGGGGGGGGGAGTACGTATTATACAGTGAAAAATACAGTATTATAAGATTACTGTTTTTATATTTTAAATCTACACCAATTTACATGACTACCATTCGCTATATTTCATATGTATCCTTGTGTATGAGTGTGTACATACTAAAAACATGCTAACATTCTGTAAAAGACTGCAAGCCTACATAACTGTTATCTGCCTTCTGTGACCAAGGTTGTATATACAGTCGTATGAGACATCCTTAGATATTACAAGTAGATGAGAAACATCAACCATAACCCAGGATGAATAGTATTTTTAAAAAGTAATAAAAATGTCCAGAATTGTTCCCATAATGATAATATCTATGTTGTAAGGATTGGGAGAAATTACCTTCACCTGCTTATCCCTCTCTCTTTCCAGGACTCCTTCCTGAATGGTCTTGCAACATGTAAAATAAAACAAGACATACTGTAGTAGGACTTAGAATATATTGAGAGTAAATAACTGTATTATGGGGGTTGTAAATTATGGGAATTGGGAAGGGCTAAACAATGAGGGAGATGAACAATATGTTCTTTCCATGGCATCTGTTATTTTACTCTTGTTTTTGAATAGGAATGTTAAAAGCTGCATCTTTTGTTTACAGGAGTCCAACTTTAGTCAAAAACATGATTTCTGGCCTTAGTTATGGAGCACTTAATGCCAGCTACCAGGTAAGACTTGTGGAGAAGCACAATTGTTTCCATTACAGCAAGTCCTCTTTCTTAGGAGAATATTGGGTTGGTTGTTCCAAGCCATCAGAGTAAACTCCTGCTGTATTGGAATCTTGAAGTACATTGTAGAAAAACTTCAAAACTCTTTCAACCATCGTTATTATTACATTTAGTTTATATTCCAGTATAGAACATTCAGTGTAGCATTTTCCCTCAAGATAATCAGAGGAACCAGATCACTATAAACCCACACCACTTGGCCACCATCCTTAGCACTACAATAACCACCTTCTTGCTGTTTCCATTACATTGTAATGTTTGCTAATTTTTAATATTCTGCTTCACAATATAAGTGCTAACTTTTAACAAGGTGAGAATAAATCAGCAACAGCAAATGACAGAATAGATAGTCTCTCTTGGGACTGAATGCTTTGGTCAATGGTCTACTTTTCCCTTCTTTTCTGATGGGGAATAACAGACTGGATTAAAAAATAGCATTGGGACCCAACATGGACTAACTGTGTTGATGTTTTAGACCAGGGGTGGGATTCAAATTTTTTAACAACTGGTTCTGTGGGCGTGGCTTAGTTGGTGGGCATGGCTTGGTGGTCATGTGACTGGGTGGACATGGCTTGGTGGTCATGTTATTGGCTGGGCGTGGCCAACTCAATATCACTCACATCAAGGCACCATCTCCTTGCCTGGACTCTCATGATTGTGGGGATTCTACAACAGTCGTAAGTATGAAAAATGGTCAGGAGTCACTTTTTTCAGTGCCATTGTAACTTTGAATAGTCACTCCACACAACCGAGGTACCAGCAAAGGAGGGAAAAATAATCCCAGAGAAGTTCCTGAGACAGGAAGTCTAGTCCTGCCAAGAATGTAATAAGAGTTAACGGAGAGGCAGTTTCTGTAAGCAACACCAGAATGTTTCCAACCTGCCTTCCTTCCAGGATTAGGCCAATAATTTCTTCTAACAACCGGTTCTCCGATCTGCTTAGAATGTTAACAACTGGTTCTAGAGAATAAGTGAGAACTGGTAGAATCCCACTCCTGTTTTAGATATATTTTCTGTTAGAGAAAGAGTGACATATAACTATTCAATGAATCCCATTAAATTAAGATCATCAGATCATCTTAGCCAATGACCAAAAAGGTTATCAGCATGCATACTGGTAGAAAGCTTATATTTCTGACATCTACTTGAAACGGACCAAGATTTTTGCTTCAATATTTTTAAAGGGATAAAACTATAAAGGAATAAAAGCATAAAGGTTAACCAGTGGAGCTTTCAAGTCAAGGAGAGAAGCAACCTAGAATTAAGGAGAAATTTCCAAAAAGTGAGAACAATTAACCAGTGCTTACCTTCAGAAGTTGTGGGTGCTTCAGCGCTGAAAGTTTTAAGAAGAGACCAGACAGCTACTTGTCTGAAATGTATAGGGTCTCCTGCTTGAACAGGGGTGGACTAGAAAACCTCCAAAATCCCTTCCAGCTCTATTCTATTCTAATTATATTTTAATTATCTATGTTGAATTATTTTTTTCTTGTAAGGCATCCTAATTGATATTACTGAATGAGAAGGTAAAAAATAAACATTCTCAATAAAGTAATAAATTTTTATTTGTCGAAATCATTCACTTTTTTCTGAAAAATAAAGTTACTGTTAGTATAATGGTTTAACCATTTTCTTAGTAAATGAATATCTGGGGTTGTTTTCTAAACATGTCATATCTGATTTCTTTAAGAATTTGTGAATTATACCAGTTGCTGTTTGTGTTTAGGCAGCTCTGGCTGAGAGCAACTTTCCTCTTCTGAATAGTCCCACCATGATCAACACAAGCTCAACTAGTGGCATGCTGCACATAGGCCATGATGATGTGAGCAGCACTGTAGAACAAGTCAACAGCAATGGCAGCAATAGTCCCCGGCTTTCACCACAGCAGTACAAGTAAGCCCAGAAACAAATGTGTTTTTATTATTATCATCATCATCAGAAGTAGTAGTAATAGTAGTAGTAATGTTAGAATTAGAATTCTTTATTGGCCAAGTGTAATTGGACACACAAGGAATTTGTTTGGTGCAAATCTCAGTATAGATAAAAGAAAAGATACATTCGTCAAGAGTCAAGAATCATAAAGTACAACAGTTAATAATATTCATAGGATACAATAAGCAATCAAATCATACTAGGAAATAGTCAATATAAATCGTAAGGATACAAGCGACAAAGTTACAGTCATACAGTCACAAATGGGAGGGGATGGGTGATAAAGAGTGATGAGAAAATTAATAGTAATAATACTGCAGACTTAATAAATAGTTGGACAGTATTGAGGGAATTATTTGTTTAGCAGAGTGATGCGTTCAGGGAAAAAACTGTTCTTGTGTCTAGTTGTTCTGGTGTGCAGTGCTCTATGGTGTCGTTTTTAGGGAAGGAGTTGAAAGTTTATGTCCACGATGTGAGGGGTCTGTAAATATTTTCACAGCCCTCTTTTTGACTCCTGCAGTATACAGGTCCTCGATTGAAGGCAGGTTGGTAGTAATTGTTTTTTCTGCAGTCCTAATTATCCTCTGAAATATGTGTCTGTCCTGTTGGGTTGCATTAGTATTATTCGTATTATTATTGCTTTATACTGATGAAAATAAATGAAGTTTTTTGGAAGTGCTAATACAATGCTATTTCCATAAGCAGGATTACAAGATCCAAAAGTCTTTAAATAACCCTTACAGTTTGGCAGAGAATCAATTTAGGATTTTTCAAGAGTTTATACAAACTGGAAATAGATTTAGAATTTCTATTGTTAACGATTTCCAAAAATAGTCGTATTAGTCTTTTACAGCAAAAAGAAAAAGCATAGAGACAGTGTAAAGACTAAGACATTCATTATCATGTGAGCTTTCATGAACTACAATACAGTTCATCAGTTGTTTATTTTTGTCAATAAGTAGTCATGGCCCTGGACTTTCATACAAGGTTCTTAGAAATACTGAGATAAACTTTGCAATTCAAAATAGTTATATATAGTTTCACAACAGAGTTATCCCTCAGCCTACAAGCTGTAGATTTGTTTGTTATTTATGTGTCAGCAACACTATTAAGAGCTCAAGTGAATATTGCCCTACTTATTCTTACTAACAAAAGACAGCTTGAAAAATGTATTTGGATTACTTGTACTGACAAAGAGGTCTAGTTTACAGTGTTTAGCAAATATGGAGAAAAGGAATATTTTTCTTAATGACAAAAATTTAATCATTTAAAAGACTGCTAGGAGACCATAGATTAAAATTGCAATGAAGTATTCTATAGTTGACTTAGCTGAACTGAATGTTACATATATTTCTGTTTCATTTAAAATATAGAGACCTGGGTATTTAGGATCTGGGTGAGAGTCAGAAGAGTATTGCTATCTAGCTAAGCAAATACTCAGTTTCACATCTGATCCTCTATTGTGTAGTTCATCTGAAAACTCTTTTGCCAATCTCTTGTAGACTCTTATTGTATTTTTTCTAATTCTACCTGGTTCTCCAAAATTTTGTTCTTCAGCCATCAAGTGCATGTGAAGGAAGAACCAGCTGAGACAGAAGATGACAACAGACCTGTTTCTCTCATGGCAACTACCAATCAGAATGTGACGATTCCCGATGACAGAGACCTAGAGGAGGAACTGCCAGTGGAAGACTTGTCTTAAGGGTCCTTCATCTTCATATAGGGCCCATCTTTTCCCAGAGACAAAGCAATGGCTCTCACCTATTCAAGGTGACCTTCAGCATTACTTAGTTAAGGCACTTCTACAAAGCAAAAGGCTTTTCATGAGCCTATCCACTGCTGAAGGCACACACCTTCCCCTCCCCCTTTTTTTTTACATCCAAATGACTCTTAAAAGACATTCACAGAGAGGATGTGAAAACAAAAAACGGAGTTGAGCTTTTTCCTTTTCTTATTTTTTTTTAAAATTTTGTAACTGGTAAACGAGGATGGTAGGTTGTTTCTGTCCGAAGACTTCTTTGCTGCCTCCCCTCCCCATACCCCCATCTCATGGGGATAAAAAAGAAGCTGTCTTGTATTGTCTGCTCTGTGTTTTGTCATTTTCAACCCATCTGCCTGGTTTCCACAAATCAAGATTTTGGAAGCATCCAGTACATTAAGGGGCAATATCAAAGCCAAAGGCTTCAGTGAATGTCCCTTATTTTCCCGTGGAAATTTTCATTAGTTTTGCCAGTAATCCCACTGAGAACTTTGCACTAGGAGGAATCTATTCTCACTTTTTCTTACTTTCACACATGCACTGTCTCCATTTCTCACACACATACATCCTTGCCACTAACACCACTTCAGAGTACTGGAATAGCAATGGAAGCAAGACCTCTGCCAGGGTCGTAATGTTGCAATTTATTGATTTTCTGACTGGGCAAAAAATGAAAAACCGATTTTACTTTTATTAAATACATTATAGGATAGCAAGAAGTTACTGCCACACATAAAACCACTTGGTTATTCTTTTTTCCAACCTGTGTTTGCGTTTTTCCAAATTCAAGAAGCATTCTTTTATCACCAGTCATGATTGACGGCCTGTCTTCAACTCACAAAGCTTTATTCTGCACAAAATCTAGGAATGAATGTCCATTCCCTGCCATCACATAATTTTAAATAACTTTCAGAAGTCTATGCTGTATATGGGCAGCCAGCAGTCAAGATAATGGGGCCCAGCTTGAGACAGAATCAGGGAGAGACTTCTGCAAGATGAATCTTTTGCTTGCTTCTATCATCTGCCATCGTGTTTTTTCCATTCCAGCAAATACTGAATCCAGAAAGCATGACTCCTTGATCATTTATGTGAGCAATGGGAAGGTTTAACTGATGTAAATACAGCTGATTTGGCAAAGCCACCAAAATCTCAAGCACTTGGGATAGGAAAAGGGGGGAGGGGTTTAAACTTAAATTTATGGCTGTGGAGAACAGACCAAAACTGGGTTGACCAAACAGAATTCAAAGCAATATATCTGTATAAATGTAAGATAAGTAATTCTCCACCTTTGTGACCAACCAGAACAAAGCTACAAATAAGCACCGAGTTTCCTCTGACATACTCTAGTAGAAATATATCCTATCCTACAACTCTTGTGCTACTCATTAGTTCTTAGCTGTAAGCCAATGTGGGGAAAAAGATGCTTCAAAACTAATAACAAGAATTAAATGTGTCAGATGAATAGTGTTGACCCAAACTTGATTTTTCAACTCATTGTTTGCTGCCTCACATCAGAATTTTTTTTTAAATCTAAAGAGCATTTCATGTGACAGAAAACATCAGGTTTCCAAAGGTTACTTTGCTATTGTCCCCATGAAAGGACAACCCAAACATTCTTCCTTGATTACTGAGACTTTGACAGTTGCTGATTGAGAAACTGGTTTGCTTTCTGTATGATCAGGAATCCAATATCTCAAGGAAGATGGATACTAATGTTTCTAAGGAAGCCTTTCTACAACAGATCAACACATGCTTCCCTTTCCCATCAGGAAATCTCTGAAATTTATTTTCAGGCCAAACTGGGATATTGGAGTTCCTCCCATTATTTTGGAGACAAGCTGATCCAGGCAATTTGATGTTTTCTGAAATGACAGCTGTTCCTCTTCTATACTCTGTAGCCCATGAAGAAAATAAATCATCACAGCTATGTTTGAATAGTCACATTCAACATTGATAGTTGTGTTAAATGACCTCCTCAAACTAAGATGCTCAAGAATACCTTGTCAGCATATTTTTGATTAATTTAGGATTCCTTTCTACTCTTCTGATTTTCATGGTTAAATAATGCTTTTTCATTGCTCCAAACACTATGCAGCTCATGGCAGTTGATAATATGTAACATAAGTATTTTTGACATAGGAGGGGGAGGGAGAAGAGGGATATTGCATTTTCCTTATATGCAGAATTGCTCCATTTGTCTCAAATACAGTACATTCTTAATGCCCTTTTCAGCAGCTGGTCAACTGTGGTAAGAGACTATCTTTTTTTTTAAATGCTCTTAACTCACAAGATGATGATAAATCAAGCACTTGAGCCTTTTTACCTATCAAAAAAAGGGACATTATTCCTCAACTGCCACAAATTTCTGTATATGATTGTTGTCAAATTTCTTAGCCCAAATCAAACTCTTAAAAAAGATGGAGGATTATTCTGAGAATTATTCTTTCCAATAACTAAAGCACTGGGTAATCTCTAATTTGCTCAGTTTTTTAAATAGATCTATTTCCTGGATAGGGCTATGGCGGGTCATACTAGCATTAAAAAAAAAGGAAAGAAATGGTAACTGGCTGATCTTGGCCAGTCTCCATTGCAAAGCCTTGACTTCAAATCTCAGACTTGGTAAAATTTGAAAATGTTTTATCTAATTCTTGCCATTGTCCATCTAACAAACAAGATTATACTTCCCTTCTAAAATTCCCCTTCTCTGAGGTTCTTAATTTACTAAATAACATGTCAAAATGATCCAAATTGAATTTGAATCTAGGTAAAATCAAGAACACCAAAAATGAAAAAAATATTCTTCATTTCTGAATTATGATTGCAAGAAATTCCTCAATCCTTACTTCAGAAAACTTATCAGGACTTGATTCCTGGAGCCTATAGTAGGGGGCTGTACCAAACATACATTTTCTCCTACTTTGTTTCTTACTGCTTCTAACAGGCAAGCAAAATTGTAAATTTAAAATTGTTATTTAGATAAAATGAGCTAATTGCTCTGATTAGAATGGGGCTGTACACTTAAGGAGACCAAGAGGAACAGTCTCTAAGCTGCAGAAAACTGGAGGTGATCATGTTTATGGGGTGTGAATCAAAGTACAATTTGAGCCTCTTTAGAGAACCATCAACAAGTGTCTTGCTCTTCAAGGACCACAAAGACAGGCAATTTAGGATTGCAGGCACTAAGAATACCTCAATACTTTTATTATCCATCTCGGGTCCCAGCTTTACTCCAGAAGCAGCTCGAGAAAATATATATCTATCCTCCTTTTACTAGGAACACACCACACCTCATATTCTCTTGAAACCATATTTAAATGTCTCCCTGATGTCCTCTATAGAATGCTTTGCAATTGGCTTAACCATTTACCAAAGACCTTGCTTAGACAAGAAGCATAAACCAAAACACTTAATATTTTTGTTTGTGTGGTGCTTTTATTCTGACTTATTCTAACTTTTGGCATCAGCCAAAAAAGGGAAAAAATCACAAAGATCCTGCATCCCTTTAGCCCTTTTGTCACTTTCTTTTGATTTTAAGTTATTATTTAAATCAACGTTTACAGGTGCTGTTTTGTACATTTCTAATGAAGTTGTATTGGGAGCATGGATTGCTGCTTTGTGTTTGAAGTTTCTTGAACCAAGGGTACGCTGTGAAGCCTAGAGTGGTTTGGCATTCCATGGGTCTCTTCTGAACTTACTTCCATCTTGCTGCTGGTGGTTTCTTTTTCTTTTCTTTTTACAGGTCAGAACTGTCTTTATTTCATGTTAACTTTTCAGCTGTTTTTATACACATTGGAATTTCTCTCTCTTGTTTTTAGCATTTTTTCTTCTTAATTTTCAAAGGGTTAATTGCCCTAACCCCTTCTCCTTCTCTTCCCAAAACTGCTATTTTCTTTGAAGCACTGTTGGGTAACTTATATTTTTGAAATACAGCAGATTCATTGTAACGTCTCAAACTTTGATCTACAAATTGCACTGTGTGAATTAGAGAATTCTGAACATAAAATAATGTTGCAAGGATTGCTTAAGTCACATCCTGTAATTGTTTCCCATAAACAAAACCTCCAAATTTATAGTAAAGTCATGCATCAGAAAAACAAATTATGCATAGTTTATTCTTAAATGTATGCAAGTTTTCATTGATTTTTTTTTTTTTTAAAAACTTTGGGTTGCATATTAAAAAAGCAGATTTTTGCAGCCTAAAATGGTATATTCTGGAATGTGTAATGTTTAGACCCAACTCTCTGTGGGTGCGCTGAAGTGCTTTTTTGAACTTTGTCTGATTGCATCACAATTTGTAGTACTCCATTGTGTCAAATTGCTTTGCAAGCAGTTTTAGAACTTAATGGCTATACTATGCTGTTGTATTTTGTCCTTGGCTCCCTTTTCTGTCAATCCTAGTATTACAGTTGCATTTGATCTTCTCAAAGTTGCTACCATCCTAATTCACTGATCTCAGTTTTGTTTTTGTTTTTTTGTCTTGCCTGGTCCTGGTACAATATTAACCGCTTGTTGGACATCTGCAGCTGGACCTGAGATGCCCAGGTTATATGTTTTCTGCCAGTATTAAAGTGATGTTTTCTGGTACTGTATAGTCAAGAGCTAAAGTGTAACCATCCTAACATTGAGAAGAGATTCTCTTTAGAAATATAATTGTTTCTGTTCAAACTAAAACTTGCCTTGTTGTTGGGGTTTGTTCATCCTTACCCATTTAAAGAGAGAGGCACAGGAAAAAGAAAGTGTGATACACTGGGGTTAATAAGTGAATTACTCATTGTAAACTGAGAGCTAAGTAGTACTCAATATCGATCTAGGGAGCGCTTCAGATTTCAAGGGGAAAAGGTGCTTTGGTGCATATAGGGAACTCATGTAGCATCTTGTTAATATAGCAACAGTAAGAAAATATTTTGAGTTTAAGGAGTTCCAGGTAGGCTAAATCCTCACCCTTGCTAGCTCCAAAGCATATTTTTACCTTCAAATCCAAAGCATTGTAAAGCCTAACTTGGCTGTTGTTGCAGTGTTGCGCAGTATGTATTTAGCATATTTTAAAATTAAAAGTTTTCCAATACTATTTCATTTGGGTTAGCAGAATAGGGAAAGGTCATCTAGGGCTCAGAACTGAGGAAAAGTTATTGCCAGACAGAAAGTTAATCTTTAAGCCTTTTCCACTATATGCTAGACAGTCATTGGGTAGAGTTTCCCTCCCTCCCCAATGCTTAGTCAAGCAATATGCTATTATCACTGTTCTAAAGAAACAGTCCAAGAAACAATTAGACAATTCTTTGGTGGATATCTGTAATTTAAGTTGACTTTCTGAACCTGGAGGCTGCCTAGAAGCATCCCTGTTGTTACTATACTGGTAGCCTTCCATTTTTTTTCTCTTGAGAATCTTGACAAAGATGTTTCCCTTTTATCCTATCCATACTTCATGAGGCATTTACAATCTCTCAGGAGAAATGATTTCAGCCCTTCACTGCTGCATAAAGGCAAACAATGCAGCCACTAGAATTCCATTTTGCCCAAAACGGAGCAGCTCCAGAATGTATTTTGTGGCTAAAAAAAATTCTGCCAGTTTCAGCTCTTTCCTGCCTTCGTGTGACAGTATTAATATATATGTGTATCCTCAGAGGACAGCTTTAGACCTAGCTCTCACAGGATCTGTCTGTGTTTAACTATATCAGATCAGCCTACAAGAGGGAAGGAAGTCATGTGACTAAATTTTCATCTCACAGAAACTTTCTTCCATGCAGAATTTGCAAAAAAAAATAAAATGGAAAATTTAACTACATGATCTGCTACTTGAAACCTGAAGTGATACAACTCAAAGATAGGTTTATTCATTGAGAATCAAATAATTGTTTAGTGATCATTGAGGGAAGGTGTTTTAGGTCTTGGATGCTGTGACAATTATTAAATTCCTCAAACGTAGTCCTTTCCTTCCTATGCTTTCCCCATCTCTTTTTGTAATGGATGAACTTTAAAATATTGGGTGTGCTTTCTTCAAATGGCTGCCTTACCTGCTGAAGCTAGGTTTTTGTAACCAACGTGTCAATGTGAGAGGTGGATAGATAACTCTTACTGTTAGATTGGCTAAGAATCTAGGCCTGGTCCTGAAGGGAATCAGCACATGTCTAAGAACTGGAAAATAAGAAGTTAGACTTCGAATCATGAATTTTTCTTCAGACTGGTGCCTGTGACTTAAAGCAAAATTATCCTATCACCATAGTTCTTGTTTTATTTGGTGATCCTGGCATTCCCAACAAATATTACTTAGAACTGCAATTTCATTTGTTCAATGTTGTCAAACTAAAATAGGGGGAAAATGCAAAACATTTTTTTTACAAACCAACAATGAAATAAATTGAGAAGAAGATCCTAAATCTATTCACTTTCAATTAAAGGCTGTCTGCTAATTATACTTGCAATTAATGAGGACTTGCATTATATTTATTTCTCTTGAGAGTTTTGAGAAGCCTACAGGTGTTTGTGTCGTTTATAGGATTTTAAATGTATTTTTCTAATCCTGATATATCTCTTAAAAGTGTACTGAAGAAAGAATGTAATTCAGTATCACTGAATAAATATGCTGTTCCCTAAAGATCTTCAGTTTGGGGTGATTTTGTCCCCAACACCTTGGAAATTTGAAGTTTCTCCCACATTGAATTGCTGAGACTTTAGTTTCCAACATAGCTGATACTGTTTTGTTTAAATGTACCACATTTGGCCCTTTTTTTCTAATAATGACTAAATATGATTAATTATGAGCATTTGTGTCCTGAATTTGATTGCATAGCATCTATAAAGTGCATTAGTTTATGAAAACTCTTCAATAGAGTAAATCACAAGCAAATGACCAGTTGGTTCTGCCCTGGTTCTTTGGTCAGTATTTGTTCTGTTATAATAGCATAAATACAAGGAAACATAAAAAATAACAAATGGCACCTAAGGAATTCAGGCCAAGGGAGGGTGAGTAAGAATGTTTATTCTGTATTAAAAGCCTATTTAAATTTTAGCAATAAAATCTGTCCTCCTGGCTTCCTTCCTAGCAAAATCAAGCAGTTAAATGAGAAGGATATGCCTATTTGAGTAAGCACATTGAGTAGGTACTCAAGCCATGATTTCATCTGCAAGAGTCTCTTCTAACATTTACAAACTCATTGGTTCTTTACTTAGATTACATTTTTCCTATAAGGGTTTCATGAATTATTTCTAATTCTTTTTTGTGTGTGAGATCAGCAAATTCCGCTCACTTTTTCACTTGAACAATGTCTATCCAAATATACATGGAGTCAGTAAGAAATAAACAATGGAATTTATGTAACTGCTTCTACTTTGTCAAATATGCCCATGTATTATTGTTCCATAAGTCCTATGGAAGAATATTATTTAAATTTTGTGTTGGCGGCCTCAAGCTCTTGGGATTTTATTTTCCTCATTCCTGATTCTTGATTGCTGAAGCAACCTGCTGGTGTGAGTCTTGAAGAGCCTCCTTTCTTTGGCTACTGATACCAGTGCCACTCTTCCCAGACTCTTGACTACATTAGGTACATCTATTTTTGCACATTTATGTCCACCAAATTATTTCATTCAAAACTGCATATAGTACTTATTTGGGGGATTTCTTTTTTGTCTTTAAAAAAAATATTTTATTTTTTGTTGTTACCTCAAAATGGCTTTTAAAGGGGTGGTGTGGGAAAGACCAAACACAATTTGTGGCAGGATAGTATATGTATATATTGATATATATGCTGGTTGAAAACCTACTAAAATTAGATTATTGTCTGTTTAACTATCCTGTGATGAGATTAATGCAGGGAATACTTAGGAAGGGTTTTTTTTTCCTTGTTATGGAATTTAGGAAGCCATTCATGCATTTCTCTTTGACTTGACTTGGATGCTGTTCCAATTCCTTATGTTGTTTTTGGCTTGTTTTCTCTCTTAAATTAGTCAGTAGAAATAGTGGGAGGAGATAGATGGTTGTTAAAAAGAAACCGGGATAATGATATAATTTCCTTTCCCTCATTGGTTCCTGAAGTTAGAAAAAATAGGAACAGAATAAAAAAAAACATTGTATTAAACCAAAGGTGTGCGTATTTCAGTTTTGTATGTTTACATAATTTTAATAGAGTTATTTTTTCAGGGTGAACGACAGAAATCCTACTCTGAAAAAAAATCCCTAGAATTTTGCCCTGTATTATCCATACTCTGAATTCTTGATTGCCCTGATCCACATAAATGTGGAAATACACCATAATTCGCAGGGGGGACGTTTTGTTTGTTTTTTTCAAATTTAGATATATTCCAAAGTGCTGAAGGTTTGTCAGTTTGGAATCCTCTTGCTTTTTTTATAACCATGTTGTTCTACTATAGCAGTAAGATTTGAAGACCCACTTCTCTGCTCTTCATTTTGATGGGATGCTCCATGAAACAACGTTTCTCTGGGCCCTCCCAAAGAGTTGAGGCTCTGCTTCACTTGGCGTTCTTGTCTTCCAAATCTCTCAACTGAATCTCAGGTGGCAGGAAAACACCCAAGAACCAATGACTGGTGACTCTCGAATTGTATCAGCATAAACAGTTCAGCATGAGCCAGCGGGTCTCTGATCTCACTGAATGAAAATGGGAGGTTAACATGTCTCCTGCAATGATCTGATTTTCTCATTTGTAATATTTTATGTTGACCCCAAGGGGCTTCTTCTAATTAAATCTTCTCTGTTGCGAATAGGTATCTTCTCCTTCATATTAGTACCCAATGTGTGGTGGGAAGGTGGGGCACACTGACATGTCAGCACTCTGCTGTCATTTCCTTTTCCTGGGACTCAGGAAGATATAAGGAAAGAGGCGAGACATTGCAGTGACCTTTAATATTGTGGGTTTTTTCTTCCTCACATTTGTTGGTTTGATGTGATCATCCTTTTATCAGGTGGCAAGTCAGTGTGAAGTGAAAGATTACTGGGAAGGATGTCTGTAATCCTTTGATCCATCCTCCTCTTACTGCTTCACACTGCCATATTTCCATGCTGTATAAAGGAAATAGCATTGCTGTGTATTTGTATTCTGGACTTCTGTGTGTCTGCTCTGGCAGACGGTAAACCCTTGTACAGTAGATCTAGCTGCATGTAATCTGTATGGACAATGGCATTATAAAATGCAATAAAATTAAATTACCTATAAGATGGCTGTGACTTCTTAAGAATATAATTCCTCCAGTTTCTCTCTATACCATTGTTCCTTCTGCATACAGTTCTCATGCTTCTTACAAGTGTTCTTACCTTAGAAAAATGGCTTCAGTCAATATTTTAATACTCTGTGTATGTAGCAGCAGACACATTTTTCCACATATAGTATTTTCATGTTGCTTTGTTCTATAAATTGAGTTCTTATTAACTGCTTTGTGGGAGCAATATAACTTTATTTCCCCTTCTCCCTCCCAACTAATATGTAAAAAAGACCAATGATATTGAGCATGATACAGTCATGAAATCACAGATGGAACTATTAAATGACTCATTGCTTTTTAAATGAGTTATATGTTCTGGCAACATCTTGATTCATTTAAACTAACATTGGTCCAGTTATTAAATTATTATTCTTCATACTCAAATCCTACTCATCAGCAACCCAAAGGAACATCTGTCTCCTGTAAAGAACATCTTCCTTTTTTTCACATGTCCAAGACATCTAACACCAGTCTGGTTATCCTTAATGTAATAGTATTTTAAAATAATCTTTGAGAACCCATTATCTGTACAGCTCCAGGCATCACTTCCAGGTGCAGAACACTTATACAGTAATTCATTTCTAATAATTGATTAAGTTATACACTGACTGCCAGAAACATCAAAATATCTAGAGCCAGGAATCTGGAATAGATCAGAGCATCTTGGGGTTATTTTTAATTTAAATTTTGGGTGGCATAAACAACTTAAACTGTTCTATCTCTGATTCAAAGAGCTCCTTAGAGCCATGGTACCCTGCGTGGTGATGCAGTGATTAGAATAACTGACCACTGCCAGCAATTCGATCCTGACCGGTTCAAGGTTGATTCAGCCTTCCATCCTTCTGAGGTCAGTGAAATGTGGACCCAGTTTGTTGGAAGCAATATGCTGACTACAAACCGTTTAGAGCTGTAAAGCACTGTGAAGCGGGATTTAATTCTTAAGTACTATTGTTAGTACTATATCCTGATTTTTTCAGGAATGTGTTTAGTCTTCTGCAATGCCTTGAGGAGGAAAGGAGAATATTAGATTTAGTAATTGACATGCACCATCAAATCATACTGATTGTCATGATAACATTACCATCTATTTGTCTATTACTACCATCTTGAAGACTAGATAGAGAAAAGGTGTTGGAGAATCCTTCAACTATTTTGTCTCCTGTGCTGACTTCCCATCTACAAAAGCAAAAATTTTGTAATGATTTACTATCTGACTGATTTAGATACTATGTTAAGTTTATATTCTCCCTACTTTTAATACTTGACAATCAGTTCACTGCATTCATGAAAGAATAAAGGTATTCCTTACCCCTGCCACCTCTTATCATCTGCTTGTATTTTTAACACGTTTATCCCCTATACCTTGTATGTCCTTAACATCTTCACTCAAGATAGAAAAGCATTAGTACTTTGTAAAATATAAAATTAGAATCTAAAGGAATACAGTTTGAAAAAGATGCACAAGTTTCTATAAAATTTGACATGCTTTATTGATTCATAGAAATCTAACTTTCCTTCTACATTTTGTTGTGTTCTGGTGAAAAGTCAATTAACAAAATAAATATTCAGCACTTTAGAAACTGATCATAAAGACAGTTCACTTTGTGCTAATATTTATGATGAGCATTGGTGAGTATCCTCTATTTACAATGCTTTCCTGCATGCTTCATCCAATTCTGTTTTTTTGGGAGGAATGGGGGGAAGGGTTTTTGGGGGGAGCACAAAGTAACAGTTGTTTGGTTTTCTACACTAGACAATACATTCAGATGAGTTGGACTGTATTTTCCCTCCAGTTTGACATAGTGTGGATTGGTTTTACGGGGTGAAATACATAACTACACAAATGGAGCACAATGGGATCAAATAACTTATCTTCTGCAGGCAGGAAAACAACCACTATCTGATTCAGTTTCTCAAGGCAAAGGCAGGATTTTTTTTTTTCAGATTCCTAGTTATTTAAAGTGCTAAACTGTTACTAAAACTCTTATTGGTATTTATTTAGTCCAATTTGAAAATGGGAGCAGTTTCTCTATTCTTTCCACAGGACAAAAAGAGTTGTTTTTGCAAGATTGAGGGAAGTCCCAACTTTTCAAAAAGAATCTATGTTATTCAGGAAAGATCTTGAGATAGTCTGAAAGAAGAGTCAAACAAAATGTTATCCTTGCTTGCTGGACAATAGGTATCTTCGAGCATCTTTGTATATATTGAGCAATCAGTGTGTGCATTTTTGACACTCCATGTTGAAAACCATAGTCTCAACCTGTGACTTAGTAAAGAATCATAATGAGTACCCATCATAACAGTTAATGGAAAAATCTTTCCTTAATATGGTATTGCTAGATTGTTCCCAATGACTTCTTGTCCCAAATAGACCAGTACTATGAATTAAACTCTGTAGCACTGATGAATCTATAGCCTTCCTCCACCATTTCCTTGGCCAATTTGTATCAACTGTCAAATCATATTTTCATCCAATGACAGGGAAGCCTAGTCTGTCCTAGCATGCTATCAGAGATAACATGGCCAAGTTATCTCTGCATTGCATTAAAGCCACATTCCATCTCTCGCATTCCCTTCCAAAATAGTGAGAAGGAACTAATAAGAACACAAAAATACTGTACAACTGGCAGTGTTCACATTGATGCTGCGTGCTAAAATCCAGTCTTACCAGCCCAGCACAAGGAGAGCCAGTATGTAGTAACTCTGACATGCTTCTATAACATTGTAATATTTCTTTTCATTTCTTATTAAATTTGAATCCCTCACTTCTACATATGTAAGCATTGAAAGTGCTTTATTCTGCATCATTTATAATAAAATGGTTTGAAGAAAGGGCTGGAATAACTGCTTAAACATTATGCAAATGCATACACATTTCCCAGCTGATACTCAGACATTGTGCCATGGAGTTCTCAGATTTGGGAATGAAAATATGGCAGAGTTGCAAGGGCACCGAAATGGGGATTATTTGAAGATTCCTACATGCTTGGATTTGCATCCCTGAGATTTCTAAAAACATGCAATAAATAATCATGGTTTGGACTAACAAATTCATAGGAAAGGAACACAAGACAATGTGCTAAAATGTTCAGTCAAGCTGCTTCAAAGTAGACTTGTATAACAGTGAAATTGGTTTTGCTTAAACAAGTCCTGTTCAAGAAGGTTTTGTTGTACAGTATTCTGTTTTGTTTTCCAAGCATGTTTTGAAGAGAAAAGTAAGAACCAGAACAAAATAATGATTAGAACTTTGATTATTTTCTTATAGGAATGAATACTAATTTACTGTTTAGAAACTTCTTCTCATTTGTCCGCTTCAAATATATGCATTTCAACTTATTTACCAGTAGTCAGCCATTTTGCTTACTCCACAGGATAGCTAAAAAAATCTACCAATTTGGAGGTACTCGGGTTGAGGAAGGCTGACCTGGAACATGGGTAGGAGGCACATGGTGTAAAATACATATTCAAACCAGAGGGTTGAAGAAATGAGGCTAAATCATATTTTTGCATCCCCAGATATCAACATCTATGGTAGTACAGAAGCAGAAGATGGGGAACAGGAAATTGAATGGAGCCCATTTCATAACCTAGCTCTTTACACATGGATACATTTTCTTAACCATAATGACATAAAAGGGACAAAATATGCATATGCAAAATATGCAACATGTTGTCATATCCTCCCCCTTGCAGACCACTTAAGTTTCTAACCATTTTGCCACATAAACAAAAAGGATGCATCATAAGATTTAGAATAATTCTCACCAACAGTTTCAATCCCCTAGACTAAAACTAAACAGAAAAACAGGTATAAAGAGGACATGCAGAAACTCTTGGGTTTAAGCTTCAGATCTTCCATTGGAAAAGAATGTCCAACCTTGGCAATTTTAAGACTTGTGGACTTGAACTCCCAGAATTCCCTAGCCAGCATGTTGCCAAGGTTGAACACCCAAAAGTCCTTTCCTTTGTGTCTTCTCCTATTCTGACTAGTTCTAAGGCAAAACATTCCAGCAGGGGTGACTGGTATGTTAGCTGAGCTCGTCCAACTTTTACATGTTTACTATTAGCTACATCAGGAAGGCAGAGAATCTATCATTACACATACTGATAACCTTTCTGCCAATCAATTTGTCCCAAACTCTAGACATTTCACTATCATTGGCCACTAGAGGGAGATATTGGATTTGAACTAGGGGCCTCTTATGAGCAAGAACTGCTTCTAGGAGTCAGAATGGGGAATTAGGAATAGGGTGGATCATAATTTGTTCTGTCAAGATAAGTTCTTTGATAAGTATGCTCTTCAGTCTAGGCAGTTCTGAAAGAAGCCTTAGTATTGTAGCCTGACTTTGAGAAATGGAAAGGGAGGAATATATGTGGTGATGACATTTTGGTTTAGCAAAGATCGTGGTACTTTTCACTGTCCAGCAGGTTTCCTGCCACTGCTGGACTCCCCTGCATCTAATCTCATTCAAATTATATGGACACATTATATAATTAATGACTAGATAATAAATATTCCTATGCCAGTGAAAGTTGTGTACGCAGCTGGCCAATTGTACAGTGACTACACAAGATCCCTAAGCTTGGATTAATTTACAGTTTAATGCAGCTGTCTGTCCTATTCATCATTCTTTCTTCACCCCCATTGTAAAGCAAATAAAATACACGGTGGGGTTCTTTACTTATTTTCATGCATATTAATATGTGAAGTGTGCAGTGCCTGCACCAATAGAGCCTAGCTATTCTTGATTGAGGAATATCAAGAACGTCTGAACTAATGTGTGCAAAATGTTACCGGGTGAGGAATGGATTTTATTTCCCCCCCAATTAAATACAGGCTTTTGTGTGCTCTCTGGGGGAGGGGGATGATTTAAACTGCACTTATTTAAATAAATTTGAATCAGCAAAACTGAAGCTATACTTTGGTACTGAGCACCAAATTAGAATCCTAGTTATTCAGCTGTCAATCCAAACCGTCTCAAAGGCTTTCCCATTTGACAAAGTACCAGTCAGAGGTACTTTGCATTCAGAAATAGCTCAGATTCAGGTAGCCACCTCTGTCATCCTACCCAACTTTTATAAAAAAAAATTCTGGGATGCAAATGTTAGGGAGTAACTCAGCTATTACTGAGTTCAGTAATGTCTAAAACAAATGTGATGAATTTCCTGACAGTGAGAGCAATTAATCTATGACTTGCCTCCTGGGGTTGTGGGTGCTTGTCTCTAGAGGTTTTCAAGAAGAGATTGGACAACCATTTGTCCAGAATGGCTCAAGCAGAAGGTTTGACAAGAAGACCTTCAAGATCCCTTCCAACGCGATGATTCTCATGAGCTGAGGTTGAAACTACATGGGAATATATTTTCCAAATTCATTATCTATATAAAAAGAAACTAATTAATTTCTCATTCATATAATTTCTATATATAAGTTGATTGCTTATTCATCTGTATTTTTTAAAATATTAATGTTTTGAATGTATCTTCTCTCTGTCAAACAAATGAATTTTTAGGGATTTTGCTATGCTTTATTTTGCTTTTCACCATGAGCTTCATACATTGTAGCCATCGAGGGAATGATAACAAGGTCCAATATCTATATATTAATTTAATCTGATAGAGGTCAATTCATATTGGAATTTGAGAAATGTTCCTACTTGAACATGTTTTCTGCTTGACATACCTGAGAATGGTTCAAGAACCATTTGGAAAGGCAGCAGTTTTCTTTTTGTGCTGCTCAACATTGTAATTTCTGCTGTTAACATACTGGAACTAAATAAGACAACTGTTTGTGCCTGTAACCAGAGTTTATGTTCTAATTGTCACAGAGCAACCATCATCACATTTAATGGATGAAGGCAAAAGCATCCATATTCAGTCTCTGAAACTTTGCCAAGCTGTTATTTGTGCAGGGGCAAGGGTGAGCAGTGGCTTGATCAGATAGGGGACCATCTTAAGATCCCATGACAGTAAAACAATCAGTAATATGATTAGCAATTTCTTTAAGTACATATTTAACAACATATTTGTGCATTTAAAAACAGGATAACATAACAAGGGTCCCCAAACTTGGCAACTTTAAGATTTGTGGACTTCAACTTCCAGAATTCCTCAGCCAGCTATGTCACATTCTATGCTGGCTGAAGAATTCTGGGAGTTGAAGTCCACAAGTCTTAAAGTTGCCAAGTTTGGAGAGCTCTAACATAAGATAACATTCTGGGGACCTGAGGGGCATGCCAAGAACCACAGTGCTAGGTTGGAAAGGACAAAAACTAATTGATTTTATTTATTCTATTTAAATTGATTGAAATACAGCTAGCCCTTGATTTACAATGGTTCATTTAGCGACTGTTCAAAGTGACGACACCGAAGAAAGTTACTTATGACCATTTTTCACACTTACGACCATTGCAGCTTCCCATGATCCCATGATCAAAATTCAGTTGCTGGGCAACTGATTCCTATTTACAATGGTCGTGTGATCCTCCTTTTGCAAACTTATGACAAGCAAAGTCAATGGGGAATCCAGATTCACTTAACAACTGTGGCAAGAAAAGTCGTAACACGGGGCAGACTCACTTAACAAATGTTTTACTTTGCAACATATATTTTGGGCTCCATTGTCATCGTAACTTGAGGACTAACTGTAAAGCCTCCATAATGCAAGAGTTTGTTAAGGCACCAGGCTAGAGATTGGAATGCACTCCAATTCCACCTTAGGCACAAAGATAGCTGGGTGACCTGGGCCAGCTACTCTTTTCAACCCTGGTGACAATGGTCACACATTCAGTAGCATATGGTATGGGAAATTATTTACCACAAAAAAAACATTCACTCAGGAATAGAAAGCAGAAGCTTAGGCAGCTCAGGTGGCATGCTTTTAAATGTTTTAACTGACCCCTTTACCACGTAGGGCACTTTTTAAAAAAAAATATATCACCTAAAAGATTGTTAGGGATAACATTGTTCACCCTAACTGGTTTAGGTGAAATAATAACTATGAATCATAGTTAGTGTATGTTAGAGTGTATACAGCTTTAACTGTGAAATAGCAATTAAAGGAGTGGTTAAGAAAACAATATAAAAGTAGGAAGACTACGGCTTGCTCTCACTCTTTCTCTGGCTTTGATGATCCCTGATTACTGCTTGGAATCAAGACTGCATTGCTCGAACGGGAGAGACAACAAAGGACTGATCTGTAAGTGAACTGACATAGGATATTCTACATGGACTTTGCTAACTGAATACCCCTGAATGGACTGACTACATGGTAAATGAATATTGGACTGTTATTTGACTATGCTATTAACTTATAATGGAATAAAATATATTCTTGATAGCACAAGCATATCTGTTATTTTTACTGTATGTTAATAAACATACAAGCTTAGCTCACTCATTTATCTGTGTGCCTATCTGACTAACGCTGCACATTCTGTTTAGCTTGTCTACCTAACCCTGGTTGGGGAACCCAGGCTTAACAAAGATGATGAAGAAAATCCATGGAGGATTAATTGTTTAAAAAGTAAATGGGCACATGAAGCCGAGGAAGAAAATATCTAATGTCCTTTGCAAATAGCATAAGAGTGAGCTTTCATACATTGCAGTTTCCTGGTGACTTTTGAGCAAGGAGTTTTGATTGATGGGTTGTTATGAAAAGAATATAGTTCTGAATGTTTTAACACTAGTTAAAGAGGCTGTTTAATTGCTTAAAGAAGTAGTCATGCCCATTTTTGCATATAAAGATTTTCTACTTTTTTCATTTGACCACCAAGTTTGCCCTAATGTCTGGCACAAAAAGTAAATCAAACAAACAGGATCCTATGGAAAGGGAGCAATTAGATTATTTTCAAAGCCCTCTCTCTCTTTTTAAATTATAGAATGAAATCACACCTTTTAAATAACCCTTTCTATTTTTATTCACATTTTTTAAAATTTCAGAACATCATCTATGGTTAGATAGTATTATCAAAGCAGTGAACATGAATTTGGGCAAACTGCAGGAGAGAATGGAGGAGGGAGGTAGCTGGTGTGCTATGATCCATAGGGTTGTGAAGAGTCAGAAATGACTTAGTGACTAAACAACAAAGGACATCATCTTAATATAATAACCCAACCTGGTTAATCATTCTTTTTCAGCCATTGTAATGGAGTGCGGTGGCTCACATGGTCAAGATGCTAGACCCACTTGTTGTTGCAGGATGAAGTGAGCTCCCGTCACTTGTTCCAGCTTCTGCCCAACCAAAAGCTTGAAAAGGATAGATAAATGAATACCACTTTGATGGGCAGCAGAGGTGGTATTCAGCAGGTTCTGACCAGTTCTGGAGAACCTGTAGCAGAAATTTTGAGTAGTTTGAAATACCGCCTCTGACTGGCCCCACCCCCATCTATTTTTCTGCCTCCTGAGTCCCAGCTGATTGGCTGGATTTTCTCTTGTAGGAGAACAGAACTGGAAAGCATGTTAGTGGGGTGGGGAAAGAATGGAGGGCGTGGGAATGGAGATTTTACAGTACACTTCCCCTGCCATGCCCACCAAGCCACACCCACCAAGCCACACCCACAGAACCGGTAGTAAAACATGTTGAATCCCACCACTGGTGGGCAGCCTAACAGAGACATGACACCTCTTTGGCCCATCTAGTCCATCTTTTTTAAACAGGTGTTTTCCAAGTCTTTTGAGACGATGAATACTAAAAATGATAAATATAGGATACTAGGTTCAGAAAGACTTTTAATACTATATGTATGTGTGGATGTACTGTATTCGTTCACTGATAATGGAAATGTAACATGAATGCAATTAGACCCAGCCAATATTTTATGTGGCATTATAAATAAGATATTAATATGTCATAGGCACTTGGATTGATATCAAAAATAAATAGAAATACTAATGTCTTCAGCCTTTTGGTTTTAATAATTAGCAAAGCTAGGGTTAAGTAAGATGGCTTCAGGTAAGAAATCTGTCTTTTACTTACTATTATAAGCTAATAAATTTGATTCAGATACTATCTGAACCGATTATTTAGGTGAATTGGAAAAAGTAATTTTATTTTTAAAAGAAGAATCATATAGATAGGCGAGTAATAATTTAGCTCAACTTATTTTTTGTAGCACACATTTGCTGCCCTCAAGTGGTTGCATGTTTGTGATTTCTCTATACTGTAAGTCTAGCAGATATGGAAGTTAATCTGCAAGTGTTTATGTACATTATATGTGTGTGACAGCATGAATTTCACATTTCAGAACATAAATTACAAACTCAGGTTCAGTGTTTGCCTACAAGAACTTCATACTATGAAACATTTCTAATTTATAGCCCCCAAAAACATATTTGTGTGTGAATAATAAGATTGTCCAGGTCTGCACAAATTAAAGATGAAAGCATCACTAAAACCAAAGATGGATGGTGTAACTTTAAGATTTTTATGCCCAGTTTTGAAAACAGATTACATGGATATGGTTACTATAAAAAAAATAATAAATGAGGCTGTTAGAGTTTTATTGCTTCTCCAATATTGTCAACTCTACTAGGTAGACCAGAGCAGAAAGTCAACTCCAAAGGAAGAACTATACTTTTTTGAGACATGCTACAGTAACAGAAGTTTGCAAGCCTGGTTGTGTTTCATTTCATCTCCTTCTTATGTCCCAATGAATCAGGGAAGAGCCTGCCTGTCTTCTTCCAAGGATTTAAAGAATTTTTCAGCTTTCTTTGCTTATGTAATTTTTCTTGCATACTTTTCCCTTGAGGGGGCATGGTAACTCTGGTTAAGACACTGAGCTTGCCAATTATAAAGCCAGCAGCCCAGGTTCGAGATCTGAGCACCACATAACTGGGTGAGCTCCTGTCCTCTCCTCAGCTCCTGCCAACCTAGCAGTTTAAAGGCATGCAAATATGAATAAATAGGACCCACTTCAATGGGAAGGGAACAGTGTTCCCTGATGTCATGCTGGCCACATGACTACGGAAATGTCTTCTGAAAGAGCTGGTTCAATGGCCTGGAAATAGAGATGACCACCACCTTCTATAATCAGCAGTGACAAGTGAGGTAAAATACACAGGGACTCCTATTTTTTCCCCATTTCCCTTACTTGTTACTAATATTGCTAAAGATGTGTATCATAATATTGCTAAAGATGTCATATTTTATCATTATTTAGAGGTCATCAACTACTGTGATCAATGGCCTAAACCACGTCTAAAACAAGTTTAAATATTCATTTTCTCCAGGATCTTCTGGAGTTGCAGCCCAATCTTACTTTTATTATGCAAGGAAGGAACCTGCAGGATATTTGTTTAGTTCACTGCAATCCCAAGACTTTTTTTATTTTTTTGAAAAAGAAATAGAATATGTCTGTACGATATAACACCCTACACGCTGTACAAATGTACAAAGCTATCTTAACACTTGCTTCAAAAACAAATGGAAGATTTCTTTTTATTTTTCCCATTCTGCAAACATGCTGAAGAAAGAAGGAATGAAGACTCAAACAATTCAGAATTATTTCATCAGTTGGGTCTTTGGATTGATTGAGCAAGGCATGAGGGATTTTTTTAGAATAAACTTCTTTGATGTTTATTGTACAAAGGCTCATTCAAAATAATTTGGTTAGTTGCGGCTGTAATGATAATTGAGTGCCAATGCTTTTTAGCAAAGCAGAATCCAGCTTCAAAAAGATCCCTGAAATGAATCCTTGTTTTTAGTTGATTTTAAGTATACACATGCATGTAAATGATCATCTACAAATTTAATAGGAGGAATACATTACCTGGCTCAAACACATAAAGGTAAGAAAAGGAAAAAAAGGAAAACTACACAAAGATATTACCAACAACCAGGTTCATGGTTCAGCATTGAAGAAGAGTTTCTTGTCCTCTGCAAGTACATCCAGATTTAATGAAAATGGTCTACCTCTAAGCATCACCAATAAGGAGATAAACAGTTTAAATTAAAAACCAGTCCTCCCCACAGCCTTGAAATTAGCTGCAATAGGACAGTTGGTTGGTCTACCGGGTGAGGTGGGGCAGGGGTCAGGCATGATTGTTTTGGGCTTGCCTACACATTGAAAGAGAAGTAGCTGTTGTCATTCTACAACTCAAATCATCCTCTTCTCCTCCCTGGAGTGGAGCTAAATTTTAGGAAGCCCCCACCATTCTTGGACTCTGTCCCAGCTTTCCTCCAATCTACCTTTCACTGTAAAAATATTTCCTCAGTCAGTTATTTGTTTACTTAATTCCTTCCATTTCACTATTAACCTCATTTCTCTTCAAAGCCTCTTGACTGAGGACCAAAAAAAGCATCTATCAGCTCCCTGTAG
The DNA here is from genome assembly GCA_015471245.1 of Laticauda colubrina. Classification (NCBI taxonomy): domain Eukaryota; kingdom Metazoa; phylum Chordata; class Lepidosauria; order Squamata; family Elapidae; genus Laticauda; species Laticauda colubrina. The sequence continues at coordinate 2,648,286 of BLBF01000083.1, read as the reverse complement.
CCAACACATCTGCTGAATTCAGAATCCCCCCTACAGATGGTTTATACATGACATACTTCCAACAGATTCTACTGCCCTCTCTTGGGTTGGGGGGAATGAGGGAGAGGCTTATTCTTCTAAACATATTCTTCTAGTTCCAATTGGAAACAGAAGAACAAAGAGCTGTTCCAACTAATTGCTAAAGTTAATTCTCCATGGAGGCACTTTCAAACAAGTCTAAGACATGAAGAATGATGAGTAGATTTTTATGTTCTCATTCCAGCTACAAACAGAAGTAGCCACAAGAGCTAGCAGCCAACAAGAAATGTAAGAAATTTGCCACTGATATAGGTGTAAAAGTTTCTGTTCCGTCACATTTTCCATTTCTCCTGTTGCACCTCTTCCTTTGGCATTCCATCCATTTTTTGCTATCATTTCCAGTCTATATCAAATTAATGCCTGGGAACTTTCCAATCATTACAATACTGGAGCATGTTTGCCTTAATTCAACTATAGATTACACATTTCCATTTTATATACTGAAACCTAAAATTCTAAAATATGTAAGCTTTGAGAATACAATTTTATACATATGAGAAATGGGCTAAATATTCCCTACTAATTTCCTAGTCAACTATGTTCACATCTGTTGGACATTATCTCCCAAAAGTTTCTGCCCATCTAATAAGAGGGAAAAGAACTATCCGAGTCCTGTCTTTGAGGGATTGTTATCTCCTTAAAGACCACAAAGATGTGCCTTCTCTGATGTTGCCCATCTTCTTTAGAACAGCGATCCAGGTGAGGCCAGGTCAGCACCAACCTAGGCAATATTCAGGGTATCGAGCAAGAAAAGACTTTGCTGTTTTGGAAAGCCTTGGGGGAGTGCTGGAAGTAAGCAATCATTGGTAGGAATTTTTTTCCTTAGTCGATAAATCAGCAGGAAGTCTTACTGCTGTTATTGTGTTTGGGGTATTGTTCTGTTTGCTTTTCTATTTTATTTTTGTTTTATTTGTAAACCACCTGAACGTTATTTGTATGGTCACTAGGATTCAAAAATGACTTGGCAACACATAATCAATCAATCCCAGATTTCCCAAAAGTATAATTATTTTTTTTCATGGGTGTCACTGTTTGATTCTTATGTGTGTATTTGAAGGCCATGTGCATGTGGAAGTATCAAAATAGGCAACACCCTCATTTTCAGGTTGGTCCATAGCTCTGTTAAAGGTCAGCTGATTTAGTTCAGAATTTGCAAGAAGCTGAATCAACTAGCTCTTGCTGATTATTTCAATTAGAAACATTTTCTTTAAAAAGATCAGCTAGGGAAGCATTTTTGAAATTCATGTAGCATTTTGAGGTGGTTTGTGTATATGCCTGAGAACAGGAATATCTAAGCAAGAATTAATGAAGTAGGTTTTATAACTTAACAGAAAGACAATTTATTTACAAAAATGCATGATAGCAAGGAGCATCAAAGAGCATCTTAAGAAGAAAGACATGGTCTCGGGCTAGCATCTCTTAGAATAAGTAAAATGAAAAAGATAACATAGAAGAAATATTTTACTCTGTACCTACACACTACTGTCTTCTTCTGGTCAGCAGTTCATGAGAAGCTGTGCCATTGAATTAGTAACACAGGAGGACTCAGAAGGAGACCTTCTCAGTCTCAGCTCCTATATTTTGGAGTAGTTGATCCACTGATGTTTGATCAGTCCCAATTCTGTATAAACAGCCGTGTTTGGAAGAGTGTTTGGGCATAAATGATGATGGATAGCCTTTCTGTTTGCTTTGTTGGATCTAGGATTTTGATTTTAGTTTATATGTTTTAGGTTAACTGGGTGATGTGATTTTATTGTGAAGATTTAAATAGAAATGTGATATTCTAATCTATTTTAACATTGTGAACCATGGGGTCTTGGACAAAAATTGCATAAATAAATGAATAAATAAATAACCATGGAATGTCAGCATACATGCAATTTTAGCATTGCTGAAAATAAACATATGCTTGAAATACTCCAGTTCTCATATCAACATTTTTTATTCAAGCTGCCCCACACTCATCTTGCACTGAATTACTGGTATTGTCTTCAATAGGTTGAAATATACTGTACCTTATATCCAGTAAAGTTTGACACTGCAGGGAGTCTTCTATATTATGCCTTAATGTTTATATTAAGATATATAAATACTTGTAATTTCAGTGTGAATGCAGTGGAGACAAAACTTCTTTCCATCATTAGTTCTTGTATATGTATAATCCAGAAAACCAGCAATTCTAATCACGTATGCTTATTTTTTTTTAAAAAAGGAGACCATTCTCAAAAAGAAAGTATAGATTTGTCAGGGACAAATAATAGCAAATATAGGTAGTCCTTGACTTACAACCACAACTGAGCCCAAGATTTACATTCCTAAACAAGACATTTTACAAGCTTTCTTGCCAAAGTTGTTAAGTGAATCACTACAGTTGTTAAATTAGTAACTTGGTAAGTGAATCTGGCTTCTGAATTGACTTTGCTTGTCAGAGGTTGCAAAAGGGGATCACGTGACCCTGGAACACTGCAACCATCATAAATATGAGCCAATTGCCAACAGTCTGGATTTTGACCACATGACCATAGTGCAATGGTTGTAAGTGTGAAAAAGAGTCATAGGTCACTTTTGTCAAGCCTGAAATTGACATATGTGTAGCCATTTTAGTTAGGCTTAGTATATATATATTTTCTTCCTTTCTCTGTAGCAGTCATGGGGGGAAGGGTTTTGTGCTTGCCACATTCCTAAGGGGGGGAGGAGTGGAGATAGAGAGAGTTGTTTTGGCTTGGTGATTCTTCTTCCTGTGGGAAAACGAGTTGACCTTGCTAAGGCCCCTTGTGGTGGAGATTTATGACATCAAGCAACGTTGAATTACTTCTATTGGAGAATGTGATTTTTGGGGGTTGTTTCCAACTTTTAATATTGGGGATAATTCTGGGTTGTGTCAGATCCGGAATTAACATGGACTTTGCCAATTTGATGCTTTCCTAAATAAAAGAAATTTTCTTGGAAAATGGACTTTGTTCTTTTCTTTTTAAATGGATTTCATCACTTGAAAACCTGGCAACTTTTTTCAGTGATTTTGTAACTTTGAACAGTCACTAAATGAACAGTTGTAAATCGAGGACTACCTGTATATCACATATATCACCATAATTACCTTCTCTTTTGTGTTTATGTAAATGGGGCAGGCTTACTGAGAATTTCCAGGAGACAGACTTGCCACATAGACATCATCATTACCAAGAGGAAAAAAAGAAATGGAAAATAAAAATGAATGTTAAAAGGTGACAAGTTACATAAATATGTGCATGTGCTGGTGTATATACTGACTTCGATGGATCGTGAAAGTTAAGCAGAGCTGTATCAGATTAGTCCTTGGACAGAAAAATGCCAAGGCTGTCTGGCTAGAATCGTGAGAGTTGGAGAAGCCAAAGATAAATAATTTCTATATTATTCCCCACCCACCCCAAAAAACCCTACATGAATGTATCCTTTTAGTCACTGAGAACCTTTACTTTGGGTGGGTGGATGGATGGATGTCAGTCTCTTATACACAGCATCATTGATGTTGCAAAGGACTTGGATTGGAAAAGCTGCAAATAGTTTCAAACCAATACAATTTTCCTAGTTGAAAGTGTGTGTGGGGGGGTAGAATTATACATGTACTGCAGAATAATGGTCCAATTTTGAGATGAAATTTCTTAATTTGCTTATATGAGAAATGTGTAAAAAAATGTTTTGCAGCCAACAGCTGGATTACATAACACTCATAAACATGAGAATCTGGGAGCGGGGCAAATATTGTCTTTTTTCCAATTAGACAGAGAGGAGAATTCCAGAAAATGCAGGCTTGGCATCCATTTCCTCAACAACATTCTTACTATAATGCAGATTTTCTTGGGATGACATCTTCCAGATATGATGAACTACATTTTCCAGGATTTCTCCACCATCTTCAGGCCATGCCTGGTGGTAATGCTGTGAAAGGTTGTTGCAAAGTTCACAGCAGTGTGTGTGTGAGAGAGAGAGACACACACAGAGAGAGAGAGAGAGAGAGGGAGGGAGAGAGAGAGAGAGAGAGAGAGAGAGAGAATGTGTATAAGCAAAATTGATATACAGCCACTCAGTATTCCCTTTCTTTATTCAGTGTTAAATGAAACACAGAGTGGTCCTGCCCCTGTGCTCCAGGTGCATCATATGTGACTTTGGACATTCCATTTAACTCATGTTATATATCACCTGGACAACACATAGCCTTGTTTTATTTCATTTTCATTTCTCTTTTTACAGATTTGGACTCCCCTCTACAAATTAACAATATGATAGCAAAATTGCACTTGGCAATTTTTTTGCAGTTTAAAAAACCATGAAAAGTGTGTAAGCTATAAAATATGTTTTACACTTTAAAAAAGAAGATCAATAATGTTCTCTCACAAAACTGGGAGGGGGAAGGGGGAAGGAATGGAAAATCTGATAGCTATCCATGTGAATGATATAACCACACTCCTTATGCACAATTGCCTCACCTGCCACAGCTCTTGCCGCCAAAGAGTTATTTCTAACTTTAAATGGTTGAGTATATATGTGTGAGAGCCGGTGGTTAAGGCCCCACACTAGAAACTAGGAGAATGTGAACTCTAGTCCTGCCTAGGCATAAAGCCAGTTGGGTGACCTTGGGCCAGTCATTCTCTCTTGGGCCTAGGAAGCAGGAAGTGGCAAACCATTTCTGAAATTTTGCCAAGAAAATTGGGGGGGAAAACTTGTCCAGATATTCACTAGGAGTCAACACTGACTCAAAGATACACACACACACACACACACACACACACACACACGGCAGGTAGAGATCTAGAATTCTTTTGCATGTTCATTTTATAGAACAATGGGAACATTACGTGTAGAGAATGCAAGAAGCAATGTTGAAAAACATTGCTGTAGATTTTCTAGGCATTCTACTAGAATAAAGTTGGGAAATATGTGGCCCTTCAGATGTGACTGATCTGCAAATCCTATCTTTCCTTGTTTTCATAATCAAAAATGAACAATAGGAGCAACAACAAATTGTGAGATTAAGTTTTAGAGAAGTTAACCTTTACTGTCATTTTTTTTACTGTGAGCGTACTGGCACACATTATAAATAAAATTCTGTTGCCTGCTCTCAAAAGAAAGTATATGTATACTCATATACATACATAATACACATATATACATTATATATATCACATACATATGTGTATTATGTATGAATACATACATATACATATACATATATTCATCACTGTCTATTTCGAATATATAGAGGAAAGACGGAACTTGAGAGTTCACAAGGTTGATACTCTATGGAACAAAACAGTGACTGAATCTAAATGTTCTGCTTCGGATACCATGAAGCCTCCTCCCAGAAGGTAACAAGGAAAACAGATCATGAAGAGGAGGTGTAACATCCCAGACAATACTGTGGACCCTGTTTAAGCATAGCTTTTATGCTATGTCCTGGACAGAAGGAAAGAAACTACCAATGATCTTTTCTACCATCCTCACCACTCTCTAGAGGCACCGCCTTCCTGTCTGAAGCAATAATGCCATATGACAGGATGCTTTCAATCATCACTCTATAGAAAGTGGTAAGGACAGAGGAAGGATGATGTACCTTTCTCATATAATGCAGAAGATGCAGGTGCTGTTGTGCCTGCTTCATCAATGTTTCATTGTTGAGTGACCAAGCTAGCTTACTCCTTAGCTGTACACTCAGAAATGTGATGCTGCCAACCAACTTCAATGATGAATTATTATGCACAGGGGTGTGTTTTTTGTGCCTTTTCTGAAATTGACAATGATTTTTTTAGATTCCTACATTTAAAACAAGGCTGTTTTTATTACACCAAATCACCATATCCTCTACCTCCTTGCGATAAGCATCCTCATTATCATCCTGAATAAGGCCCACTACTGTTATATCACCCACATACTTCACAATATGGTCAGTGGCAAACCTTGCAGAACAATCATAGGTCAACAGAGTGAAAAACAGAGATGAATTGAGCTGTAATGACTGAAGTACAATAGCTGCAGCCCTTGTATACTAACTATTAAAGAGTATATCCCTAAATATGTAGTCAAGTTAAACCTCAGATTATAAGATTTGTAAAGAAAAAATGTGTGTACATTTCCAGAATTAAGCAACTTATGTGGAAAAATAGTTCCATACATTAAATATAAACGTAGAAGGGGAATCACTGATGCTATGGCATCTGGTCAATGATATACCCCAGTTTTTGAGTTAAGAAGCCCTGGCATATTAAATTAAAGAAGTAAAAAATAAATTCTTTTAAAAAATTGAATTCAAAAGCATTACTGTAGTTCTTCATTATCACCAGCATCTTCATCTTGTTTTCTTCAGCCATAGTCTATGAAGGAAAAATTCTCCATCTTCTCCATTTTGTCTTCTATTTTAACAAAAATAAGATTTCTTCACTGATCAATATTACCAGGGGCATTCAGTGTAATTTTTTCTCTTTGAAAAAGATTAATCTTGAAACCTGGGTTTTTTTGCTCCCTCAATATTTAGGGAAATAGCTTTTGGCTCATCAAATTATTTAGCGGTAAAATATAACACTGAGGTTATCCACATGAAAACTGTAGCAGGTTTTACCGTTCCCTTGAATCAAATGATTTGTAATATTTTTTTAAAAAACAGCTTTGTATGTGTAGATATAAAAATGATAATAATTTTAGGCAGATAATAGAATTGGGGCAACAGCTCCATTCATGTGTTCCTGTTCGGTTGCTCCTGAACAAAGGAAGATCTGGTAGGGATCCAAGGAAGTTTTTACAAATAACAAACATGCACAGGAATGTTCAAATGCACATGCTACAGACCTTGGGCTAAAGCCTGAATGGTTTGCAAACCTTCATCCCAAACAACTGAAAGAGAATTAGCTTCTTGTGACTGACACATATGAATACAGGCATCCAACAGAATAACAGAATTGCCAAGTAACTGAGTTGGAAAAGATCCTAAAGGACTTCTAGTTTAACCCCCTCCTTAAATAGGAAATCCTATACCATTTCAAACAAATCTGAGCTTGCATTTACTCTAGCTTCTCTTGTGATAGAGAAGTGATTTCACTACAATCTCCTAAATAATAGTATGATTTGTACCCTATGACTATCATTAAGTGTTGTACGTTATGGTTCTTGATTCTTAACAAATGTACCTTTTCTTTATGTATACTGAGAGTATTTACACCAAGACAAATTCCTTGTGTGTCCAATCACACTTGGACAATAAAGAATTCTATTCTATTCTATTCTATTCTATTCTATAAATACAGCGCTGCATCTAAATGAAAACATTGCAAGAGCCCAACCAAGCATCTTCTACCAATTTTCCAAAATACACTAACTAGGCAACCTAGGCAGTCCCATTGTTTTGAGCACTAGAACTATCTCAATTGGAATATCAAGTTTCATGGACCCTGATTCCATACTTATGCCAAGAGGACTTCCAACTACAGAAGAGACATCATAGTTTTCCTAAGAAAGCAGTACTCTTATGCACTTTCTGCACAATACTATTTTAGCTATAGATGGTAAGGTACAATATACCAATATACACCCTCAAACATGTATTTTATACCATCAAGAACTTCATCACTGATGTCAAAACAGCATGAATACTACCAAACTGTATGACTTTGTATTCACCCAGAAATACTTCTCCTATGGCAGTAGCATGTAGATGAATATCAGTGACACAGCCATGGGTAAGCAGATAGCTTCTCAAATAGCTTTGTTTTTATGTCTGGTCTAGAACAACATTTTCTTAATTCTTACCCCCTGAAGCTCCTCCTTTACTTGAGATTCATTGATGAAATCATCTGGATTTGTGAAAATTAATTTATCATCAAATTTCACCTTTGCTTCAACAACCTGCAACTCACCATCAACCTTCTCCTTGATCTCATCTATAGAATAAATCTGCTTCCCCCATAATACCAAAAGCTACACAATGAACAGATAAATAGCACATTATGTAGACTCCCATATCTGGATTAACCATCATGCTAAGTACTGTAAGCTATAAAATAGGTTCTTGGGTCTCTGTTGTAATTAAGCTTTCCTAATGTATTTTTTTTTACAAATTTATTGAGGAAGAAAGCTTATCTAATACTTAGAAAGTGAGGCTTGGCAACACAAGCAAACAACAGCCAACAACTTAAAAGCCTGCACCAACCACACCCCAATCAACTTCTAAAAAGCAACATGCAATAGACACCTTGTAAATACCACACACAGAAATCACATACTCTGCTAAAAGTTGGATTCCAGCACAAATCTGAAAGCTCAGAAAACAAAACCTCTGATCCCAGTGAGTGACCCAGAATGAATCCTGCAGGAAAGAAAAATTGTTTCTCACCTTTACATGTTTTTTTGAAAAAACAGACTGACTGGGGAATTCTAGGAATTGAAATCCACACAGTTTGCCAAGATTGAGCAGTATGACTATGACTTGTCCTGATATGTAATTGGGGAAGGAAGGTTAAATAAACTCATGTGAGCAAAAATAATAACCATTTTCTGATTTGTCTGACTAGAAATTTGCAGACAGCCCCAATTTTTTACAGACCATATCACCAAAAGACATAGTCTCTTTCTTTTTGTCTCTTAGTTGAGCCCATGTCACTCTGCACCAACAGATGGAAAGAGGATGTAAACGGAGAGAAACACTTGCCATCCGTTGGTTAACACGATGCTTCCATTCTGGACTCACTACGTCCGTTTTTCTTCCTCTCTATCTGTCGAGCATCCGTCTATTGACATTTCATCTGCTCAAAAAGATTTCAGCTGCTCAAAACTTTTGAGCGGAAAATGTATCCAACGCATCTGTTCTGCATCCGCTACGTATACGGGGAACATCCATTCTGCATCTGTCGTCATCCGTTAGGTGTCCGCTACATCCGCTAGGCATCCGCTGCACATCCACGCAACTCAAATCCGCTCCAGCAGTAAACAGACACAGGGAAGAAGCAGAACAGACGCGGAATGGACACGCAGCGTTAGTAGCACGGACGGAGAAAGGATGAAAGCAGATGCAGCTCGCAAAGAAAGCATTTAAAACGGAAAAAACGTTTGCAGAGGGGACCTATCTCGGATATAAAGGATGTCTAGAAGATGCCTAGAGGATGCAAAAGGACACATAGGGGAAAACCTATATTGCCGATAAAAAGGGGGAGCAACTCACCTGGATCTCACTTTCAGACCAGCAGCCCTGCTGTGCAGACCTCTGCAGCCATCATCTGCCTCTTCCTCTTCCACAGCATCCAATCATGTCCACCATGGATCGTAACACAGTCGTTTTGGTAGCCACCATCGTTCTGCAACAGTGCGAAGCCATCTCCAGGCTCTTTCAACTCTACTATGGGAAGAAAAGGAGGTGGCCAAGAAGCATCTGGGTCTGAAGATAGATCGGGAGAACAGCAGAATATGGACTGTACAACAAGCTGATGGTGGAGCTGAGGAACAAAGACCCTCGTGCATTCCAGAACTTCATGAGGATGCCTCCAGCCATGTTTAACGAAGTTGTGGAGCGGCTGACACCCAGGTTGACCAAGCAGAGCACCAACTTCCGGCCCAGCCTGGACCCTGGGCTCAAGGTGGCACTGACTCTGCACCACCTGGCCTCAGGGACCACCTACAGGAGCATGCAGTACGGCTGGAGGGTGCCATCCAACACCATCAGCATTGTGGTCAGAGAAGTGGTGCAGGCCATCATCGAAGAATACCTGGAGGAGCTCCTCCAGTGCCCCTCCACTGAAGAAGGATGGAAAAAAGTTGCAGAGCAGTGGTATCAGAAGTGGAACTTCCCCCACACCGTTGGAGCCATAGATGGCAAGCACGTGGCCTGCAAAGCACCAGCCAAGTCAGGGTCCACTTATTTCAACTACAAGGGCTTCTTCAGCATCATCCTCTTTGCCATGGTCGATGCTGACTACAAGTTCATGTACATCGATGCTTCAGGCAACGGCTCATCTTCAGATGCCCAGGTATACAACGCCAGTCACCTCAAGAAGGGGCTGGAATGCAACCTCATCATGGGCTTCCCAGATCCAGAACCCCTGCCCAACGACACGCAAGATGTGCCCTACTTCATCGTGGGGGATGACGCCTTCTCCCTCACAACCTACCTCATGAAGCCCTACACCTCCAAATACCTCACCCGTGAAGAGAGGATCTTCAACTACAGGCTGTCCAGGGCAAGGCGGGTGGTGGAGAACGCCTTTGGCATCCTGGCAAACAGGTTCCAGGTACTTCTCACCACCATGCAGCATCGCCCAGAGACCGTGAGGAACATTGTGGAAGCTTGCTGCATCCTGCACAATCTCATGCGCACCCGCTACCCAGTCTTGTAGAACAGGCTCGTGGACCTCTAACAAGGCAATGGGGACATGGAGCCTGGGGAATGGAGGCAAGGGCAAAACCTGATAGACACTGTGGATGTACAAGGCCCCAACAAAGCCTCACGAGAAGGGAAGAAGCAGTGCAATCTCCTGAAACACTGGTGCAACTCCCCAGCTGGAGCAGAGGAGTGGCAAGACAGGATGATAGATGATTAATGGATGATTCCTTCAGCCTGTCTCATCACACTGATGAGATTGGGCCATTTATGTTCGGTGGGCCTACAATGAACAGGGCATTTAATAAAGAGTTGTGTTTATGTTGACATGTATGGATGATTGATTACATTATTATTGATAATGAAGGGCCATATGTATGGCACCTGGGAGAGTGGACCATACAGTCCCACTATGCTTCCACTGGAGGTTTATCTATCCCACAGCTATCTTAACCCATCCCACAGGTATCCTAACCCATCCCACAGGTATCCCTGCCCATCCCACTGCTATCTTAACCCATCACACAAGCATGCAAAGGCTAAACCATTTCTAAAAGTTTCCACCAAGACTTTATTTACAAAAATAAATGAGGCAAGTGTGTGAAGCAAAGATAATCTTTATTAATAACAAGCTGTAAAAGAAAAATGACCCAAGTCAAGTGTCCAAATAAAGTCTACAGGTATCCACCCAGTCTCTGTCACTCTTCTCTGTCACACAGAGGTGTGCCCAGTCTCAGGGGTGAAGGGTCCAGGTGCTGTGGAGGTGGCTGCTGCTGGGGTGCTGGTCTGAAGCGCCACTGGGGTGCCTGGCCCAGGAAGCTCTCAGACAGCTGGCTCAGCCCCGTGATGTTGAGAGCTCCTTCCTCCATGTCATAGGGTATCAGCCCCAGTACTGACGACAGATGTACTGAGGCCAGGCTTGGCTGTGGGGTGGAGGAAGGAGCAGTGTAGTGGGGCTGTCTGGTCTGCAGCTGGGTGAGGACTGGCGTGGGTGGCATCTGTGACATAGGTGGCATCGGTGGCATCAGTGGCGTGGGTGGCATCGGTGGCATCAGTGGAACCGGTGGCAACGGTGTCGTCCGATGAACCTGTGCCTGGACTGGGAAGGGCTGCTGCCTGTGCTGCTGGACCTCCTGGTAGCCGTAGCCCTGATAGGTGAGGGCCTGTGGAAAGCCTTGGAATGGGAGGGACATCACCTGGGGTGGAGGAGAAGACCTGGACTGGGTGGGAGCAGGTTCCTCTGGATCTGGAGGGTTGTGAAGCAGCTCGGTGATCCGGTCCTTCACCACCTGGTACTGGGGTTCCTCCATGTTCTTGAGGGTCTGGTTGACATTGGTGAGGAAGTGCTTGCGGTTGGAGGATGAGGAGTCGGTGCTGACCAGCTGAGAGAGGAGATCTATACTGGTGCGGATGGTGTCCCTGATCTCCAGCAGGACAGTGTGGCTCTGCCCCTCCTGTCTGGCTCTCTGCCTTTCTGTGGAGGTGGAGCTGGGGGTGGATGCGGGTAGGACTGTGGTGGAAGTGCCGTCTCCTTTCTCCCACTGCACCAGGGAGTCCTCCACGCGCCCCGCCACGGTTAGAACAGCTGTCCGTGGGTTCTCCATCGTGGCACGCTCCACAGACACCTGCCTGGAGACAGGAGCTGACTCTCGGCCGGAAGAGGACTGGTTCTCAGCAGGCTGCCTGAGAGAGAGGGTTGTGAGAGGGGCTGCTCCTTGGTGGTGGATCTCACCCTCCAGGAAGCTGCACTTGGCCATCACGTAGGTCTCTCTGTCTGTCAACTTGACCGCGGCCTGGCCAGAGTTCTTGAGGTGCAGCTTCCCATACCAGGTGTGCATGTGCTTCCACCAGCCGAGGAGCACCTCCGAAGTGTAGCCCAGGCTCTTTGCCTTCTCTCTCCAAGCAGCCTGCTTCCTTTTGGTGTCCCTGTAGAGCCTGTGTCCCTTCTGCCAGAGATACTCATTCTCTCTTAGCCACTCCAGCACCTCATCCTCATGTTCCTCCTCGATGGAGTATTGCCTCCTCTCCCGTTTTCGCATATGCCTCTTCCTCCCTTTGGCAGGACCACATGGACCCTCATCAGAGGGGCTTCCAGGTTGTAGGGGCTGCTCCTCCACACCACCACCACCACCAGCAGCAGCAGCAGCAGCACCAGCACCAGCACCAGCACCAGCAGGACCAGGATCAGCAGCAGCAGAGTAAGCACCAGCAGCGCCAGCAGCGCCAGCAGCACGAGCAGGACCAGCAGGACCAACAGGACCAGGAGCATGAGCAGGACCAGCAGGACCAGGAGCTGCTTCAGCAGAGTAAGCACCAGCAGAAGCACCACCGCCAGGAGCAGCATCAGCAGAGTAAGCACCAGCAGAAACACCACCGCCAGAAGCCGCATCAGCAGAGTAAGCACGAGCAGAAGCACCACTGCCATAAGCAGCAGCATCAGCTCCTCCAGAAGCAGAAGCAGCAGAAGCCCCAGCCCCAGAAGAGTGAGCCCATGCTGCAGAAGCCCCAGCAGAAGCAGAGTGAGGGCCAGGGGGTGGGAGGGTGGCCCTGTCCTTCTTGCCAGGGCTGACAGCAGATGGCTGAGGCTTTCTCTTCTTCCCCATGGTTGTGGGGTTGCTGGCTGTCAGGCAGGCAGGCAGGCAGGCAGGCAGGCAGGCTGGCAGGCAGGCAGGAAGCAATGCTGGCAGGCAGCCTGGCAAGGCAGGCAGCCTGGCATGGCAGGCAGGCAGTCCATGTGTCTGGAAGCAGGTCTTTCCTCTGAATGGTGACCTGCTTGGGAGCTGCTTCCCTTTATATGCAATGCATCCTCCCCGCATGCGCAGTGAACACGAGGCATCCGCTAGGCATCCTCTAGGCATCCGCTAGGCATCCGCTAGGCTTCCGCTGTGAATCCGCTTCATCCGCTCAGCGTCCGCTCTGCATCCACTCTTTCCGTTCCGCGTCCGCTTTGCTGCGCTCCCCCGGAAGCCTTGTGGATGTGCCATCCGCTTCCATCTGCTTCCATCCGCTAGGCTTCCGTGGAGCATCCGTTTTCCATCCGCCCTGCGTCCTCCCCCCGTCTGTTCCTTTCCGTGTTGTCCGCTCTGGTTATGCAAATTCGGGGCACTTTTGAGAGCAGATAACAATGGATGGAACATTTTTCTCATCCGCTGTGTCCTTTTTACAAATATTTTGCATCCATCGGCCAGTGTGACAGGGCCTTTGCTATTTGGAAGTATAGTTTCAGCAGTAGTCAAGATAGCAGAGTATCCACTTGAGAAATAAATAGTCAAAACAGCCCAGAAAAGAGTGTTAAAACCTTCACATTCATCCAGGAGGACAAAAGATTTTGGAAAGAAATCTATACACTGAAGGAGATGATGCTTCAATACATCCCTCAGCATCTCAAGAGTCACTCCTTCCCATGAGGATTTTAGTGAAATCCTTGCCTTTGAAAAATAAGACTAAAGGCCTGGTCCCACTGCACTTACAGATGTAAAGAGGATGTAAAACGTTAAAAAAAAGCTTGCCATCCATTGGAAAATGCTGTGCATCCATTGTGTAGTCATAGCATACGTGTTTCATACATATCCGTCGAGCATCCGTCCAAGGCAATTTCACCCACGCAAGAAGTTTTGAGCTGCACAAAACTTTGTGAACGGATGAACTTTCCACTGCGTACGATGTACATCCGCGACATATACGGGCAACAAAGGTTCTATGTCTGTAATCATCCGTTAAACATCTACTATATCCTCTCTGCATCCTCTGGCCATCCCCTCAACTCACACCCGCTGCAGCTGAAAACGGAAAGAGGGAGGAAACAAAAGGTACACGGAACGTCTACACAGTGTTAGTAGCACACAAATAGAAAGGATGTAGGCATATGCATCTCGTATATAAAGGATTAAAAACAGACAAAATGTTTGTATCTGGGATGTATCTCGTATATTTAGGATGTCTGCACTATGTCTAGAGTATGTAGAAGGACACCTAGCGGACAACCAATATTTTCTATAAAAAGGGGGGGGGGAAATCATCTGGATCACTGGGATGGTGGACCATACAGTCACACTTTGGTTGCACTGGAGGTTTATCTATCCCACAACTATCCTTATCTATTCCACAAGCATGCAAAGGCTTAACCATTTTTTCAAAGTTTTCACCAACACTTTATTAAGTAAAAAAAATGAACCAAGTGTCTTAAGCAAAGATAACCTTTATTAACTGTCTTAGGTAAACTTAATAATTTTTTAAATAAGCAAAATGAACCAAGTAAAGTGTCTTAAGTGTCTTAAGTAAAGATAACCTTTATTAACTTTCTTAACTTTATTACTTTATTAAAAAAGCAAAATGAACCAAGTAAAGTGTCGTAAGCAAAGATAAACTTAACAGGTAAACAACTCAGTCTCTGACACTATTCTCAGTCACTCTGAGTCATGTCCATGGTCTCAGCCCAATACTGATGACAGATTGTCCATTGACGGGCTTGGCTGTGGGGTGGAGGAAGGGTGGGCAGAGGGTAGTGGGGCTGTCTGGTCTGCAGCTGGGTGAGGAGTGGCGTCTGTGGCATGCGATGAACTTGGGCCTGGACTGGGAAGTTCTGCTTCTGCTGTGGGAAATCCTGGTAGTCGTAGCCTTGGTAGGTGAGGGGCTGTTGAAAGCCGTGGAAGTGTTGTGACATCACCTGGGGTGGAGGAGCAGACCTGGACTGGGTAGGAGCAGCTTCAGCTGGGCCTTGAGGGTTGTGCAGAAGTGCTGTGATCTTCTGCTTCATCACCTGGTACTGGGCCTCGGGCAGGTCCCTCAGGGTCTGGCTCACGTAGGTGATGAAGGTGTTCCGGCCCGAGGATGCTCTGTCCAAGTAGACCAGCTGAGAGAGAAGTTCAGTGCTGGTCTTCATTGTGTCCCTGATCTCCAACAGCGCACTGTGGTCCTGGGCCTCCAGTCTGCCTCTCTGCCTGCATCCTCTGGAGCTGGACGTGGGGATTGGTTGGCCTCTGGTGGCTGCTGCTTCTTCCTCCATTTGTGACAGCAGGGAGTCATCCTCCACGGGATCCTCCAAGTCTGCCAGCATGGGGAGTGCAGGTGTCAGGGGGGGTCTCTGCCATGGGGCCCTCTGAAGACATCTGCCTGTACAGGGTAGCTGGCTCCTGGCTGGAAGAGGACTGGCTGTCTGTGGGCTGTCTGAGGGAGAGGGGTCTCAGAGGGGCTGCTCCTCTGTGGCGGATCTCACCCTCCAGGAAACTGCACTTGGCCATGACGTACATGGTCAGTGAGCTTGACAGTGGCCTGCCCGGTCAGTGAGCTTGACAGTGGCCTGCCCGGATTTCTTGAGGTGTAGCTTGCTATACCAGGTGTGCATGTGCTTCCACCATCCAAGGAGTACTTTTGCAGTGTACCCCAGGCTCTCTGCCTTGTCTTTCCAAGCTGCCTGCTTCTTCTTGGTGTCGTGATACAGTCTGTGGCCCTTTCTCCAGAGGTACTCGTTCTCCCTCAGACACTCCAGCACCTCATCCTCATGCTCCTCAGAAACAGTATACTGTTTCCTCTCTCCCTTCTCCTTCCCTTGCCTCTTCCTCCCTCTGGCAGGGGCTTCAGCAGGGCCTTCAGGGGTTTGAGCAGCAGGGCCTTCAGGGGCTTGAGCAGCAGGGCCTTCAGCAGCAGGGCTTTGAGGGCCTTGGGGCTGGTCCACCACAGCAGCAGCAGCAGCAGCAGCAGCTTCAGATTCAGTGCCAGGGGGTAGGATGCTGGTTCTGGCCTTCTTGCCAGGGCTTGAACGAGAAGGTACGGGCTTCCTCTTCTTGCCTAACTGACGAACCATGGTGTTCCTTCAAGATGTATGTGGCATCACATCTTTCCCTTGTATGCTGACTGCATGAGTGCTGGATCCTCTTATATCTGCGGAGCTGATGCAATTCATACTCCCCGCATGCGCAGTGAACACTTTGCATCCAATATACATCCGCGCGGCATCCCCTTTGTTTCCTATAGGCGTCCGTGATGCATCTGCTTCATCCACTATGCTTCCACCCCTTCCGCTATGTTTCCGCTTTGAAATTCTCCCCCAGAACCCCTTCGGATGTGTCATCCGCTTCCATCTGCTGTCATCTGCTAGGCTTCCTATGAACATCCATTTATCATCCTCGCTACATACTTCCCATGTCCGTCCTTTTCCATTCTATTCCGTTCTGTTTATGCAAATGTTCACTACTTTTTTGAGCGGATGACAATGGATGGAGCCACACCCGAAATTTTGCTCGTCCGCTGTGTCCTTTATGCATACGTTTTGCGTCCGTCGGCCAGTGGGACCGGGCCTTTTAAAGCCCTTTCTGTCAGCAGTCTAAAAGAAACTGATTTAAATGAGTGGCATAAATGTTCAGAACAGCCCAACTATTCTGTTCTTTTACACAAACAGCCTTTCTGGATACCAACCAGATAAACACAAACAAGGAAACCTGGCCCACAATTTTTCTTGTTAAACATTCAGCCTTCTGGCAATTTGCTCACTCTGAGGTGAACTCAGAGTTGCACAGGAGTGAGCCCGTTCTCATGTACTTTCCTCTCAGTGACTGATTTATCCACTTCCACCCACTTAATACCTTTGCACTAATGTGGTAAAATGATATATTACTGACTCAGCAGGGAAAACTTTTATGACAGGAAACTTATTGGAATGGCAGCAGTGAAGAAAGTGGCTCTTTTCACAGTCCAGCTTTCCATAATATTAATGGAAATGTGTATACTTATTTTGGAGCCTGACTCAAGCATGTAATACTGTGCAATATTGTTGACGTTGCTTCAGTTCATAACATGTTTATGCATATACATATGCATCCTCCTAAAAAGTTCAAGATGTGCACTTTTCCTTGTCTATTTCTATTGCAGCTAGAGGGATTGTTCATCAAAGACTCTTCATTCTTTGATTATAGTGATGCTGTCCTCTTTGTTAGGACATGATTCCATACACACATTCTGTGTGGGTGGGTGGGTGGGCGCACGTGTGCATGCACACATGGTCACAATAATGTGCCACAGGTGCAATCAGTGTGTTCAGGCCAATACATGCATTTAAACAAGGGGAAAAAGCATTGGTTAAAGTATCATGATTCAATTATTTAAAGCCAAATTTTATTCAGATCAGATCAGAATGGTATATACAATTCTTGATGCAATCAAGAAATCAACTTCAGAAAATTATGTGGATCTAGAATTTATGGTGGAATGGGTTATATTTAATGCCCATGGAAAAAATCTATTCAGTGAGGCCAGCGTGCAATATCTTGGATATAAATTGAAAAACATCTATACTTTTGGTGATAAGAATATCAATCAGTACAAAACATATATATAAATAAGTAACAAGAGCAATTGGAAATTTCAGAACAGAGCAGAGCAGATATTGAACACTCCCTTCCAGATTATATGGGAATCTTTTCAAAACTTCTCACTCTAAAATGGAAGTTTTATTGTCTGTAAAGGCAAAACCAGAAATATATCAGGGAGCAAGTCGTGGACAGACTTTTCTACTAACCATTTTAGACCCATAGGAAAAGCATGTAAGGTCCTCTTTGGCTGTTCCAGTTTTAAAATAACAGAAAAGTTTCAACAGAATAGAAAGTGACTTTTACAGTGCTGTGTGCAGTGGTGGGATTCAAATAATTTAACAATCAATTCTCTGCCCTAATGATTTCTTCCAACAACCAGTTTACCAAACTGCTCAGAAAGTTAACAACTGGTTCTCCCGAAATGGTGCAAACTGGCTGAATACCACCACTGGCTTCATGTATACTGACAGTCCTTTAGCATATAAAAATATAGAATTTGGTACGGGGATCAAAATTCTGTGTTTTTAAACCCAATTATTTAATATTTCTTTTTAAAAAGCAAGTAGCTGTCTACTGTACACCAGTTATAACTCCAGTCTGCAGACAAAGAATCCTGATTGCCATTTTCTCTAGTTGCACAACAAGTAATGGGAAGACCTCAGCTAGAATTCCCAGAAAAATGCAGTGAAGAAAAGTTTGGTCTACAGGGACATATGCAGTTGCCTTATTCAGATCTCAAGCCATTTCCCGACTAGTGACTTAAGCATTTTCATGAGAACACCCTGCCATTGGAAGGAGATGGGTGGTTCAGAAATGTGATAGACAGACAGACAGACAGACAGATCTGGTTAACAATGTGTTTGTCTTTATATCACTTTAATTGTAACACAGATATGTCCTATTAACCATTTTAAGCCCATGTCACACTGCCCAACGGATGCAAAAAGGACACAGCGGACAAGCAAAATGTTCCATCCGTTGTTATCCGCTCTCAAAGGGGGCAAAAATTTGCATAACCGGAGCGGATAACACGGATGCGGGGAGGACGCAGGGAGGATGGAAAGTGGATACGGAACGGAAGCCCAGCGGATGGAAGTGGATGGGAGTGGATGGCGCAACCGCTGGGCTTCCGGGGGGCCTCAGCGAAGCGGACGCCGAACGGAAAGAGCGGATGCAGAGCGGACGCCGAACGGATGAAACGGATGCAGAGCGGATGCAGAACGGATGCACAGCGGAAGCCTAATGGAAGCCTGGCATTAATTGCGCATGCGGGGAGGATGTATTGCGTCAGCCCCGTGGATATAACGGAAGCAGCTCGGAAGCAGGTCGCCATTCAGAGGAAAGACCTGCTGCCAGACACATCGACTGCCTTGCCTGCCCTGCCTGCATGTCTGCCTACCAGCCTTTCTGCCAGCCTTGCTACCAGCCTTGCTGCCAGCCTCCCTGCCAGCCTTGCTGCCAGCCTCCCTGCCAGCCTTGCTGCTAGCCTCCCTATCAGCCTTGCTGCCAGCCTGCCTGCAAGCCTTGCTGCCAGCCGGTCTGCCTGCCAGCCTTGCTACCTGCCTTCCTGCCAGCCTTGGTTCATGTCTGCCTGCCAGCCTTGGTGCCTGTCTGCCTGCCAGCCTTCCTGCCAGCCTTGGTGCCTGCCTCCCTGCCAGCCTTGGTGCCTGCCTCCCTGCAAGCCTTGGTGCCTGCCTCCCTGCCAGCCTTGGTGCATGCCTTGGTTCCTGCCAGCCTCCCTGCCAGCCAGCAACCCCACAACCATGAGGAAGCACAGCAAGCCTCAGCCATCTGCTTCCAGCCCTGGCAAGAGGGACAGGGCTACCATCCCTCCCCCTGGCCCTCACTCTGGTTCTGCTGGGGCTTCTGCAGCATGGGCTCGCTCTTCTGGAGCTGGGGCTTCTGCTGCTTCTGGTTCTGGAGGAGCTGATGACAAGCACTCCAGCACCAGCCACTTCCACAGCACCTGCACCCTTCACCCCTGAGACTGAGCGACCAAGAGGAGTGCCAGAGACTCATTTTTGTCTTATAGCTTGTTGTTAATAAAGTCTATTTTTGATTCACACACTTGCTTCATTTTTTTTTTAATAAAGTCTTGCTGGAAACTTTTAGAAATGGTTTAAGCCTTTGCATGCTTGTGGGATGGGTTAAGATAGCTGAGGGATGGGTTGAGATAGCTGTGGGATGGGCAGGGATACCTGTGGGATGGGTAATAGCTGTGGGATAGATAAATCTCCAGTGCAAGCATAGTGGGACTGTATGGTCCACCCTCCCAGGTGCCACACCTACGGCCCTTTATTATCAATAATAAGGTAATAATTATCCACACATGTCAACATAAACACAACTCTTAATTAAATGCCCTGTTCATTGTAGGCCAACCAAACATACATGGCCCAATCTCATCCGTGTGATGAGACAGGCTGAAGGAAGCATCCATTAAGCATCTACCATCCTGTCTTGCCACTCCACTGCTCCAGCTGGGGAGTTGCAGCAGTGTCTCAGGAGGTTGCGCTGCTTCTTCGCTTCATGTGAGGCTCTGTTGGGGCCTTGCACATCCTCAGTGTCGATCAGGTTTCGCCCTTGCCTCCATTCCCTAGGCTCCATGACCCCATTGGCTTGATGGAGTTCCACGAGCCTGTTCTGCAAGACTGGGTAGCGGGTGCGCATGAGATTATGAAGGATGCAGCAAGCTTCCATGATCCTCCTCACGGTCTCTGGGTGATGCTGCATGGTGGTGAGAAGTACCTGGAACCTGTTTGCCAGGATGCCAAAGGCGTTCTCCACCACCCGCCTTGCCCTGGACAGCCTGTAGTTGAAGATCCTCTCTTCACGGGTGAGGCATCTGGAGGTGTAGGGCTTCATGAGGTAGGTTGTGAGGGAGAAGGCGTCATCCCCCACGATGAAATAGGGCACATCTTGTGTGTCGTTGGGCAGGGGTTCTGGATCTGGGAAGCCCACAATGAGGTTGCCTTCCAGCTCCTCTTTGAGGTGACTGGCGTTGTATACCTGGGCATCTGAAGATGAGCCGTTGCCTGAAGCATCGATGTACATTAACTTTTAGTCAGTATCGACCATGGCGAAGAGGATGATGCTGAAGAAGCCAATGGACAATTTGTCATCAGTATTGGGACTGACATCTCAAGTCCTTGATGAAGGGCCTCTCAACCTCACGGGACTGAGTCAGCTCTCAGATAGCTTCCTGAACACACCACCACCTGTAGTACCCTCTGGGCCAAGCACCCCAATGGTGCCTCAGAGCAGCACTTAAGCCACAGCCACCTCTACAGTCCCTGCCCGCTTAACACCTGAGACCATGGACATGACTCAGAGTGACTGAGAATAGTGTCAGAGACTGAGTTGTTTACCTGTTAAGTTTATCTTTGCTTACGACACTTTACTTGGTTCATTTTGCTTTTTTAATAAAGTCATAAAGTTTACCTAAGACAGTTAATAAAGGTTATCTTTGCTGAAGACAGTTAGTTTACTTGGTTCTTTTTTTTTATTTAATAAAGTGTTGGTGAAAACTTTGAAAAAATGGTTAAGCCTTTGCATGCTTGTGGGATAGATAAGGATAGTTGTGGGATAGATAAACCTCCAGTGCAAGCATAGTGGGACTGTATGGTCCACCATCCCAGCTGCCACACATATGGACCTTTATTATCAATAACAATTTATTCATTGATCAACACATTTTAAAATAAACAAAGCTCTCTATTAATGCCCTATTCATTGTAGGACCACTCAACATACATGGCACAATCTCATCAGTGTTATGCGACAGCCTCAAGGAAGCATCCATTAATCATCTATCATCCTGTCTTGCCACTCCACTGCTCCAGCTGGGGAGTTGCACCAATGTCTCAGGAGGTTGAGCTGCCTCTTCCCTTCACGTGAAGCTCTGTTGGGGCCTTGTACATCCACAGTGTCTATCAGGTTACGTCCTTGCCTCCATTCACCTGGCTCCATGTCCCCATTCCCTTATTGACGGTCCACAAGTCTGTTCTGCAACATTGGGTAGCGGGTGTGCATGAGATTGTGCAGGATGCATCAAGCTTCCACGATGCTCCTCACAGTCTCTGGGTCATGCTGCATGGTGGTGAGAAGTATCTGGAACCTGTTGGCCAGGATGCCAAAGGTGTTCTCCACCACCCGTCTTGCCCTGGACAGCCTGCAGTTTAAGATCCTCTCTTCAGGCGTGAGCTATCTTGAAGTGTACGGCTTCATGAGGTAGGTTCTGAGGGAGAACGCGTCATCACCAACGATGAAGTAGGGCACATCCTGTGTGTCATTGGGTAGGGGGTCTGGATCTGGAAAACCCATGATGAGGTTGCGTTCCAGCCCATCCTTGAGGTCACTTGCATTGTATACCTGGCTATCTGAAGCTGACCCATTGCTTGAAGCATCGATGTACATGAACTTGTAGTCAGCATCAACCATGGCAAAGAGGATGATACTGAAGAAGCCCTTGTAGTTGTAATATGTGGACCCTGAGTTGGCTGGAGCTTTGCAGGCCATGTGCTTCCCATCTTTGGCTCCAACGGTGTGGGGAAAGTTCCACCTCTGATACCATTCTTCTGCAAGTTTTCTCCAGCCTTGTTCAGTGGTGAGGCACTTGAGGAGTTCCTCTACGTATTCTTCAATGATGGCCTGTACCACTTCTCTGACCACTTTGATGCTGTTGTGTGGCACCCTCCATGCATACTGCATGTTTCTGTATGTAGTTCCAGAGGCCAGGTGCCGCAGAGTCAGTGCCACCTTCAGTCCAGGGTCCAGGTTGGGATGGAAGTTGGTGCTAGGCTTGGTCAACCTGGGTCTCAGACGCTGTACAAGTTTGTCAAATATGGCTGGTGGTATCCTCATGAAGGGATGGAATGCACGAAAGTCTTCATTCCTCAGCTCCACCATCAACTGGCCATAGAGTCCAAACTCCATTCTTCTCACGATCCATCCTCGGACCCACACAGCTCTTGGACATCTCCTTCTTCTCCTTCTGTATAAAACTTGAAACAGTCTGAACAGGTTTTGGTTCTGGTGATGAATGAGCGCAGCTATCATGCGGACGGTGTCATCATCCATGGTGGAGAACAAATGATGATGTGGAAGACATAACCAAGGGTTAAGAGGTCTGTCCACCACGGCTGCTGGGTACATACTGAGATCCAGATGATTTTCTCCCCCTTTTTATAGAAAATATCGGTTGTCCGCTAAGTGTCCTTCTACATACTCTAGACATACTCCAGACATCCTAAATATACGAGATACATCCCAGATTCAAACGTTTTGTCGGTTTTGAATACTTTATGTATGAGTTGCATACGCTTACATCCTTTCTATTTCTGTGCTACTAACGCTGTGTAGACGTTCCGTGTACCTTTTGTTTCCTCCCTCTTTCCGTTTTCAGCTGCAGTGGATGTGAGTTGAGGGGATGGCCAGAGGATACAGAGAAGAGACAGCGGACATTTAACAGATGATAATGGACATAGAATGTTTGTTGCCCGTATATGTCGCGGATGTACATCATACGCGGCCGAAAGTTCATCCGTTCACAAAGTTTTGTGCAGCTCAAAACTTCTTGCGCAGATGAACGGATGCTCAGTGGACGGATGCTCTATGGATAGATCGTATGAAACACGTATGCAGTGAGTACACAATGGATGCACAGCATTTTCCAATGGATGGCAAGCTTTTTTTTAATGTTTTACATCCTCTTTGCATCCGTAAGTGCAGTGGGACCGGGCCTTTACTTTATTATTTCCCTTAGCAAACCTAGGGGAAGGTGAGCAGAAACTCAAATTAAAGCATATTGATTTTTACCACTTTGGATAAATATTTATTCATTGCAACTGATTACATAGCTGTATTATCCACTGTCTTTCTCAGTATTTGCATGTTTTAAAATCTCTGTATCTGTTTTCCTTCTTTTATCAAAAAATATAAATTATTCTACGTGTACTAGTTTTGGGGCACAGAGCAGTTCTATGTAATTTACAATGAAACACTTCACTTCCCCTGTTAGTAATAATAGGTCTTTATTCATTAGCCCTTGGGCCATATTGAAGTGCAAAGTTCCAGCAACAATTTGTTACTAAAATTTTACAAAAGCAATTTAAAATGAAATTTGATAAAATACTATTTAAAATGGAACTTGATAAAGTACAATATAAAGTGGAATCTAGACAAAATATGTTTTAAGATGAAATAGTAATAAAATAAAATCCAAAATAAAATTGTAATAATGTACAATAATTTAAGATATAGATAAAATATAATAACATATTTTGGAGTCGCCCTTGCAATCTACCCCAATCAATCCCACATATGCAGATCTCAACCGAATCATTTTGTTTAAATACTGTGCTACTTTAAATGTTATTTTCAAGTTCTAGCCGGACAGAAGGT
Source organism: Laticauda colubrina (assembly GCA_015471245.1). NCBI lineage: Eukaryota > Metazoa > Chordata > Lepidosauria > Squamata > Elapidae > Laticauda > Laticauda colubrina. Next base: position 2,624,163 of record BLBF01000083.1, on the reverse strand, counting down.
AAGTTATTTTGATATGGGTCTCCCAATGGGTCATTCGTTTGATATATTGACCAAGATACCTGTCTCTCATGCTCTTGTACAAGCAACGATTTACCCTGTTAGTTTTCAATATACTATTTTTGCAGGCCATACTGCTCATTCCGGCTTATAGTCTAATTGTATCAAATTATTTGGTTCTCAGCCAACAACTCAGTAAAATTTGCATACAAAAGTTCAATGACATGACCAACCAACTTCTACCATCAATACAAGTATCCTTTATACATTTATTCCTAAACAGATCATATTGAGGCTGGTTTCCAGCAAGGCTTAAAAACCTCAGCTCTGTTCATCAACTTTACTGCAGCATCTGATACCGTGTGGGAAAAGGGTCTGCTTTACAAACTGAGTCACATCATCCCCTGTAAAATCCTCTATCACCTAATAAACAGCGTGCTCAGCGATAGATTCTTTCAGATCATAATGAGGGACAATGTTAGCAAGTTAAGAAGACTCAGCAACGGCCTTCCATAAGGTCCTGTACGAGTACCCACACTGTTCAATCTTTATATCACAGATATGCCAGCTATACGGGGATGTAAATTTGGATGTGCAGATGACGTGGCCCTAGCAGCACAAGACAAAAACTTGGAAGTTTTGGACTGCCTCCTCTCTGAGGACCTGAAATCCCTGGGAAAATTCTTTGCTGACTGGAGACTCATGCCCAGTATCAGGAAAATAGTGACCACTGTTTCCCTCTCAGCAAAAAGCTCGCCAATGTCACCCCAAAGGCCTACCTGAATAACAACCTTCTCCCTTATGATCCTCACCTCAAATACCTTCCAGTAACCTTGGATTGGACTCTCTCCTAAAAGAAACATCTAGAGAACATGTCCGCTAAAATCAATACCAGAAACAACTTGCTCCAGAAACTAAGAGGATCAAGATGGGGCACCTCAGCCTCTACTCTCAGAATATCAGCACTAGAGTTGGTCTACTCCACAGCTGAATACTGTCCCTATTCGGCTTAATAGCTGCCACACTAACAAGATTGATGCTAGACTAAATGATACAATGAGGATCATAAGTGGCTGCATAAAATCTACTCCTACTTGCTGGCTCCCTGCCTTGAGTCATGTTGCATTACCAGCCCTACAAAGGCAGGAAGCCTTAGTGAAGGAATACAACAAAATTATGAGAAGCCCACTTCTTCCTGTGCACGCTGATATTCCTCATCTATCAATTGGCAGACTTAGATCCAGGAAGCCCTCTCTTGCACTTGTTCAACAGCTGTCTAACAACTTTGACATCAACACATAATAGACAACCAAATGGGCTGCTGAATGCCCAGGTACAAGCAGTTACATGACCCTACACAAAAGGTGCCAGGGTTTGACCTTCCTTGACAGCATTGGTCAACCCTGAACAGGATCTGTACCCAACATGGTGTCTGCCAGGACTCATTGTTTAAGTAGGGTCTTGTCTCTACCCCATCACATTGTGTCCAAATGTCCATCAAGAGCTTACACTGGCCCAATGTCTGATATTTTTCAACATAGACCACCCTGTCCTTGAATGGCTGGGTGGACTGCATATTAACATTTGAATCACTATAAGTTCATGTATTTGCCATATGCTAAATAAATAAATAAATATTCCTAAATCATTAAACCACCAAGGGAGTGTTGTTAATCCTTGTCTTATGTTCAGCATTGAACATTTGCTGAACATTCTATTTATTCTCATGTGGTCTTTACTTTCATTATGCACTGCTCACATTTACTTATCACATTCAGCAATCAATTGTTAACTTCACAGTTCAAGCTGACAGTATATACTTCATGATATCCTTTCTCTAAATCAAGAATCAGGCAATATATTTTCTCACATTTACATATTTCTCAGTGATCCGCTAGAGACCAAAACTCTAACTGGAGATACCTCAGCCTTGCACAAAGTCACACTGTACTTCCCAAATTTTGATCATCATTATCTCTTTTATTATTGTTTCTATCAGAATAGTGCCAAATACTTTGCAAATTACACTTAGGAAATTAATCTCTCACTACTTCTGAGATATTGCCCCCTTTTCATCAAAACTCTCTTTTCTTTTTTTTATTATCACCATTACTTGCAATATAATATCAATAAATTTATTTTGGGAATATTGTCTTATCATATCACTCAAAGAAGAATAGATAACTGAAATAATGTTGTACAAGGACTTTTCTAGAACTTAATTCTAATAGAAATCTATTTGTATCTTTATCAGAGGCTTCAAATATTACACAAAATTTATTTCTACCCAGATAAATTTATTTTTTGTACATGGTGCTTTCAAGGAAAAAAAGAGGCCTTCTAAGGATGTAAAAAGTTATATAAATAATAACTAGAAGAAATGTTTTCAAATTGTTTTTTTCTAGTCTGTTATCACTCTCTTGTATACCTTCTAATTTTGATAAAATTGATGGGAATTGATACAAAGGAAGCTAATAGAGGATGGTTCATGCGTAGGTTTGGACATTCCAGTTAATCCACTTGTGGTTCATCTGGACCGGACTGGACTGATAAACTCTGCCCTCCCTTGTAAAGCAGTTTCAGTAATTATTATGCAAAGTGCTTCCTGAAAGTCCTAGAAGCAGAAAAGGAGGGAAGGCTAGAACTTCTCCTTGGTTCCGTACAAATAAGGAACCATGAAGTATGGGGGAGGAGAGAGCTTCTATCTTATCATCTGCTTTGCAAGTATGAAACTTAGTCAAAGGAATGAAAGAGATGAGTTGGCATTTTATCATCAAAGTAGATGTTTTAATTCATGGGGACTTGGGCTCCTCCTACAGCTACCAAAGGGCAGGCAACTTTCCCCCAGGAGCCTGAGAAGATAAAGAAAGGAATTCAGTTCAAATATGTGATGTGAAGTCATTTTTTTTTCTTTCAGAAATTGCTTGCTCCAGCCAGCAGCAGAAAAAAGGGGGAGAGGAAAGAACAGAAATGGGCAGGTATCTTTAAAAATACATTGGTCATCTTGGGCTGACAAGTAAACAAACAAGGAAAAAATAGCCAGAGTGGCTGCACTGACATGTTTGGAGGGTGATTCACAGCCCATGCTGCCTAGTAGTCAGATAATCCAAGGCACACCCACAAGGACATACTTGCAATTAGCTGGATGTCAAAAATCAGATCAACTTTTTCATCGTCAAACAGCTCTTTCAAAAAAAGTGGCAGGACCTTTCCAATGGCCACCACACGCTACAGTGCTATGTTTAATAAACATGGGCTCTATGAGAACTTCCTCTGCCTGTTCAACTCTGAAAAGAATCTGGTAGGGAAGAGTACAGCATTCTTCCCAGTCCTGAGTCCTCCAAAACTGCCAAATTAGAGCAGAAAAATTCCCAGCAAACCTGTCCAAGCACATTGTAATGCATGACATCCAATTAAGGAAGGCTTCTGTCGTGAAAACTAGTACACCTACTAAAAATTGAGGTTGCCATTTCAGTTCTTCTGAGTCTTTCTAAAAATGAAATTCCTGAATCAAACAGAGCACACTGAAGGTAGGGCTAATGAATTATTTGGAATTATTGCTTACCATGACTTCTGTGAATTTTATTTATTTATTACATTTATTTTGATCCCCATGGACTCCAGCTGGTATGCAAAGACAAGGACATATGGTTGTTTTTTTTTCTGACTGAAGAATTTGACATTAGTTTGTATGAAATTTCATTATGTTATTCTGAGCATACTTTAACTGATAATTCTGAACGTGGTTTTGTCTTCTAGAGTGTTAGTTCAGGCTCTGTACTATCCAGGTGTGAGCATAGAGTATAGCATATTCTACATTTTTTTTGTTATTATTAGAAGTCCTGATTTAACAGTCCTGGTACATTGTTCACCATTAGTTGCCTATGGAATAGCAGCAAATATATAGAAGCTTAGGTGAAGTTATATGCCTGCCAAAGAAGGAAAATAGGTTAGCTGTCTTTTTGGATGCATCAGTGAGTTTTCTTTGGCAACAGCATAGAGCTGGTTTGCCACTGCTGTATTCTGAGATGCCTTTTCAGCTTCCCAGTATAGCCTACACCAGTGGTTGCCAACCAGTGGGCTGGAGACCACTGGTGGTCCACAAGAAAATTTTGGTGGTCCACAGAGAAATGTCACCCCCAAAGCAATTAATCCAGGCTATGCGGGACACAAGGCTGCGCCACCCACATGGCCCATGGGAATACAAGGCTTGCATCCCTTGCATTATGAACAACATGAGGTAGTGAGGGAAGGGGGGAAGGGCAATGGGGGGTGAAACTTGCCCCAATTGCCCAACGTGCCTTGCCTGGCCACCAGGCTGCTTCTTTCTGCTTCTTTTTTCTTCTGCTTTTGGCTGCATGCAAGGAAAGCAGCAAAAGTCTTTCTTTCTCCACCAGAAATAAGTCTTTGGGATCCTGCAAGGCATCCTGCTCCTAGAGGCTGCACTGGCGCAACAAGTCTCACAAAGACTCATTTCTGGTGGACTTTGGGGGAGAGAAAGAAAAACTTCTGCTGCTTTAGCTGCTTTCCTTGCATGAAGCCAAAGGTCTCTCTCTCTCTCTCTCTCCCCCTGAGAACGGAGCTGGAAACGGTATCTTGCGATCCCAGATAAAGAATGATCGATCGGTAGGAAAACGGGGTGGGGAATTTTCCTGCAGACTTTTTAAAAATTTTTTACCAGGGTCTCTGGTCTGCGGGATTTAAAATTATGAGTTTGGTGGTCCCTGAGGTCCAAACAGTTGGGGAACCCTGGCCTACACCCCTGGGAATTCTGGACTCCTTTCTAACCAAGTGAGGTCTTGCTTCGCTTTTTAAGGTCAGGAGAATACTAAAAGCACAGCATGTTGACTACAAGTCTATAGATGCTGAATACAGTCCCGTGCCAGCATCGTTAGCATCAATATTTGTTTTATTAATTATAATCAAAGGCCCACTATAATCTCCATTTATGATACTGAAGGAAAATGGAAAGTGTGCCCTCTTCACACTGCAGGCAATCATCCGCCAAGTTGTATTATCAAAAAGCTACATTTAGTCCCCATTAACATGAAATGTAAGATCGCGCCATCACTGGGATGAAAGTTCCTATACCGGTCATGGCTCAGCTAGGTTTTTCTCTATAGCCAGTTGTAAATTTATCCATCTGAATGTAACTCAGCCGGTTTTTCAGCGTCAAAAGCATTATCCATAATGCAAACCCCAGCAACATAATATTAGCAACTGAGGGTGTAATTCCAAAAACTGTGCGTGTCTTTTTAACAGTGTAGTTCAGAATTTCTCAGGCATTGCAACTTTAAAATGTGTAGACTTCAATTCTCCAAATTCCCCAGCTGGTGTAGCTGAGGAATTCTACCAGTTGAAGTCTACATATCTTAATTCCTGTGTGATTACTTTTGAATTGGACTAACGTGAGTGAATATATCTGCAGTAACCTCATCTTAGTAAAAGTGTTTTTTTCCCCTTCCCTTGGAATATTATTTTCCAGTTAAGTTTTTTTTTTTTTTAAATAACTCCTAAATAATTCTGCAATCGACTATTGGTACAATCTTCATGTTGCTTTTTAAAGAATAAAACGTGAGCACAATCAACACACTGTTTTGATTTTATCTTTTAGTTCGGAGATGTCATTTGGGCTATTCCATTTCCTGAAGGATCTATAAACTGCCTTCATACGACCTTGTCTCTTTTAAACTGCTGAAGGAGGTTTGGGGCGGGAGGGGGACGGCATAGGATGTGTGTGAGCACATTTGTTTACTTTCAGTGCTTCAAATGAAAAAAGAGAACCAACTTTGTGCCAAGCTACTTATTATGGGTTCTCCGGACTCCAAATATCTCATGCTCGAAGGAAACTGAGTAATCAAGACTGGATGCAATTTCCTGTTTTAAAAAATAACCGATGGGAGGCAGAGCTTACAGGACAGGGGGGAAAGAGGCTGAAACCTGCCCGTCTGGCAGCTTCCACTTTCTCGAAAGAGCAAGGCGAGGCAGAGCTCCAGCGGCCGAGCGCGTTTCCCCAGTTCTCGCTTTCTCCGCTTCGGCAAACTTTGAGGAGAGTTGTGCAGGGAGAAAAGTTCCCAGCCCCTTGTCAAAGGCGAGCAGGCGATCCGGGGTTCGCAGCGTTTGTTTTCTGAGCGCTGTTTCAAGAGAGGGGAGGGGGGGGGGGGAAGAGAGAAGGTCGGAGCCGCGGAGTGGAGGGAGCCGGAGAGAACTTGCACGTGGAGGCGGCGAGATGACCGTCCGCTGGTTCAAGCGCGGCTGAAGACTCGTCCCCCCAAGTGAGTCTCTTCTCCTCCTCTCTTCCCAGCTTCTGTTTGTTTGCTGGCTTGTTTAAGGCGTCCCTTTGGGGGAAGCGGAGCGGAGAGCGGGGGGCTTTGCGGAGTTCCACCACGACGAAGGGGTGGCGGGAGGCGGGCGGGCTGGCGGGCTTTGCGTCGGGCTGGGCTTCGCGAGGGGGACGATCTGGGGAGCGAGAGATTTTTATTTATTTATTTTTATTTTTGGGGGGGGGCGGGGGGGGAAGCTTGGGCTGGCGCGGGGCGGTTTCTCCAGCGCAGCAGCGTCTGATTCATCCCCAGGGCTGAGCGTCTTGTGGGCCGGGCGGGGAGGGAGCGTCTTCAATGAACTTCGCTCTGTCTCTCTCTGTGTCTCTGCGGGCGGCGGCGGCGGCGGCGGCTCCTCGCAGGGCTCCTTCCGATGTCCCACGTGCGAAGCGACCTCCCGAGCCGTCCCACTGACTCGCCCGATGGAGACTCCCAGGAGGTTTCGAAGCTCATCCCAGTCCCCAGGACAGGTGAGTGGCCTTCTTTCCTCCCTCCCTTCCTTTTTTCTTTCTTTCCTTCCTTCCTTCCTTTTTTTCTTTTCTTTCTTTCTTTCCTTCCTTCCTTCCTTTTTTTCTTTTCTTTCTTTCCTTCCTTCCTTTTTTCTTTCCTTCCTTCCTTTTTTCTTTCTTTCCTTCCTTCCTTTTTTTCTTTTCGTTCTTTCTTTCTTTCCTTCCTTCCTTTTTTCTTTCCTTCCTTCCTTTCTTCTTTCCTTCCTTCCTTTCTTCTTTCCTTCCTTTCTTTCCTCTTTCCTTCCTTTTTTCTTTCCTTCCTTCCTTTCTTCCTTCCTTCCTTCCTTCTTTCCTTCCTTCCTTTTTTCTTTCCTTCCTTTCTTTCCTTCCTTTTTTCTTCTTTCCTTCCTTCCTTTGTTCTTTCTTTTCTTTCTTTCTCTTTTTTCCCTTCCTTCCTTTTTTCTTTCCTTCCTTCCTTCCTTCCTTCCTTCACTTTTTCCTTCCTTCTGTCCGTCCCTCTGTAATGCAAGGCATGGAAATCCATGCTCCCTCTCTCTGGTCGGATTTTCAAATACTTTCAAGCAAAACACTGCCAAGAGAGAGAGAGAGAGAGAGAGAGAGAGAGAGAGAGAGAGAGAGAGATGTCTTACCCCTCCCTTGCCAAACTTTGAGTGTGGGCAAGAAGTTTCACAAAGTTCCTGGATCCCCAGCTGCTGGCTCCCTCGCTTTGTGCTTTTTATACACATACCAACATACCCACCCTGCCTGGGGTTGCCGTCTCCCCCTCCTAAGATTCCATTTCCGAGGAAAGAAGGGCGCTGGGGCGGCACTGGAAGTCCCCCACCCTGGCTCCTCTCAGCCTCAACTTTGCTCCTGAAAGCCTTGGTTCTGGGAGAGATCCTTGGAGAGCCGAAGGGGGGCTGAGGGCAAGGGGCAAGGAGAAGCGGACCGCTTCCTCTTTGCCTTCTCTCCAGAAAGCACTTCTTGGGCGCCAAGTTGGCTTTGCAAGAAACTTAAGGCTCTTGCTGGCGCTGGGCTTGGCCAGTTTCGGGAGGGGAGCTACGAATCCAATTTTTCTCCAGAGGTCTCTTGCCTTCAGCCCCCCCCCCCTTGCTGACTCTGGGCCAGCACCTTTGGAGCCCTGGCCTGATTCTTTCCCTGCCCCGCCTCCCAGTCCTGAGTTTTTAAAAATTGCTTGCTTGTATCCTCTCGCCCAAACTGGAGCCGGGAAAGAACGTCTCCCTTTGTTCCCTTTAATTCTTTCAACAGATCTGGCTTCAAAATGGGGCAGGGAAATCGGCTTGGTGCTCCAAACCGATTGCATTTCACCATCCATGCAGCAACTTTCAGAGCCAAAATAGCTTTTGGGGTTTGGAAAGACACCACAGTGCTACATTCACCCAAGATGCAAAACCTCATTACCAAATTCACCATTTTTCTGGCTTTGCATAAAAACACTGGAATAATCAAGCCAGCTGTACTCTGTGGAGATTCTCAGTCAACCAGGTCAAGGTTGTCTTAAAGGTGCTTTTTTAAAAAGGCAAGTGGGAATTTTTTTTCTTGAGGAAGAAGACCTTTTACTTCTCATCCAAGAAGCTTCATCAGTTCTGACTCTGATGAACTAATGAAGCTTCTCCGATGAGAAGTGAAATGTCTTCTTCCTCAAGAAAAAACAGTCCAGTTGCCTTTAAAAAACACCTTTGAGACAATCAAGTCAGGTAGGTTCAGCTAATTGGCTTAAGTCACAAGAACTCTAACCAAGATATAATTTGTGGGATGAATGCTTCTGCGGGTCTATATCTGTCTTAAAAGTGCAGTGTGAATAAAGTGGAACAGCCACTTCACACAAGAATGGAAAGGGAAAATTGAGAGAATGAAGGCTGGCTTTCGGTTCTGAATGGACAGCTATTGTGCTATGTAACAATCAAGCCACAACTCTTGTGGATTATTTCCCAAATTATAACACTGAACTATCGCCAAAGTAAGTTTCTGCATATTTTAAAAAGCACATCTGGGAATTCTTCCACTCCCCTATCTATGATGAAGTTGTAGCTTTCCAGAAGTGCCTGAACTGCAACTTCCAATGATCTAGAGGGTCATAAAAACTCCACATCCCTATTTCAATCAAACTTTACTGTTAATATTATTTTCTTATGAAGAAATATTAGATATAAAATAGAGAAGGAAGCTGGACGCAGATTTAAACAAAACAATTAGCTATGTTTGCACTGTAGGATGTGTAGGATGTATAAACTTCAGCAAGCACTCGTAAAATACTGTTTTTATTCCATCTGTTACAGGCTTTAGATTTACCATGCTGTTTCAACTCTTACATTCTAAATTAGGACAAAATTAAAATACAGAAATTGAATTACATGGATAACAAGATTGAGACCCTTTACAGTCTGAGCTGTCTAGTTAAACAAAAAGTTTAGGTTTTTGCACAGATTAGAGGTGTGCTGATACACAAGCTGTATGCACATATAGGTATGTGTCAATAAATATTGTATTCATCTCTGAGTGGATGGGATAGAGGTTGCAATCTCAGCTTTCATACAGTAGCCTGAGCATATTTGGTGGGAAAAACTGGCCTTTGGTTATGCTTGTGACACTGGCCAAAATGTGCCAGGAGTGACTAATAGTGTCTATACCACAGATGTCTATACTCGTGGTGTCATGTTGTGATCACATGACGTATTGCAACTTTTTTCCCATTGAGGAACTAGAGTGGGCGTGGCCTGTGTGTGACACATCCAGCCTGTGGGCCATGGTCTATCCTATTAGCAGAGAATGTTATAGTGGAATTGTGGTAATCTTGTGGTATTTATTACATAATTGTGGTAATAAACTAGCCTATTCATTAACATATTTTAAAAAAAAATTATGTAAAAGTCTCTGTTGATGAAAACCGTAAGGCAGAGGTTAATATTGGTGGGCTCTGCTGGTAAACACAGCAAATGGAAGACTGCAACTTCTAGTGTAAGAGGAATTAAATGGAAAGAAAAACCATGAATTAACAATGAAAGGAATAAAAATAAATTATGCTATATGCCTGTGAAACTACAAGAAAAGGAAAGGGTTTATTAGACCTGAAAGGAGACATTCTGATCTTGAGATATGGGCTTGATGAATACTGCTTATGTAGGTTAAAATGTTGCAGGATCCAATCTGGGTCAGTCATTGGGACCAAAAGTTTAGTTTTTTGAGCTTTCAGATTTGTGCCTGAGTCCATTCTCTCAAAGAGAGTGAGTGAGAGACAGAGAGAGTGATATATATATGTATGTTTTTTTTATTTTTTTATTTGTTTTTTTAAGCTTTCGCGGGTACTTACATGTGTGCTGTTCAGCTTCCTTCGGGTATTATCCCACGTCATTGTAGTGCTTTTAAAGTTGTAGTAACATTTCAGCAGAATCTCATCTGCCATCATCAGGCTTCTGTATTGAGTTTGTATGTGGGTCAGGTTATCACAGCCGTTGGTTTTAAATTTGAGGCTCGCCTACTGCTGTGCCAGGATGTTTTTTTCTACATCCTGATTTGTTGGGAGTCTTGGTCTGTGTTTATTGGACTTGGAGTTTGTTTGATTGGTGTTTCTGGTTTCTTCTGTCCCTTTTGTGGCTTTGATTGGCTGGCAACAATGTGTTCCTGTATTGGAGGCTTTCAGTGCAGCTTGGCTTCGCGTGAAAGGACGGCTATTATCTGTTAGGAAGCTAGGTTTCATCTGGGTGCCTGGTTGGGGTGTGTTTGAGCTGGAGGTATCAGAGGGAGTATGTTTGTGCCCAGATGTTTGCCTGGCTTGTGGTGTGGAGATCTTTCTATTTGAGAGTGCAGGCTTCCAAATGATTGACAGTGTGGTGGAATCATCTCTTCTATTCATGCTTTCAGGTCTTTTCAATCTCTATGGCTTCTCTGATGATTCTGTGGCTGGGGTTTTCTATAGTGGCTAGGGTTTTGGTGCCATTGAAGTTGATGTTGTGACCTGTGGTTTTCATGTGTTGGACTAGAGAACACACCCCCGCCCAATCAGAACACAACCAAGCCCCCACCCAATCAAGTCACACCCCCACTAGCAGTTAAAAGGAAGAAGCAGCTGCAAGCTCACATTACTCTGAGAAGCACAGAGCTGAAGAAACAAGCCTAAAGATGATGAATGAGACTTCATTGAAACGTTGCCTGGATACTTCCAATTTTATGCGGGAGAAAACCTGAATAACCAAAGATCCACATACAAATACCCGCGAAAACCTCAGAAAACATTATCTGACACATTTGTGATTTGACACATTTGTGATTATCTGACACATTTGTGATTTGGCCCCATGGAAAAGAAAACCTAAACAATTTCCTAACACACCTAAACAACACACACCCCAAAATCAAGTTCACCATGGAAACGGAAATAAACAAACAACTACCATTCCTAGATGTACTAATCTACAAAAGAACAGATGGCACACTGGGACACACCATATACCAAAAGAAAACACACACCAACCGCTACCTCAACGCCCAATCCCACCACCACCCAGCACAGATAAATTCCGTCACGAAAACACTAATTACCAGAACCAAACGCCTGGCAGATAAGACACATATAAAGACTGAACTATGCACCCTGACTAAAGTATTGACAGCCAATGGCTTCCACAAAAACAAAATCACCAACTTGATCCACAAAAACACACCAAGACATAACAGAGACCTAGAAGATCAACAGATCCATGGAACAGCTGTCCTGCCCTACATAAGAGGTACCATAGATAAAATCAGTAAGATACTACACAGGCATCACATCAAGACTGCCTTCAAAACAGACAAAAAAATAGCAGCCATCCTGAGGAACCCCAAAGACAAAATTGACCTGGAAAACCAAGGCATATACGAAATTCCCTGTACATCATGCCCGGCCACATACATTGGACAGACCAATCGAAGAATAAGTACCCGCCTAGATGAACACAAAAATGCAGTAAAAAAGCTGGAACACACCTCCTCACTAGTCCAACACATGAAAACCACAGGTCACAACATCAACTTCAATGGCACAAAAACCCTAGCCACTATAGAAAACCCCAACCACAGAATCATCAGAGAAGCCATAGAGATTGAAAAAAGACCTGACAGCATGAATAGAAGAGATTATTCCACCAGACTGTCAATCATTTGGAAGCCTGCAGTCTCAAATAGAAAGATCTCCATGCCACAAGCCAGGCAAACACCTGGGCAAAAACAGACTCCCTCTGATAGCTCCAACCCACACACACACACACCAGGCACCCAGGTGAAACCCAGCTTGCTAATGAATAGCAGCTTGCTAATGAAGAGCAGCCATCCCTTCACACGGAGCCAAGCTGCACTGAAAGCCTCCAACACAAGAACAGAGTGTTGCCAGCCAATCAAAGCCACAAAACAGACAGAAGAAACCAGAAACACCAATCAATCAAACTCCAAGTCCAATGAATACAGATCCAGGCTCCCAACCAATCAAAATGGACCAGCCTCAAATTTGAAACCAGGAACTAACTCTATACAGAAGCCTGAAGATGGCAGATGGGATTCTGCTGAAACGTTGCTTCAACTTTAACAGAACTACAATGACGTGGGATAATACCGGAAGGAAGCTAAACAGCATATATATATACATACATACATACAAACATGCTGTTCATATAAGAAATATATATATATATATAAGAAATATATATATACAGAAGAAACCAGAAACACCAATCAATCAAACTCCAAGTCCAGTGAACACAGACCAAAACTCCCAGACAATCAGAATAGGCCAGCCTCGAATTTGAAACCAAAAGCTGTGAGACACACATCCATACAGAAGCCTGATGATGGCAGATGAGATTCTGCTGAAACGTTGCTACAACTTTAAAAGCACTACAATGACGTGGGATAATACCCGAAGGAAGCTGAACAGCACACATGTAAGTACCCACGAAAACTTTTTTATATAAATATTCATAAGTTTTTGCCAATACAAAAGAATACTATATGAGTTGAGATTGTACCCCTGTGGACAAGAGGCCATTGAAATTGTAGCTCATGTCCTGCTGTATTGCATCTTGTATAAGGACTCATTGGCTCAATTTATAATATCTTGTCTACTAAAATATCCCAGAAATTTTTATATACAACTACTGATATCAGATCAGTATGAAGTAGCTTCTCTGAATGTGGCCAAGTTCTCCTATGCTGTATGTAAAATTAGGCAAACTTTAACTGCCCACTGTTAATCTACCACCAATCACAATCTATTATTCTGTCTGTCTTTTATTTTTATACTATTATTGTTTTAATACTTTCGTTTGCTGCTCTGTGACTGTAATAATGATTGATTGATGGATAGTTTACAGGAGGGGGGTGGTCAGTTCTAGATCTTTTGCTGCTGTGCATTATGGTGGCTACTTTTGAAGCCTCCACCCTGCTATGTTTCCCAACATGCCTTTATTATTTTTTTTATAAATAACTCAAGGCAGCAAATGTACATAATACTCCTTCCTTGTCCTACTTTTGTCAAAACAACCACCCCATGAGGAGGGTTGGACCAAGAGACAGTGATTGGCCCAAGGTCATCCAGCTAGCTATCAAATCTACAGTAAGGCAGGACTAGAACTCACAGTCTCCTGGTTATTGAGTTATATTGACAGTTGACAATTTAAATAGACTCTGCAAGATTATGTATAGTTGTGTTTTCAGTCTGATCCTAAGGCTTCAGTTATAAGCACAGATAGTAGAGAACAAAATGTCAAGCTCCAGGGAAATCAGAAGATCCAAGCAGTTCAAATGAGTATAAATGTTTATTGCAAGCTTCTACTATCTACAAGAATCTGAACTACTAATGGTCAAAGCAAATTGGTGTTAAAGTCAGAGGAATTCAAGATGGGCTGGACTTAGATATCTTGTAGGCATGAAGGGACCCGTAACTGATGATGCATTTGAACCTTCCCTCGGGCTCAGCCTGGTCATCTACATAAAGGCTCTAATGAACATAAAGGGGATATGGCTGAGTGAAGCCAAATATATAAAAAAAATCATGAAATGTATATGTTAGGGAAAGTTGCATAGAAAAACAAATGTGCATTATCTTGGATTTTGTATAATGCAGTATTAATTTCAAACTTTCATGAAATGGAGATGTGAATGCCATATGGTCAGATATATATTTTAAAGGATACTGGCAAGAGCTAGATATAGGATGAAGTATACTGTACATTTCTTTTGGAAAATATGTGCTATTGAATTTACTTGGGTTTATTTTGGAAAAGTATATTTAGAATTACAGTGTAAAAAAAAAATGTTGCTCGTAAGTCCTCAAAGCCCTTTTCTGCAGTCCCTAGGGCCTCCCAAAATCATGTCTCCATAATTTGGCTAGAAACTCAAACAGAGGGATAACTTCTTGCCTATTTTTACGGAAAATAAACCTTAGTCTGCAATCCTGCCAAAACAGACAAACATACACACCCAGAAGTCACTATTTGCATGATGTAATGATATAATCAATTTGCCTACTGTTACTCTCAACCTCCCCACCTCCCCCATTAAATAAAAGGTAGCTTCTGGGCTACTCAAAGGATGGCCAACCCTACAATTCTTCTGGTGGATGTCTATATAAATTACACTTTTGTGAAATAATTTGTATAGGGAACCCAATTCCATGAGAAATGCAGTGATCAGATTTTTCTGAATACTATTACATAGTGCCAGCTCACAGAAGTACCAGTTCACAGAAGCATGTTGTGAGTTCTCTCTACAGTAATTATTTCCTGGGAGGATTTAATGTTGTAAGTATTGTCTTTCTGGATTAGACAAGGAATTAATCATCAGCATAATCTGACAGATATTTATTAAGAAATAACTCTCTTTGAGTTCAATGGAACTTACTCCCCAATGCCTTTAATATAGAAATCAAAGGCTAGCACTTTATCTTAAAATGTGGTTCACATTATGCCATAGGAAAAGTGAACATTAGGAAAACAATGGTTGTTTGTCATAAATCTCTGATAATGAAAGCATATTTCCTCTACCTATGGACAGTCTGTTCTGGTAGTCTCATGTTCATTTGTGCAAATAAGTTAATGAATACAAGATAAAATCATGGAGGTGAATTCAAGAATATTCAGTTTACTAGTTCCATGAGTATTCCCTGTGTAGATGTATCTTAAATTTTGATGCTGCCTTTATAAATCCCACTTGCTTCAACATACAAGATTCATCTATAAGGCATGAATGTGGAGCAATTAAACAGTGAAGAATATATCCTGTAATGTATTTTGCATCAGCCTAACAAAGTTAGCAGTGGTTAATTTTGCCTTAATTTCCAATAAAGTTGTTTAGGAGAAAAGGAGAAGGAATGCAGATTGTTTATATTGTTTTATTTCAGACCTCAATGCGAGTGTAAATCCTATAACAATCAGAAAACTGATTCCATTTCTGCACCTGCGTGTTAGCATAAAGAAAAGGCACTCACTACTCACCCACTCACTCATCATTCAAGATTTCTGATTTCAGAAAACAAAGCAGGGTTTGTCTAGACCTGTAGGTACACTTTGGAAATGTTTAGCTGACTGAGGATCTACAGTCTTCAAAGAGAACAGACAGCTAATTAAATGGTAGTTCTATTTAAGTAGAGATGTCTCAGCAAGTCATTGCTCAACTATCAGATTATCAGAGGAATATATATTATCCTTCTGTCTTAATCTTGTATCCCAGCTCCCTGCTCTCTTTGTAAAATCAATACAAAACTAGTATGCCTCTGCTCATATAGTAGAATAGTATCAAGCTCTTTATTTTTGTTCGATGTTTGAGGCCTTGTCATGATATGCATCCATCTTATAGAAATAACAGGAGCTGGGAGGTCTGGCAAGCCAGATGTCCCTTCTAGGGACCTCACAGTTCATGTCCTTGTGGTACTACCACACAATGAAATGTTATTCTTTATGCAGTGGCAGTCATAGCTTGAAATAAAAGTTTCTCATTTAAAGGAAAGTTCAAGAACGCAACAAAGAAAACTGGGACTTAGCATGATGGTAAGCTTTGTTGTGGCATCATTGCATCATTCAGAGGCTTAAACTGACCCATGAGCAAATCTTCAGCAATGTCAGATTCTGAGAAAGAGGTTCATGGATGACTTATAACTCCTAGATTAAAAAAAAAACTTGGTATTTCCAAGGTAATATCTCTGTTGCAGTCTCAATGATATTTTCTTGAAATGTAGTTCAGACTCTGACAACAATCGATTTGAATAGAAGGCAGATCTATCAGTCCACTAAACAACTAGTTCACCCAAAATATTTAAATATTTCAGATATAAAATTTAATTTAAGGCTGGCGTGTAGAAAATAGAGCCACAGGTTAAGGTTAATGAAGCCATCAATGATGTCCTCATTTTCTCTTGTCCTCCCACTTCATTATAAAAACTCCAGCTTCTCATCAGAGTTCAGAGTTCTAGAGTTCTATGTTACATCAAAACTAACAAACCTTAGATTAATACTTGTAATAGAATGTGTGGATGACCTTGGGGAATGAGGGGAAAACATACTGCCTAAAAAACAATCAGAGAGGCAGGAGCCCACAGTGGCTTAAATGATAAGAAGAAAAGTCTTAGAAAAAGTAACTTAACTGATTAAGTTACCCTAACTGATCAGGTGATTAAAAGTAGTGGCAGGAAATTTGTACCTTCAGACTTGCTAGATTCTGTTAATGTATTCTGACAATAAAGTAATGAGCTCATCCACAGTAGTTTCCTGTCTGGTTTACTTGACTAGACTGACTAGTATCCTCAGGATTTTTGTCCTGATGCAGGGAGGTGGAGAAAAGAGCAGTTCTTAGCACTTATTTTCCAAGCTATGATTTATGAATTCATAAGCATGAAGGCCAATCCGGGCCCCTAATTAGAGAAGAATTGTTGCCCATTAGGTTCCTTAAAGCATTATTTTTTTTGATAAGATAACCATTGGCTTTCACAAAAGCATGAAAAGTGGAGGATCTCAAGCTCAGTAGCAAATGAAAACATTTTACCCTCCTTCTCCTCCATTCTGAAATAAGAAAAAGGGCCATTTATTTTGTGTGTTGATGTAGAGTAAGAATGAATACAAAGTCAATTAAAGTAGTTATAGTAGAAGAAATGGTTACTTCATAGGCAAATGTGAAAACAAAGCCCAACAAAGCATGGCAGTTCTGACATGAGTGTCTTTTGCTCTCCTTTTTTCCTGACACTCACCTTCCCATAACCAAAATTCTGTTTTTCTTTATGATTTACACAGAACTGCATGAGATGTACATGCATTCCTATAATTTTGTTTTTTTCTGCATCCGTTGCTCTTGCCTTCCTATTTAGCTATTAGAACCAGTAGCTATCAGGGTTCCAGTTAACACACCCTGAAGCCATTTTGAGCTGAAACCATTTTGGGAGCTTCTTCAGGCCTGCCAGTTGCTCTGTGGTATTTTTTTTTTCTGATTAGGAAAAAAAACACAATGGCAACACTAAGTTGTCACAGACATACAGTGCAGCTTTCTAACCAAACCCAGCTAATTTGCCCTGAGGTATAATGTGTGTATTAAAAGCCATTCTGTATCCAGATCCTGGCTTAGCTGTGTTGTCCAGCCCCCTCAAATGCTTCCAAACAATGCATCTTTCACAAAATACTGGGGGCTTGCTCAGAGTTAAGCCTGTTGAGCCAAGTAGAGCATTTATCTGGCCTCCAATCCGTCCATTGTTCAGCCTAAATATTCAGCCTTTTTAAAATGGCAGCCCTTAGGGACATAGGAAAGCCATAATTTTATGTGTCAGTTTCTTGGTTTAAATCTGCCTAATATTTAGGGCCTCACAATTTGGATTTTGCAGCAGGTAAAATGAGAATGTTTAAGTATAGCAAAGGAGAAGCTGAGCTGATTCTTTCCCTCAGAGACCTTATTTTATTATGGTGGGATATGTTTTCTTCTAAATATGGAACGTTCCAGACAGCATCTGGCTGAAGGTGTTGTGCCAATGCAAACAGGGTCTTTATCCCTTTGCCGGAAAAGATTTGTACTGCAATTATTGGCACCAGATGTGGAGTGAGGGAGAGTCAGAAAGTGACGTCTGTGCACAAAGTTTGATTCTATAAGACTGCAAGAACCACCTTGGTGGAATAAGGAAGGGTCTATAATAGTGAAGACAGGGTGATCATCTGTGATTTTTGGGGGAAACTGCAAACAATATTGTATCATATAGATATCGATCAGACTCAGTTTACAATCTGCTGTTATTTCGATCTGCTCATTTAAAATACCAAATGTGGGGGGGGGGAATCAATATTAGTTGTATAGCTACTGAAACCTATTTAAACTACAGCTGGTAGCAATCTCTTAATAACAGAAGTGGAGGCAATATTGCCTCTGAAGTCAAATGACTAGAACAGTGTCCTTCAAACTTGGCAACTTTGGCAAGATGGGTGGATATGTTGGCTGGGGAATTCTGAGAATGGAATTGAACACATCTGAATAGTTGCCAAGTTTGAAAAATAATGGACTAGGGCCATGGTGGTGAACCTATGCCACGTGTGCCGGAAGTGGCACACAGAGCCATTTCCCCTGGCACGTGAGAGCTCACCGGAAAGAGCCCTACTGCGCATGCACGTGCGCTACCACTGCCCAACAGATGATTGTCGGGTATCTAGCACACATGCATGGGGAGACAGGAGACACGCACATGCACAAAGATTCACAGCATGCTAGGGGGTTGCGCGCATATGCGTAAAGATGTGTGGTGCACAGTAAGGGGATTGCATGTGCAGATGCGCAGTGTGCTGCAAGGGGATCGTGCACGCAGGCGTAGGGGGTGGGAGTGAGCCCAGCATGCATTGCCTTCTGGGTGCTGGCATGCAAACATGTGAGCACAATTATTGGCATGGGAGTCGGCTAAGGTTTGCCACCACTGGACGAGGGCATGCTCTCTTCAGTTCTGCTTTGAAGAAATAATGTGTAACTCTTTTTGGTGGGGGAACTAACATAGAATACTTCAAATTCAAAGCCAAAAAATGCTTTGGAACACATAGGTGTATACACATATCACTTTGTCTATAACTCCTAAACTGAAACTTCTCGGTTCCTGAGATTGTGCAGCTATAGGCAGCAACTATAGGATCGTAAGAAAGGTTGCAGTTATTTTAAAGAGATGAAGGTACTATGCAGGTCCCTTTAAAATTCAGTGCATTTTTTCACCTTCACATCCAAAATCCCAAAGTTTGATTTTTCCCAAAGTTAATAGATGTAAATATCGGAAATGTTTTGTGTTTTTAAGGTTTTAAAATATTGTGTTAATTCTCTGCTTAACACATTTCTGATGATTTTAACAGTTTATTGCTTTCAGTTTTTATTGTTTTATGAGATTTTTTTTATTTTAAAATATCTTGGCTGTTGTCCTCGGAATCAAAAGTAGAGCAAGAATTTACAACCAATATTCAACATAATGTCACTATATTCCACCAATCTCATCGCTAAGAGTTTCTACACAAGGATTCTAAAACTGCTCCAATCCTTGGCAATCCCACACAGTCCAATACATTCAGGCTGTGAGATGGTTCATTTCTGACTCAGCTACAAGGACTTTGAGATCACATCAAAGCTATTACTGTCTTTGGTGGGAACTCTTGTCACTTTCTGCCTCCCATTTCCTGGACTCAATAAATTATCATTCCCCCTTCTCAAAAGGATTTATCTTTGGAGCAAGTCTACTAAATATTTATTTCAAGGATCCTGATTGGAGATGGGGGAAGGGGGAAGAGCTTCAGTTTGGCAGCAGCCAGCTGGTGTTTTATGAAGAGAAGATGAAAACAGAGAGCATCCTAGTCAGTTTCATGTCTGCTCCCTTTCCCTAAAAAGAATTTCAAGTCCCTCGCAAACAGTCAAAACAGCTCAGTGCATTCCTTCCCTCTTGCTATTTTATCCATCAATTCTGCTTAAGGCAATTGTGGAAATTGCAAATGCCAATGGATTATTCTTTAGTCTTCACAGCTCAGAGTGGTTTCTATAAAAATAGAAGGAACCTCACCTCTGTTGTTAATTTCCCTGGTAGCAACTATTCTATTGTTTTCTTCTTATGAACTTAATACACTATACAAAATGCAATGAACTAAAATTGTGGTTGGGGGCACCAGCAGTTTTTTTCATCTCCTCTTCAGCTATTAGGAATGCTGGTTGATATGTAGTCTTAGTATGAAATGGGTGTCGATTTAAATTGAATAAAATGAATAAATCAACATATGCACAGGCAAGTACTTTAGAGAAGACTGCTTCCAACTTCTTTTGTGTGATTTGGGACAAGATTGTTGTGGAAGGATCCCCATTTCATTGATTTGTGAGCTGATCATTGTTTTATCACACAGAGAAACAGGGAAAATTAATGTGCAGAATGTATTCAACTGTCAGAATGTATATGCTTAACTATAATCCAAACACTGGGAAACAAGTATATCAATTGATTTTTTTTCTTTTATGAAACATCTATTGCAAGACCTATTTCTCAGGGAAAAAAAATAAAAAAAATAATTTATGGTTATAATCTGTGTATGATTTTAAACTAATATCTCTAATTTCAGCTGAAATTAAGTCATTTATTTCAGACCGAGCTCCTCTGTAATTTTGTGTCTCACTTCCCTTTCTCAGATAAAATTTTAATTCCTCTGTTGGTGTGCTGTATAACCAAGAAATAACTTTTTAAATGTATCCTGGATCATGTATAGGGGAGGTAGGATTGGGGGAGGACTGTGTCTAGAAATGTTAAATCCAGATCGTCAGGTGGAGAAGGTGATTCTACTAGCTCCTTACTCTGACATTGGTGTTTTGATAGCAAATCCAGACAGAAATGTATCCTGGGAAGTTTTGAAGTTAAATTAATAATTTCAGGTGAGAGAAAATGTTCTTCAGGCCTGGAGTTGATATGCTCACTTTATTTCAATGTTTCTTCCTTTCTACTACTTTCAGCCTATATACACATTTTAGTTTACTGTGCCATCAATAAATGCTACTAAATGTCTCTATGTACCTGTAAAAATACATCCCAGTTTTATTAGCAAATCAATATATTCCTGTTATTATTAAATTGGCAATGCTTGTTTTATGTCAAATCTTCCACATACCGAGCAAAAACCGCTTACTATAAGTAGGCAGATTAATAGGCATGGCGGAGACCCAATAAAATGATTCCCATGAGTTGAATATAGCAATTGAAAGATACAATTTATTCTAAAGGAACTGAAGTAAAAAGGAAGGAGCAGCTACACTATATGTTGAAAATATCCATGTGACTGAACTTGGAGGTATATTAGGGAACACCTGTTAAATTCAATGGAGGAAAGAATAAAAAGCAATAAAGTTGTTGAAAGAATTTTATTAATTTTTAACAAACAAACATATACAAACAAAACACAAAACATAAAAAACATAAAATATCTTTTTGGACGGCAGTTTGATCCCGAGTTACATCTTTTTGTACAGACATAAATTCAGGTTCATGCTTACTTTTATATAGCATTCCATTTCTTATTTACTATTTTACATTTTCTATATAGCTTCTCCCCTCTTTTCACTCTCTTAATTCTATTATATTTATTTCATTTCAATTTAAATCATTATACTTATATCCTTTGTCTGTCCTGTTTCAGCTGTCTATTATCTTTTCTCATTAACACAAAATTTCTTCTGTAATGACTGATTTGAGTATAATGCCTTGTCATACTTATCCTTCCCCTAGTTTTAAAGCTTAACATGACACATAATTTTCATTCGGATTCTGCGTAGTACATTCTAAAGATAGACTCAATATTTTAAAACAAGAAAAAAATTTTTTTTAATATATAATATAATTAAAACAACAATCCATAGCAATTGAAATTATATCATTAAAATTAATATTCATTTAAGTCTTAAACATTTTACACAATCCTTTCTAAATAAGTATCATGCTTCTATGGGAACACTGATAGATTTTGCTTAGTTACTTCCCCCTATTTCACTTATATTTTAAAATATTATACAATGACAATGTTCCCATTTTTCTTTAATTCAATTCTCTCATATTTGATTTCATTTATTTTATTTAAAAAAAAAAATTCGCTAAGTTACATTAAATATTTTGTCCCATTTTATAATCATATATTATTCCAATTTTCTAACATTATTTCAAATACAAATACAACAACACAGTCTTATGTACCTTTGCAGAATCTCTTTTTCAGTTATATGTTTACCCATTATCTCTAAATAAATTCTGTTTCTTTACATCTTGTTTCAAACCTTTGTAACTTCTCTTCCCTTCTTTCCTCCCTTGCTTCTCCACTCTACCCTTTTTACCCCCTTGTCTCTTAATCTCCACCCTCTTGTGTATTCCTCTTTTCTGTTGCTTTCTGATGTTTTGTCCACTTTTCACCTTGTTTTTCCCTTTTTTGGTTGTTTTTTTAAGTCTTAAATTCTCCATTCTCTTTCTCCCCTTTCCCCTTTCTTCCCCAAATAAAGTTGCTTGTTCATTAAGGATGGTTTCTTCTTCATTCCAATCTTCTTGTTCTTGTAGTTTCTCATATGTAGAAATTGCCATTTCTAAAAAATGAAAAACAGAGCCAAAAGAATCCTTCCCTTCTTGTTTCTCTTGTTTATATTTTATAAATTCCATTTTCAGTTCATCCATAAGTAATGCCATTGTAAAAAAAAAAAAAAAAAAATTTAAACGACCCAAATGATTTTAATCATTCAAATAAGAGTTTCCAAAAGTCCCAAAGTCACCAAACAATCCAAATACACACAGTCTATTTCATTTAACACTTTCTTCTTTTTTTCACTTTTTTTTTCATTTTAATGCTTCAAAAAACTTCAAATTCTTTTTGACCTTCAATCCATCTGATAGAGTAGCCAATTATGATCCAAAATGGAAAAATCCAATAGTAAAAAAGCCCAAAACCAAAGAAGAAAAAGGATAAAATAAAAAGCAAAAATAAAAATATTACTAGAATTGAAATATACAAAAAGGCTGGCGAGTAGAGGTTTCACAAGTATATATATATATATCTATATATGGACTGCACACTGCACTTTATTTATTTATCCAAGACTCTTATTATGACTCTCTTCTCCAGCAGCTTCAAAGCCAAGCCTCAAGTGTTGAAATATTGATAAAAGTCCAGGAAAACACCTGTAATAATATTTTTCTGTGCTCTCCCTCATCTTATCACATTAAAATGTCCTTGAGAAGGAGTGTTTATACATTTCTCCCCGATTCAAATAAAGTACTTTCAAGCCTCTAGTTGGCAGTGTTGCAAGATCTCTTAATACTTCCCCCCCCCCAGCCAGAAAGAAGAGTAATGTATACAAAACTCAGAGGAAAAGAAAACAAAAACAAAAACAAAGGGGGCCTTTATCCTAAAGAAAATTAAAAAATCAAAAGAAGCATAAAAATATATATAAGAAAAAATTCAATCTGGTTACCTACAAAGTCACGTTAAAGTCCTCAGAAAAAGAAGTAGTAAGGAAAGAATCCAAGCCTCAATTTGACATCACTTTAAAAAACACCGCTCAAACAATTCCAGTCAAACAAAAATAAAGTCACAGGTTTCTTCTTTGATCAGGATATCCTTTCAGGTCTCAACCAATTTACAATACAAAAGAGGTTTCTCACCCAACCGGCACACTCGCTCAAGCCACTTTCTTCTCGGAGCTGTCCCGACTTCAGCAGCTTTGGAGGCTGCCTTTCCACCGCCAGCAAAAGGGCTTTTCCCGGATCAAACCAGAGATTTTGCGATATCTCTGGGATCCTGGGACTGTGCCCTTCACAATCCCCGTCTCTACGGGACGGTTTAGGTCCGTTAGGACCGACCAGGGGCGAAAATATCAGCTGCGATCTCAGAGCCCCGAGATCGCAGCTGTAGCACCGAGACGAAGCTCCGCCTTCTCCTGCAATAAAGTTGTTGATGTCTACTTTCATCTGCCTCTCTAAAGAAAAGATGTGGATAAAGTGTTTCAAAAGCTAATTGCAGATCTTTCTGACAGGAATAACTATTTGTTAAAAGGTCTTTATTTTAAATGTATTCCCCCCCCCCCCCGAAAATATCTGGCTTGTGTTACTGACAGTTTTCTTCTTTAGTTATAAGAAAACAAGCTATCCTGGATCTATTGAGATAAATTTATTGCGTGGTACTAAGTTCTAAGGCTAAATGTAGTCTTATATGTATATTACATTTTTAAAACATAGATTTGAATGGATTAAATAAAATGATAACCAGGTTTCCATAAAGGAGGAGACATTTAAAGAGCTTTTTGAAGTAATTTGGGGGGGAAAGGGAGATAATAAAAGCTTAGTGGCAAATAATTGAAATGAGAGAACAAAAAGTGGGTGTCAACATGAATATATGAGAAAAATAGTGAATATTTTTTTTAAAAAAGAAATATATAGGAAATAAATGAGGGGTATATTTCTAAAGAAGGAGCTTGGAATTGCAGATGAGGTATTAAAGAAACCAAAGCTCAGAAGGAGCTGACATTGTCAAGAAAAAAATGTTAAAGTGAAAGCGAAAAGACTTGGTATACCACCTTTTGTCGGTGAAGATGACAAAATGCTAAGAGATAATAACAACAGCAATAGCAAAACTACATTGTTCCTGTGGTTCAGCCTTCTGTAGGAATATTTGAATATTATGTAGGATATATGTTCTACCAGCAATTATAAAAAGAGGGATCAGGGGACAGGATGAAGATTAAGCGAAACACACTTAGGGAATACTTATTTAGTTTGAACATGTTAATGCATTTTCTGAGCCAGGCTAGAAAGCAGGAGATCATGAATTCAAATCCTGCCTTTGCTGTGAAAGCCAGCTGGGTGACCTTGGGTTAGTGCCTCTCTCCTAATCCATCCCATCTTATAGGGTTATTGTTGTGGGGAAAATAGAAGGAGAAAGGTGTGTTGGATATGTTTGCAGCCTTGAATGGTTTCTAAAATAATACAGGTAGGCTACTAACTAACTAATTAACTAAATAAATAAATATAAACAAACAAACAAATGATAGTTGACATGCTAAAGCACTAAAGAAATGCAAATTTTATCTTTTTTCAAAATATAAAAAAGAAAATTCCATATATCTCTGAACGAATTAAGAAATGATCGATTTTGAGATTTTTAAAAAAGATTTACTTGAAAACAAGACAGAACCAGGTCTACATAGGTTTACCAAGAACAAATATTGTGAGATTCTCTTTGTGTCAGACCTAAGTTTGCAAGGTGAAAGACTGGACATCCCAAATGTCCTCTTCTGAGAGCCTTCTAGAGCTACACATCCTGATCCTGCTTCCCTCCTTAGGATAATTGCTTGCTATCACTGCTCACCTTCAATAGGTTGACTGCATCTGGTGTTCTCTCTTTCTCTCCCAAGAGAGAGAGGGAAGGAGAGAGAGAGAGGGAAAAAGACAGAGAGAGAGACTCACAACCTGTGCACCTTGCTGGCAAGTAAGATAAAAAGGACAAACTTGAAATAAAATCTACCTTTATTTTAAACAAGGGGGGGAAACATTTTTAGTATTAAATAGTTGCCTACAAGACATTCAGCTATGAATGAATGGAGATAATAGAGTTCTTAAAGTAATAGACAGTATCTTAAAAAGAAAACCAGAGACACTGAGAGTTGGTCATTATTAAACATACAAGTTTAATAATAATAATACAATATAAAAATATCTACCAGAAAAAATACAGATCACAGGATGTCACTGATCTGTTCTATTCCTAAATTAGGGAAAATTCTTATGTACAGGTTATGTTTATAACCTGTAAACTGTGCAGAATTACCTTGTAGGGGAGATGGGTGGCATAAAAAATGTAACAAAAAATAAATAATATAATGAGGATCCGTGTTGCTCAAAAATCATCATAACAGAATTGTATAGAAATAGAAACAACAAGTTAAACATCAACTGTCAAGTTAAAAGTAATCTTATCCAACAATTCCACCTAAATGTTTGTTATTTATCCTTTCAATGATAGCAATTTTCCCTGAAACAGATTTTCCTCTGTCTCAGTTTCTTCTTGATTCTTATCCAGATCCTTGTAGTTTCCAGTCATTTAATTCCGAGACTGCTGTGAAGATGGAAGATGTTTCTTTTCTCTTCTCGGCCAAGTTCTATCTGTGTTTTAAAAAGACACCAGTTTTCTTTCTAATAACAAGGGAAGATTCTGGATAATAATATGTTGCATGTGACCAGAGTGTACAACTCCGCTTATGCAGGAGTGGGATTCTACCCGTTTGTATCTATTTGCAAGAACCGGTTAACATTCTAAGCAGTTCGGTGAACCGATTGTTAGAAGAAATTACTGGCCTAATCCTGTAAGGAAGGAAGGAAGGAAACATTCTGGTGTTGCTTACAGACACTGCCTCTCCGTTAACCCTTATTACATTCTTGGCAGGACTAGACTTCCTGTCTCTGGAACTTCTCTGGAGTTTTTCCCCCTCCTTTGCTGGTACTTTGCTTGTGTGGAATGACCATTCAAAGTTACAATGGCACTGAAAAAAGTGACTTATGACCATTTTTCATGCTTACGAGTGTTGCAGCATCCCCACAGTCATGAGAGGCCAGGCAAGGAGATGGTGCCTCGATGTGAGTGATATTGAGTTGGCCACGCCCAGCCAATAACATGATCACCAAGCCATGTCCACCCAGTCACATGACCACCAAGCCACGTCCACCAACTAAGCCACGCCCACAGAACCGGTTGTTAAAAATTTTGAATCCCACCCCTGCCCTTAAATAAATAAAAGTTTAGATAAAAGTTCCATGTCTGAAATGAATTTGCATGTGGATTGAAACTCCCCCATCTGGCTGTCAGTGAATCAGTCGCCTGTCCATTCACTACACACGTCACCACATTTTGTCTGGGCTATGTCACATACATCAATGGCTGTTTTTATTTTTATTGCTTTCTAAATGTAAATCTTGCATATTCAGGTTACTGATGTTCCCCGAGTGGCTTGCCCTGAAATAAGACATAGACTGATATAACTGGATATAATTACAACTCTAACTAAAAGCAACACAGAAACCTTGTGAAAGAAAACACATTTTTTTCTGCAGTTAAATGGTTGCATCAACTCTTGAATAGAAACACTGGAACAATGTTGGACTAGGTAAATCCCACAGTAGAGTTTTAAAGAGGCAGAATGCTGTCCCCTTCCCTTGAGCCTCTGGTTAAATTTCATTAAACAGGACTTGGGCTTATTCAAGAGGTTTTGCTGTCCATGTAAAAGAGCAAGATGGCTTCTTCATTATACATTCTGGTTGGATTAACTTCTATTTTTTTAAATTCTGCTTATTCCATTCATCCAATGGTAACAGGATAGTCAATAAAAGTTAGCAAGAAAACAACCAGGTCCACATTCAAACACAGTCCAAGGGTGGTATTTATACCAACTTCCCAAAAGCCAATTTTTAATGCCATCCCCAAATAATATTCGAAGGCAAGACTTGGCAAGAATTTATTGGAGTGGCCTCGATCCATGTATCCATTAATTGTTTTGTGTCAATATATCACTACAGAGTAGACATCAACATACAGAGTAATCAAAAACTCTTAAAAAAAAAAAGCAAAGTTGTAAAAAAAAACCCTGTACTTACCATATCTGTCAGTTCCATCTCAAGCCTATTTTCAGGAGGCAGTGATCTCATTTTCTAGCTTCATTGCAACTTGTTAAATATCTATATATGTTTAAAATAATGATAAACTGAAGAAAGGAGGAAAAGAACAATAAGTTGCCTTTTGCCCTTTTCAAAGGTTCCAATTTTAAAGCAAAACAAACAAATCCCCCTTCTGGGATCTGCTCTCTACTGCTTAGGCATTGCATTCTTGCACTTATTCTTAATTGGATTTCCTTTGAAATTGCTTAACTAGATTTTATTAGTTGCAGAAACCAAACAGTATCTCATTTGGGTATTCTTGAGTTTCATATTTTTATTTCTCATTCTTTCCCAGAATTGTAAAATCACATGCATGCCAAGCTTCAGTCTATATTCTTTCCATTCATAGCCTCCCCCATTTGATCTAGTTTGAGCTGTCAGAACCAAACATTATTTATGGAATGCTGTAAAATGGATGATCCAAAAAGCAAACAAAGAAATATTTTACAAAATGTTAAAGGTACAATCTAAAAAAGCGTTAACATCAAATAAACAAAACACTGCACAGAGCACTGCACAACAACTAGACACAAGAATAGTTTCCCCTCCTGAAAGCCATCACTCTACTAAACAAATAATTCCCTCAACACTGTTCAACTATTACAAAGTCTGCACTACTATTACTGTTAATCTTCTCTTCACTCCTTATCACCCATCCCCTCCCATTTGAGGCTCTATGACTGTAAATTTGTCACTTGTATCCTTATGATTTATATTGACTATTTCCTGGTATGATTTGATTGTTTATTGTACACTTTGACTATGATGAAGTATTGTACTTTATGATTCTTGACTCTTGATGAATGTATCTTTTCTTTTATATACACTGAGAGCATTTGCACCAAGACAAATTCCTTGTGTGTCCAATCACCCTTGGCCAATAAAGAATTCTATTTTAAAAACATATAGTAAACAGTAGCTAGCCAAAGATCATCTAGTGAATGACAGAATACAGAATAATAGAGCTGGAAGGAATCTTGGAGGTCTTCTAGTCCAACCTCCTTGAACAGGAGACCCCATGGCTATCCAGCCTCTTCTTAAAAACCTCCAGTGATGGAGTACCCACTTCCACTAATTAAGGAAATTTCTCCTTAATTCTAAATTGGATCTCTTTTTGATAAGTTTCCTTCTGTTACTTCTTGTCTGCCCTCAGGTGCTTTGGAGAAAAGGATAACTCCCTCGTAACAGCCCTTCAAATATTGGAAGAGTGCTATCATGTCCCCCCTAATCTTTCTTTCAAAGGACTAGATTCACTAGAGACATTCCCAGTTCCCACAACCATTCATCGTACATTTTAGCCTCCAGTCCCCTTGGTTGCTTTTTTCTGTACTCTTTCTAGAATCTCAATATCTTTTTTTTTGTATTGTGATGACCAAAATTGTGGTCTTACCAGTGAAGATCCTATTTAAAATAGGAAATTTCCAGATATGCAGCTCTGCATTACAGTTGTTAAATATGTTGCATAATTTTTCTTTGGCTGAAATAAAATTAATAAAACATACAATGTAGAATTTTGAGATCAGGGCCTGACTGTCTGTAAGAAATATTGCATGGGGAGAAGCTTAAATTATGCCATCTTGAAGCAAGGATGTATATCTATTCCATCCTTTTAGCCATTGATAATCTAGTGTGTCACTTTTCTCAACATCATGCTGTCTGGGATGATAGGAATTATAGTCCATCACATCTGGGCAACACCAATTTAGCAAAGATTAACCCATCTCCCTTCTAAGAATGGAAGCACATAATTAGGTACAATGATGCAAGAGTTTTCACAATATTTTATATAATGTAAGTTCTCTATTTTTAGACAGTCTCATGCAAATCTATAATTGATATCTATTATCGAAATCCATTTAAGCCTATTGTTAACTTTCAAAGGGTCACAAAGCTGAGATATTTATATGAAAATTATTTTAATATTTTTTGAGAAGGCACTGGGAAAACCCCAAAGAAAAGATTCTGGACTTCTAAATGTTAGAGTTTACAAAAGACGAAATGGTTACAATAGTCCTTAGATTTTTGACCTTGGATTTCTAATAGGCGCTTTCTTGATCTTTTCAGATTATAAATTCAGTTATCTATAGCAGCATGCAGATGGGGGGTGTAATGGGAGATGCAGCTGAAGTAACTACCATCCGAAATGCAATGACTTTCACCCCAGCCAATGTTAGTCATGCTGTATTCATTAATGGGAGTTAATAGTCGAGCACATCTGGGAAGAGCCAGATCAAGGAAGACTGCAATACAATCCAATAATGCAAATGATGCTGTTGCCCTGAAAATAGGGGTTGTGAGAGGAGAGAATGGTGCTGATTTCAAAGCAAAACTCTTTTATCCTGTTGAAAGATGTGAGATTGCAGAAGAATTTAAAAGCAATTGCACTTTATCCATCATGACAAGGGAAGAAAACGGAAGCACCATTGACCCTTGACCAGTTCTTTACAAGCTAATCTTGGGTAATATGACTTTTTCTCCACAATCCTTAAGGATTGCTCAAAGCACCCGGAACATGTCTTATCAACCCAGTTTGACTTATGCAGTTTTATTGCACTTCTTTTTTTTTTGAAGAAAATTTTATTGATTTTTAGAAACAAACATAAACAAACAAAACACAGAACATGAAAACATAAAACCTCATTTCTGACAGCAGCCTGATCCCGGGTTACATCTCTTTGTACAGACACCCATTCAAATTCATGCTCATTTTTATATACCATTCCATATCTTATTACCATTCTACATTTTCTATATAGCTTCTCCCCTCTTTTAACTTTCTTAATTTTATTTTTATTTGTTTCATCTCAAATCAGATCATTATATTTATATTCTTTGTCCTATTTCAGCTGTCTATTATCTTTTCTCATTAAACAAAATTCCTCCTGTGGTCACTGATTGGAGTATGACTCCTTTATATCTTTCCCCTAAAATTATAACACTTAATATAGAACATAACTTCCATTCAGATTCTGTGTAGTACATTAAAGCTACACACTACATTTTAAAAAGAAAAAGAAAAGAAAAATATAAATATATAATATAATTAAAACAATGATCCATGCCAATTCAATTCTATCATTAATGTTAATATTCATTTAAATTTTAAACATTTAACACATTACTTTTAAAGTAGGTATCATGCTTCTATGGGAACGCTTATAAACTTTCCATAATTACTTCCCCCCCCCACTTCACTTGCATTTTAAAACATTATGTCATTAAAATGTTCCCATTCCTTTCTAAATTAATTCTCTCATTAATTCATTCCATTTATTTTATTTACAAATGTTTCACTAAATGTTGTTTCCAATTTTCTAACTATTTCTAAATACAAATATAACAATACAATCATATGTACCTTTGCAGAATCCCTTTTTCAATTAAATTTTTACCCATTATCTCTAAATAAGTCCTGTTTCTTTACATCTTGCCTCACACCCTTGTAGCTTCTCTTCCCTTCCCTCCTCCTTTGCTTCTTCCCTCTGCCCTTTTTACCCCCTTGTCTCTCCACCTCAATTTCCCTTTTCTGTATTCCCTTTTTCTGTTGCTTTCTCACATTATATCCACTTTTCACCTTATTTTTCCCTTTTTTGGTTGTTTTTTTAGATCTCAAATTCTCCATTCTCTTTCCCCTCTTTCCCCTTTCTTCCCCAAGTAGAGTTACTTGTTCATTTAAAATGGCTTCTTCTTTGTCCCAATCTTGTTGCGTAGTCTTTTTTTGTAATTTCTCGTAGGTAGGGATCGCCATTTCTAAGAATTGAAAAATGGAACCAAGAGAGTCTTTCCCTTCTTGTTCCTCTTCTTTAAGTTTTTTAAATTCTATTTTCAGTTCATCCACAAGTGATGCCATTGTTTTTTTTTTGTTTTTTTTCTTTTAAAACAACCACCCAAATGTTTTTAATCCTTCAAATACAGTTCCAAAAGTCCGAAAGTCAACAAGCAATCCAAATACACACAAGCTGTTTCTTTTGACACCTTCCTTTCTTTACTTTCTCTTCCTGGGGTTAGTATTTAGTTACAAAGTTCCAGTTAAAATGTATCTTTTAGAAGTCCTGTTAAAATTTAACTTTAGATCCTTTAGAACCCAGGCTATCTCCTTCCAAATCCTGTTCTTATTCTCTTCCTCTCCCTTCCCACTAACAGCGAAAAAAACAACACTCCTTCTCTTTTTTTCCCCTTTTATATTCAGAAATCTTTATTATCCCCTTGGCATTAAATTTTCCAGCTTAAATACCTGTTGATGCCAAAGCAGATTTTTCCGATTTCTCATTCATCTCTGTTTGCTGTCAATGTAAGGAAGGAGAGTGAAAAAAATTTTTTTTCCCTTTTCACTTTCATTCAGTGCTTCTGAATCTTCTTTGGGAGCGATGTATCCTTTTTTAAAATTTGAATTCCAGGATACCTTAATTGTTGTTTCTTATCCCGGTCAGCCAAAACTTTCACTTCAGCACTTTCTTCCTCCTGCACATTCTTTTCCGGATGAGGGCTTCTTTGAAGCGTCCATTTCTGACCGCCGCTCTACCGCCTTTGGGAAAGGGAGTTTCGCCAGCTGGGGAGGAAAGATGCGGCTTTCCTTGACCCTGCTGGAATCTCCCCCATCTTCACCGACCACTACGGGGAGGCTTAGCCCCGAAGCCAGCTGGCTCGGGGCACTCCGGCGGCATGCCCAGGCTGAAACCACGCACGATCATGGATTCCTGCCTGCCGTCGAAGCCCTGCAAACCAGAAGTCTGCACTTCTGAACAGAGAAAAATCATATGTCCACATTAGCCAGTCTTGCAAATTCCAAGCAAGCTGTGATGGACAGTACATGGAGGGTAAAGATTAAAGGCAATGTGACAGCATCTGGAATGTAAGGATTTTGCAAGGTATCATCAACTCTATTACTCTTTACAAAATACACAGTTCATGGATTTTATCTATGTACTTGCCCTGCTCATGTCTAGGGTCCGTATGCTTAAGGTTTTCTTCTGAATTTCTTGTTGGCATGCCACAGTTTGTTTTCTCAATGAGGCATTTTGAAGCAACATAATATCTATTACAGTGGTGTTAGGGGGCACTTTTGAAAGCACTGCAGGTAAGGAAGAGATCACCATGAAGAAAATTTATCTCTGAAGTCACTAAAAGCTGACAATGATTTGATGGGATGTAATCAATCAATAATTAACCAAGAGCCACTGACCTGCATTTAAGATCCTCTGGATTCATTTTTTTAATCTGACACATTTCCATGCTGCAGTTGAAACACCTGTGAGTTTAGGCCCACCTGTCCCATACTTGATCTTTGCCTGGCTTCACTGTTAAACAAATAGGCAGATGCCTTGGGAAGCAGATGGAAGGAGGAGCAGTGGGAGCTCCTTATACATATTTCCTTTGAAACCTTCTGGCTTGTTCTTACTGTTCTAGAATAGTGGGAGGAGATTACCAGGAAATAACAAGGCTGGTAGGCAAAACTAATAATTGGGGTGGGGGGAATCTTCCCAGAAAACAGCATTGTTGTGTTCTAAGAGCACCATATGAAATCATCAAAAATCAAAGTTAACTTAAAGAAGACTATAGACTATACAGCCTATTTGGATTTGAAGTGTGTATATGTGAGAATGTGTCTGTGTTTTGTGTGTATGAGAGAGAGGGGCAGAGAGAAGTAGAGAAAGATTTGCATGGTGAGTTGTGAGATATGACAAAGATTATGCAAAGTGGCAATATCATATCACTCCCTTGAATATTCTTTCTCTCCTACAATTTAAGAGGGTAGAGAATGTGGAAATTATTTTTCTAACAAGATTAGGTTTATGCTATTGTTATTGTTTGTATGCTTCTTGTCTCAAAATGTAGCAAAATAATGTTTCCAATTTTTAATCATTGGCGATGAGAACTTGTATGTCTCAGATTCCTTGTAAGGGTCTGGGTATTTTAGGAGGCCTTGAACCTGTATAACCAATTCCTCTCCCCAATTGTTTATTTTGTATATGTGAATCAAAGCTTGAGATCAAGACATTATATCTTGAAGAAAAATGTGTAAAGAAAAGTTTATTTTGAAGATTTGTTCCTAACTTTTTTAACATTGGTTGGCACTAGTAACTCAAGTTTTCAAACAATACTGTCATACATTTTCCATTACATGTATTTATAAAAAATACTATTGTTGTTTCCATTCTACCCTTGCCTTGTAATAATTGAAAAAATGTGGAATTACTGCATCTTTACAGAGTCTCCAAGTCTATTTATCTGTTTTTTAACTAATGCCTGCAGTAGCAATTACTCTGGAGAATTGGTTTTGTTGCTAAACATTGTATTTTCTTCAAAATTCTATTGTGTAGCTACATTGCACAGGTAACTTCCTATCTGAGCTTTGCACATCAAACTCTTTGACCTTTTGTCCAGTATTGTGTGTCCTAAACACCATAAAGTTTGAGAGTTTAAAAATTTGAAAGAGAAATATTGTTCATATAGAAGAAAGGGGGAAAAGCAAAGGAATTAGAGCCATTAATGGCATGTTGCCATCTTACATAGAGCCATGTATTTCTACGCTTAATGTCCTCATAAACCGTGCTGTCATCAGTTTTATACATCCTCGGCTGATGAATAGAGTCCAGTTCTTACAATATTGTCCTTGGGGTCTTTTTGTTATTGTTGTTATTGTTTTGTGCATGGTACAAAATGGCAGATGGACTTTCAGGATGTTTCTTAAGGATTAGGTTTCAGTGAATCTGTACTGTCTTTCTCTCCCTTGACTAGGGTAAGCACACCCTCTCCTGGATTAGCCTGGTCTTCCTCAGGGTAGCTACCCAGCTTGGAAACAATCTGTCATCTAATGATTGAGAGAATTGTTTATGGAGCTCAAGCTGGCTTCTGTGCTCTATGTGGCTCTTTTATGTTATCAATGAAAGGCCCTCTTGACTGTGTTGCTAGGTACGAGTGCTACTTACAGATAGCTTACAGCTTGCTCCAGTGGTCACTTGTGGTTGAAGTACTTCTCTTTCCTCTGAGGTTTCTGACCACAATGCTGGTGACTATAGTTGTTCCTGTTTACAGGAAGATAATGACCACAAACAACCCTACAATCTGTATGGAAGCAGAGATTAGAACCTATATGGCTTATAATTTGCTTTGTCTACAGACTTTGTGACTGAATGATTGATTCCATCTACAATTTTGTTTATTCATAGTTGTGGCTATTGATAGTATGGTAGGTACAAAAATGTCCCATTTGCACAGTTATTATGAAATTCAGCCACTACATAGTGACTCAGGAGCAAGCTATGTGCTGTTATCTTTCTTTGCTTTGCATATCAGTACAGAGTACGGTTTCATTTGTTCCTTGTTCTTCTCTCCGATGTAAAGAAACACAGTGATGGGAAAAATAAGTTATCAGTACAAGACATAAATTGTACTTTGGACTGAAACAAAACCAGTGTATCTCTATCAGGGCCAAAATCCAAATCTTAAGACAGTTGTAAAGTTGATCAAGATGCCCTAGACAGATTTCAGAAGTGACGGGAAAGATGTTTAATGTAGAGAAGCTAAGCAGAATCTCTAATATTACGGTGCATTTTAAAATTACAGGATTAAAAGAAATTAATTCTGATTATAAAATTGTGTATCTGAGGAACATGGGGGAGGAGTGGAATTCCTCTTATTTTGAAATATATTTCTGTTAAAAATATGTTTCAAAATATAGGAAATAAATGCTGAAATCCCAGAAGCCACTAGGGAGATATGCACACTTCAGCCACACAATATTCTTTCCATATGATATACTACATGACTATAAAAAAATGCAAGATGCTTCCACAATTGCCATATACATGTACATATACACATATACACATATACACATACATGCATATTATATGAGGTATATAATTTTTTTATTCTACAAATAAATCAACTAAATTACCATTAGGTAATCAGTTCTATTAAATCATCTAGTGCATCATAATAGGAAATGTTGGAATTTTTCTCAAGTTGTCATTTTTGTTCTTTTCCATAGTTATGATCTTTATCAGTGAAGTTTGAATCCTATGCAATTTAAATTTCATACACAAAATAAGTAGAATTAGAGTTATTCGGTAACTAAAATGAGGGGAACAGAGGACAATATTACATATTTTTGCAATATCTCTAGGTTGATATTCAGAGCATTTAGAAATTTCTACAGATGAGCATTCAGGTATATAATTTCATTTAAAATCAAATGTTGCCTTGTCAAACCAATCAAACTTGTCACTGTGATATTCTATGATCTACACTGAGGGATTAGTATGACTTATAGTAAAAGGAGTCAGATAAATTCAAATTATAATTCTCATTAATAATAATGTCCCCTAGCTCCCATATATCTAATCTTCAATTAACTTCTCCAAAGATCTCTTAAAGGGTTAGAGAAGCACAATTTCCTCTTGAAGAACCTGTGCTGGTTTGACCTGAGAAGGTTAGACAATTATTGTACCAGCATGTCCTTGATTAAACTTGCCATAATTTTTGTTAGTATGATGGTCTGTTTGAAAGGTGTACAATTACCCAGATCTGTTCCACATGTGCTTTTTTCCTCAGCCTTTAAGCTCATGTATGCATTAATACAGAAACAAAACAATATATAGAAAGCACTACATTTATTTTTATTTATTAAACAAATTTATTTATTGCCATTTCACTTCCTTCCTTAAAGAAGCAACTTCCAATAGCAACTGCCAGTTTGTTTTAAAATGAAAACATTATGCTGTCCTGTAATGATCTTTCCTAAATATTACCAACTAAAATAGAGGAAATCTTTTAAAAAAATGAGAATTTCTGTAATGGCTTCTATAGTAAATGCGATTTCTCACATTGTGGTGGTAAAAGAAATCTCTGTAAACTGCCTTTTCTACCAATCCTATAAGACGCTCGACCCTGTGTGAACTGCTTAAAATATCCTTATAATAAAACATTCACAACACACTGAATTGAGTAATGGCAAGAGGAACAACTAGACAGGAAACAATGGCCCAGTAAATCACATTGTTTATATTTGCTGTGACCAGTGGTGTATTAACCATTAAGTAGACTAAGCATGTGCTTAGGGCACCAGGCCCAAAGGGGGCACCACAAAAACTTTTTTTTTTTGTAAAAAAATTATTTCAGTTTTCACAAAACATAATAAAAATAGAATGTATTTTTTTAGAGAACAGCATGATTCCAGGTTATCACATCTCCATACAGGTATTATCTCATTTACATACTCATCTTTTGTATTCAATCTCATATCTCACCACTATTTTATCAATTTTTCATTAATTTTTCCTTCCCATACTTTCCTCAGCCTTATTTTATAATTGTCTCATTCCTTTCTAATTCAATTACATGTCTTTTTTGAAATTTCTATATCTTCCTAATCTTTATACTTGTACTTTTTTCTGTCCTGTTTACAATTTTATACATTATTTTTTCATCATCATCCCAAAAGGGAAAAGAAAAAAAAAGATTCTCTCCCCTTCCAGGCATCAAAAAGCAAGGTTTCCCCTATAATTAACAAATAGAGTGTGTCATCTTTATATCTTATAATTATTATCCTTTCAAATCTCATTAAACATTTAATTTATACATTATACAATAATGTATAATTATTGTCATACCATTCAGCTTCTAATATCTATTATATATCATATAACTCTTATCAACCAAATTCCGCTTGGTACTTTCCCTTAAAAATACATACAAAATTTTAAAAAGAAAATATATAAAAATAATAAGTAAAATAATTATTCTATTCAAATTCATCCTATCAACTGATACTGATTTCATTACAAATCTTTCACATTTCATTTCAATTGTATTTATAAATAATTAAAAGCAATTAAGGTATTTTCATTCCTTCCTCTTATTTCCCCTTCTTTCACTTTTAATTTCCTGTTTCTTTATTTCATTTAATTGTTAGCAATCATTCCATTACATAACAATACCAGTTTTATCTTTCATTTTAATCACCTATGTTTCCTATTTTCTAGCTCATTGCTATTTCTAATATAACTACACTATCTCTGGACACTTGAGAATCATCTCAATTGGAATTGGACCCTTGCAGAATCTTCTCTTTTAATTTATATTTTAACCATTATCTCTGTGCCTTTTAAACAGGCTAATACTTTTAATCCTTGTTTGTTTCCCCTGTTTCTTTATTTCCTGTTTCTGTCCCTTATAATTTCTTTTCCTTTTTATCTTTCCCCTCTTTTTCTCACCATCAATTTTGTCCCCATCTCTCTCTAACTCTCCCTTCTGTCATCCACTCTTCTGCTTCTTCCTAATGTTATGTTTACTTTACAAACTGTTCTCACATTTTTAACTCCCTTTCCCCCCTTTTTCTATTTTACCCCACATTGCATTGTTTGATCATTACAGATGGCTTCTTCCTTATCCAGTTTAAAATCTCCATTTCTAAGAATTGAAGTGCGAAGCTGAAGGATCCTCCTCTCTCTTGCAGTTCTTTCATTTTTTTAAGTTCCATTTTTAATTCCATAAAGAATTCTGCCTTTTTAAATGCTTTTAAACAACCAGCTGATTGATTTAATTAAGAATCCAACACCCAAAATTCCAAAAGTCACCAAATATTCCTGAACAGTTTCCTTGTGCTTCTTTCTTCTTTTTTTCACATTTTAAAGTTCTACTTTTCCTTTCCGGGGGGGGGGTGTACAAATTTAGTACAAATTTCTTGCTTGAATCTCTTCTTTTTAGCATTCAAAGCCAATTACAACTGTCGATAAGAAGAAAAAACATTTTTCCCCTCTCTTCTCTGCCACTTTAAAAACATCTTTTAGAAGTAGCACTCTTAATAATTTTAGTTCCAGGGTACCTTGTGTAAATGTTGTCTCTGCTTAGCCCTGTCTGGCAAGCTCTCCCCTTTGTCTTTACTTCTGTTCAATCTTGTCCGGTTGGGTTCTTCTTTGAGGTAGCCATTTCTGACCACCACTACAACCACCTTCAGGAAAGAGAGCAATGCCAAGCCAAGGAGGAGAGATGCGGCTCCCCTCAACTCAGATGGTGATCTTCCCCCTCTTTGCCACCTCTACGGGGTGGCTTCAGCCCCGAATCCAGAAGACCAGGGCCCTCCAGCAGCAGGCATGGATCAAAACCGTGCACGATCGTGGATTTCAATTCATCGCTGAAGAAGCCCGAACCAGAAATCCCCACCACAAAAACTTTTATGTAGCCTAAGCTTGGCTTCGTTTGTACAGTATGTACAAAGGAGGGGGGCACCAAGATTTGTCCGTGCTTAGGGCACCAGTGAGCCTTAATCCTCCACTGTTGCTGTCCTCCACTGTTGCTAAAGATGGTATAGTTAGCATGCTGTTCTAGTAGGAAGGAATAAATAATAAGACCACCCAGACATTTATCAAAAATAGTCCAAGATCATATTGTAAATTACACTTTCTGCCTCTGTCTTGTCTTTCAACTATAGTAGGCCAAAGATATGTAAGCCAAGGTTCTGCTTTTATCCAACACTGCCAGTGCTTTGCTGGGAATCTGGTATATAGTGTAGTTGTCTGCATGCTTAATAAATCTATTTTGCATCTTCAAAATGATTTGGTTGACTTAGGTAAGCTAGGTTTTGGCCAGAACACATATCAGTGAACTCCTTAGCCATTGCTGCCCTTTTACTAAATATTTTGAATGTTAAACTGTGCTTGCCTGATGAATTCAGATTGAATGTAAGTGATCCAGTTGAAGAACCAATTGCTAATTCTTCAGTGCTTTAGAACGCAATGAACACTTGCGAGAAACTTTAAAGTATATTAGTAACAATCTTGCTTAAATCCATGTGTTTAATTTCATTCCCCATATTAATAAAATCTTGATGTAATACAACCTGCTTACAGTACATGTATAATCAATACCTTTTCCCATAAAAATGAAAGATAGGTTTAACTCTGACAAAATGATGGCATATGCAATAAGTTGCTGCCAGTACATGGGGCACACTTTTTACAACTACAATATTTACCCAAAAGGAAGACAAATATTAATTTGACATCCATCTCCAAAGGAAAAGTAAACAGAAAACAAATTAAACAAGACAAAAAAAATCTTTTTTAATACCCCAGCTCTCCTTAGTTTAGGTTTCCTATACTTAGAACTGGTATGGCTAGGGAAACTCCATTTTATTGAGTTCATTTTGCTCACTTCTATTCCTAGACATTTTCACTTTGGACATTTGCCTCTCATTCTTGGGCCCCATATCCTAACATCCTTGCCCTAAAATTCCTGGAAGGCTATGTGATAGCCTTATCAAAGAGCATGTACCATTCTGAATGAGGACAGCAGTGGAAACAAAGCTGTTCTCTTCTTCCTGCTGTAAACAGATTAGTTAGAATGTGCTAACTTCCCTTTTCTTATTGCAGATAAATTAGCTAGAAACTTTAGTATACTTAATTAGTAGCCTTATCAGTTAGAAACAGAAGAGCAAGGGCCATAATATTTTCATAATGAACCCACCTGCTGGGAGGGCCATCTTCTACATGGGTGTGAATATTTTATTGCTTGTTAAGGATCTTGTGCCTCTGTTTCCAAAAGTTGTAAAAGCTATGCTAACTTGTACATTGGGGGCCCTCAATTGTGATTTAATCCAGAGAGCACACATCTTTGTGCTGTACACAATAAACAGATCTGAAATTTCTTGCCTTGTGTGATAATTGGCTACTTTGCACCAGGGAAAAAACAAATCCAGCATTTGGCTGGGCTAAGCAACAATTTGGCCAACACTTTGTCAACCTTACATTGAAATCAGTCCTGGAGATACTGTTTTCTCCTAAGTATTAGCACATCTCCTATGTATACATACCTATGTAATGGTGTATATACATATTTGCTAAAAATCACATTCCAAAAATGAAAGAGAGAGGAAATTCATATCTATTAATTAAATTGTCTTTCCTTTAAAAATGTTTTATAAAATTGATTCACAAATCATTTTCTCAAGTCACTTTCTCTCACACATAATGTAAAGGAGATAAGGAGAGGCCTTGAAGGACAGGAGGAAGAGACACTTTCGAAGCAATGGCCAGATAAGAGAAACTTGAGCTAGGCTCTTATCTGAGCAATAGAAAAGAATATACTGTATGTAACTCAAGGTTGAATTATGCTGTCTGAGCTTGGCTGTTCACTTGACATTTCATTACCCAAATAGGTAACATCATCAATTACCTAGTTATCAGCACAAGTATTGCTTTGGTAGCAGCTCTTTCTCCTGTCTTTCAAGGAGATTCCCTGGTCCTCTACACCAGTGGTTGCCAACCAGTGGGCTGGGGACCACTGGTGGTCCACAAGAAAATTTTGGTCAGGGGAGAAGGCGGAGCTATGTCTCGGTGTTACAGCTGCGATCTCGGGGCTCTGAGATCGTAACTGATATTTTCGCCCCTGGTCGGTTCTAACGGACCTAAACCGTCCCGTAGAGACGGGGATTGTGAAGGGCACAGTCCCAGGATCCCAGAGATATCGCAAAATCTCTGGTTTGATCCGGGAGAAGCCCTTTTGCTGGAAGCGGAAAGGCAGCCTCCAAAGCTGCTGAAGTCGGGACAGCTCCGGAAAGAAAGGGATTTAAATGAGCGTGTATCGGTTGGGTGAGAAACTTTTTTGCATTATAAATTGATTAAGACTTGAAAGGACATCCTGAACAAAGAAGAAATCTGTGACTTTATTTTTGTTTGACTGAATCTTGGTTGAGCGGCATTTAAGTGATGTCAAATTGAGACTTGGATTTTTTTCTTATTTTTTTTGAGGACTTTAATGTGACTTTGTAGGTAACCGGATTGAATTTTCTCTTATATATATTTTTATTCTTCACTTGATTTTTATTTTTTTTTTAACCTTCTTTTTAGGATAGAGGCTCCCTTTGGCTATCTTTTTTTTTCTTTTTGTTTGAGTTTTTTATAAATATTTTTTCTTCTGGCTGGGGGGGGAAAGAGTATTAAGAGATGCTGCAACACTGCCAACTAGAGGCTTGAAAATATTTTATTTGAATTGGGGAGAAAAGCACTTCTTTTCAAGGACATTTTAATGTGATAAGATAGAGGGAGAATACAGTAAAATATTATTACAGGCGCTCTCTTGGACTCTTATCAATATTTCAACATTTGAGGCTTGGCTTTGAAGTTGCTGGAGAAGACAGTCACAATAAGAGCCTTGGATAAAGAAATAAAGTGCAGTGTGCAGTGCATATATATATATACCTTTGAAATTCCTACTCGCCAGCCTTTTTGTAAATTTTAACTCTAGTATTTTTGCTTTTTATTTTAAAGGGAAAGCCTCAGAGCTCTTTCTTCTTTCTTTTCTTTCTTTTTTATTCTTGCTTCTTCGCTTCTTCCATTCATTTCAATTGGATTAGGGTCTAGAAGAACCTGAAGACCTTTCTTTTTCCTTTTTCCTTTTTTCTTTTTTGGTTTTGGGCTTTTTACTATTGGATTTTTTTTTTTTTGGACTATATTTGGTTACTATACCAGCTGGATTCAAAGTCAAAGAGAGCTTGAAGCCTTGGAAATATTAAAATGAGAAGGAAACCAAAATCATTCGGCGTTTCTGCTTCTACCTCTGCTTCCCCACTACCTGAAGGACAACTTTTAATTCAGACAATGTTGAAGCAAGATAAGGAACAAGAAAAAGTAAATTTACAGATGATCATGCAAGGAATTCAAGATATTAAGATAAAAATAGATACTATGGAACAAAAAATAGAGAAATTTGATGAAAATTTTAAACAAATGATGGGAAAGTATGAGGAGAGATTCCAAAAAATTGAGGAAGAAGGAAAACAAAGAGAGGAGAAGATTGGAAATATTGACACTAGATTAACAGTGGTAGAACAAGAAAAAAATGGGATGTTGAGGTGGGAGATGGAAAGATCAGAATTTTATCTTAGATTCCAAAATATAGAAGAGGAAAAAGGAGAAAACTTGGCTGCGATAATGATAGAAATATTGGCAGATCTTCTGGAAATTACCGAGGAAAAGATGATGGACGGAGTAGATGAGATATACCGAGTTTATACAAGATATGCGATGAGAAATAAACTACCAAAGGAAGTACATATTAGATTTACCAAAAAATCCATCAGAACACAAATATTACAAGTGGTAAGAGAGAAAGCATTGAAATATAAAGGCAAAGAGATTGTGGTTTTAAGACAAATACCTGGAAGAGTGAGAGAGATGAGAAGAGAATACCGATTTTTGACCAAAATGCTACTGGAAAATGAAGTGAACTATAGATGGCTGATACCAGAAGGACTAATTTTTACATGGCAAGAGCAGAGACATAGAATTGACTCGATTGAAAAAGCAGAACTTTTCTATGCAGAATTTTTTGGAAGAAAAAAAGAGGAGGCAGAGAAAGAGGTCTCATTAATTGAGTTTCAGGAGGAACAACTGGAGATTGAAAAAGAGAGAGGAGTTGTAGGTGGACAGGTAGACAGTAAAGAACAACGTGAAGTGAGAGCTACGAGAGCTGTTAGACCTAAATATAAAGCATAATCATGGAAGAAAAAAAACTGATTACAATGAATATAAATGGACTTAACTCAGCTGTTAAAAGAAGGAAAACCTTTCAT
The DNA here is from genome assembly GCA_015471245.1 of Laticauda colubrina. NCBI lineage: Eukaryota > Metazoa > Chordata > Lepidosauria > Squamata > Elapidae > Laticauda > Laticauda colubrina. The sequence goes on along the minus strand of BLBF01000083.1, from coordinate 2,581,125 downwards.
AAATTAGAGAAATTAAAATTTGATATAATTTGCTTACAAGAAGTTCATATTAAAAAGCAACATGAGCAATTGTTAGTACAGCCAAAATTAGGGAAAATATTTACTTCTTTGATTCAATGTAAGAAAAGAGGAGTGGTTCTCTACATTAAAGAAGATATTCCAGCAAAACTGATCTACACGGATGAAGATGGAAGAGTATTAATGGTGGAAATAATGGACAATAATAAAAAAATACTCTTGATTGCAATTTATGCTCCGAATGATAAACAAGAAGAGTTTTATAAAAAACTACATATGGAAATAATTAGACTGGACTATGTTAACATAATTATGATGGGAGACTTTAATGGAATTGTGGACAATAAATTGGACTATATAACAACAACAACAAAACAAAATAGAAAGATTCTCCCTAAATCTTTTTTTAAAATGACAGATGAATTAACCTTAAAAGATATTTGGAGGGAAAGAAATGTTAAAACTAAACAATATACTTTTTACTCTAATAGACATTTATCATGGTCCAGATTAGATATGATTTGGATCTCAACAGAATTAATATCTACTATTCAAGAAACAAATATTGAAATAAGTACTTGGGCAGATCATAGTCCAATGACAATTAAATGGAAGGGACAAAAAAAAAGATCGAGATGGACATTAAACAATACTATTTTAAAGGAGAAAGACTTTATACAATGGATGGAGAAGGAATTGGTTTTTTTCTTTAAAGAAAACAAAAAAGAAGATACTTCAATACAGAATGTTTAGGATACAATGAAGGCATATGCTAGAGGTTTGATAATAGATTATACAAGAAAAAAGAATATTAGGAAAAGACAAACCTCCAAGATCCTGGAAGATGAATATAAAAGACTTGAAAAAGAACTACAGAAAATGCCACAGAAAAAAGATATTAAATTGAAACTGGATGTAATTAAGCATAAAATGGAATTAATAGAGAAAGAAGAACTGGCACAGAAAATTAGAAATTCTTAACAGAATTATTTTGAAGACGCAAATAAACCAGGTAGATGGCTAGCATATAAACTGAGAAAGGAGAAGGAATCAAGAAAAATATTGAAACTAATAGATGATCAAGGTCAAGTTTGTTGTGGTAATAAGGAGAAAAAGGAAATTATTCGAGATTATTATGGACAACTATATAAACAAGAGAATATTGATGAGGAAAAAATTAAACAGTATTTACAGAATGTTAACTTACCGAAGATACCTAAAGAGACTGAAGAAATGTTAGAAAGCAATATAACAATGATGGAATTAAATGAAGCATTTAAAAGACAAAATAATGGGAAAGCACCAGGTCCAGATGGGCTTCCGGCAGAATTTTACAAAAAATTTCAAGAATCATTGAACACCCCATTGTTAGAAACTATGAATGAAGTTATGTTAAAAAAGATGACACCCAAAACATGGTCAGAGGCTTATATTACACTTATTTTAAAGGAAGAGGCTGACCCGTTGCAAATTAAGAACTATAGACCTATTTCCTTATTGAATGCAGATTATAAAATCTTTGCTTCAATCTTAGCAGAAAGACTGAAAAAATATTTAAATAATTTTATTCATCCAGATCAAAATGGATTTCTGCCAAAGAGACAAATTAGAGACAATATGAGAGTAATTTTGGATACTTTGGAATATTATGAGGCTCATCCTGAAAAACAAATGGCTTTGATATTCCTAGATGCTCAAAAGGCATTTGACAACGTGAACTGGAGATTTATGTTATTACTATTGGAACAGATGGGCTTTGCTAGAAAATTTATTCAAGCAATAGAAGCCATATATAATAAACAGACAGCAAAGGTAATGATGGAGGGAGAATTTACAGATCTTATTAATATAAGAAGAGGCACAAGACAAGGATGTCCCCTATCTCCTTTGTTATTCGTATTAACTTTGGAAGTGTTGAATAGAAATATTAGAGATGACAAAAATATAAAAGGAATGAAAATTAAAAAGGAAGAATTTAAACTACAAGCTTTTGCTGACGATTTAGCTTTTATTCTGGAAGACCCGTTAGAAACCGCTCCAAAGTTATTGGAAAAGATAGAGACATATGGTGAGATGGCTGGCTTAAAAATAAATAAAGATAAAACAAAGATTTTGATAAAAAAACATGTTATTGAGACAAAGAGAAGAACTGACAGATCTTTTGAAAATTCAAGTTACAAATAAGGTTAAGTATCTGGGGATATACTTGACAGCAAGATGTAGCACATTAAAAGAGAATAATTATATTAAACTCAAACAACAGATAATTACAGATTTGAAGAAATGGGAAAATTTACAATTGTCATTAATAGGGAGAATTTCAACAATTAAGATGAATATTTTACCTAGAATTTTATTTCTCTTTCAAACAATACCAATTAGACTTGGAAAAGACTATTTTGAAGATTTAAATAAAACTATGTTGAAGTTTATATGGCAAGGTAAAAAAGCGAGAATAAAGTTAAAGCTTTTGCAAGATGCTAGAATTAGAGGAGGTTTTGGCCTGCCTAATTGGGAATTGTATTATCAAGCTGCAAGTTTGATGTGGGTCAAAGAATGGATAACGTTAAGAAAACATAGATTGTTGACATTAGAAGGACATGATTTACTGTTGGGCTGGCATGCTTCTTTATGGTACAAGGGAACTAAAACACAGGGGTATTTCAGAAGACATTATATACGGGAGTCTTTGTGGTTAAATTGGGAGAAGATAAAAAAACAATGTTACTTGAAAATTCCAGTTTGGTTATCGACTATTGAAGCATTTTCCTATCCTATGATCTATAAAAAGGAACAAACAGTTAGATATGGGGAACTGTTGGATGAAAAGGGTGGACTTAAAACGATCCAAAGCTTAGAGGAACAAGGTATAAGGATGAATTGGTTTTCATATGCGCAAATACACTCAAGATATCTTGAAGATTTTAAAACGGAAGGATTCTATGATAAACAGACTGATTTAGATAAGATATTGATGGGTACTGATGAGAAAGTGATTAAAAAGTTATATGGTTATTTATTGGGAATTAAGCTAGAGGAAGAACAAGTTAAAGAAACTATGATTGTTTGGGGGAAGAATTTTGGATATGGGATTGATTTAGAGCAATGGCAAAAATTGTGGTCTCAAAATTATAAAATGACAATGTCAATAGCATATAAAGAAAACTTGTATAAGATGTTTTACAGGTGGCACTTCCCCCCGACAAGAATAGCAAGAATGTTCAAGAACAAATCTGAAAAATGTTGGAAATGTCATCAGATATCTGGCTCATACTATCATATGTGGTGGACTTGTGAGAATGCCAGAAAATATTGGACTAAAATTCACATGTGGTTGGAAAAAATGACAAAGAAACACATAGACTTGAAACCAGAGATTTTTTTATTGGGAATTTTACCTGATATATATAATAAAGACTTGAAATATTTGATTGTAAATGTATTAACAGCGGCTAGGATTGTATTTGCTAAAAACTGGAAGAATGAGAAAATACCATTGCAGGAAGAAATTATTAAGAAAATATTGGAATGTGCTGAGATGAGTAGATTGACATTTGAAATTAGAGAACAAGAAGATAAACAATTTTATGAAATTTGGGGTTTTTTTTATCAATGGTTAGATGATAAAATACAATAATAGAGCATTAGTATTATATATATGAAGGGTTTTTAGGATTGATTTGTTATGATTATATGATAAGTTATAGAATAAATTGTTTGAAGTATTATCTCACAAAGCATGAATGATTAAAAGTATAGTCAGAAAAAGATTTTTTTTTATTTTTTTTTGGTAATATTAGAATATGGATTGACAATATGAGTGGTTATGCAATATAACTGTAATTGACACTATAAAATGAATGCACAAAACTGATGAACCAACCGATACACCGGAAGTATATATGAGAGTAGATGTTTTTAATGTTTTGTACGTTTGTCTGTTTGTAGAAAATTAATAAAATTAAAAAAAAAAAAAAAGAAAATTTTGGTCCGCAGAGAAATTAATTAAAGCAATTAATCCAGGCTGCGCGGGAACACAAGGCTGTGACGCCCACATGGCCCATGGGAACACAAGGCTTGTGTTGCTTGCATTGCAAACAACACGAGGTAGTGAGGAGAGAGGGGGAAGGGTGGGGGGAGCTTGCCGTACTCACCCCACGTGCCTCACCAGGCCACTGGGCTGCTTCTTTCCACTTCTTTTTTCTTCTCCTTTTGGCTGCACGCAAGGAAAGCAGCAAAAGTCTTTCTTTCTCTCCCCCAAACTCCACCAGAAATGAGTCTTTGGGATCCTGCAAGGCATCCTGCTCCTAGAGGCTGCACCAGCATGACAAGTCTCACAAAGACTCATTTCTGGCAGAGTTTGGGGGACAGAAAGAAATACTTCCGCTGTTTCTGCTGCTTTCCTTGCATGTAGCCAAAAGTGTCTCCCTCCTCCCCCGAGAACAGATCTGGATATGGTATCCTGCGATCCCAAATAAAGAATGATGGATCAGAAGAAAAACGGAGTGGGGAATTTTCCTGCAAACTTTTTGGGGATTTTCCCAGGGTCTCTGCTGCTTTCTACAAGCCATTGCCAGTCAAAATTCCTATTAGTGGTCTGCAGGATTTAAAATTATGAGATTTAAAATTATGAGTTTGGTGGTCCCTGAGGTCCAAAAGTTTGGCAATCCCTGCTCTACACATACACCAACCATTCTTACACCACACAATTACAATGATGGTGCGAGGGATCTGAAAAGCTCATCTCTGGGAAAGGAAGATGAAGAAGTACTGTGTTTCTCCAACAATACGGTCTCCACCAATAGGAAGCCCCACCATGTTTTATAGGCATTCAATTTATAAAATTGAATTAAGCCCCTCCCCCAAATTAAGGCCCATATTAAACATGCAAAATAGGGGGGGAATGGTGGGGGGGCTTGCATTTAGGAAGTACTTGCATGCCTGGATATACTGCTGCTTGTGTTGGTGGGGCACTTCATACCGGGAGACCTTCCGCCACCGTTGCTTTTCCTTCTCCCTTGCTGCCGTGGCGTTAGAGGAACGCCGCGGCGTTTGAGGAACGCCGCGGCGTTTGGCACAGCCACGTGTGGCCAGTCAGGACTCCTCCCTGCAACCGGAGCCCTGAGGAGATACTTGGCTTCAGGCACTCCCATCGCCACGTTCCGAGGGAAGGCGCTCGCCCGAGAGGATATCTCTCTCTCTCTCTCTCTCTCTCTCTCTCTCTCTCTCTCTCTCTCTCTCTCTCTC
>BLBF01000083.1:2455136-2575850 GCA_015471245.1 Laticauda colubrina | reverse complement strand
CTCTCTCTCTCTCTCTCTCTCTCTCTCTCTCTCTCTCTCTCTCTCTCCCCCTCTCCCCCCGCAAGGTCTGTGCTGCGGCTGAGGAGGAGGAGGCTGCAGCCAGTTCCTTCTGCTTGCTGAGAGGTGAGGAAGCCACGGCTTTGCACAGCAAGTGAAGCGCTGCTTGCCCGGGCGAGATTTGGGAATGAGGAGCAGGAGGAGGCATGCATGCACCTGCGGCTTGCTTTCCTGGCTCTGCCCAGCCCACGCTCTGGTGCGGCCCTGGCACGGCCCTGGCGGGATGAGCGAAGGGTCCGGCGGAGAGGTGCTCGCTGCCTTGGTGATAGCTCTGCCACTGGGAAGGAGGACAGGCAGGCCCAGCTCATTCCCAAATCGTTCCCAAATCTCGTTCCCAAATCTCACCCAGGCGAGCAGTGCTTCGCTTGCTGTGCAAAGCCACGGCTTCCTCACCTCTCAGCAAGCAGAAGGAACTGGCTGCAGCCTCCTCCTGCTCAGCCGCAGCACAGACCTTGCAGGGAGAGAGATAGAGAGAGAGAGATCCTCTCAGGCAAGCGCCTTCCCCCGGAACGCGGCAACGGGAGCGCCTGAAGTCAAGTGTCTCCTCAGGGCTCCGGTTGCAGGGAGGAGTCCTGACTGGCCACACGTGGCTGCGCCAAACACCGTGGCATTCTTCTAACACCGCGGCATTAAGGGAGAAGGAAAAGGTCTCCCAAACCCCAAGATATCGCTGCCCGCCCACCCGAAGATGCAGGGGGGGGAATTAAGTCAAAAAAATATAAGGCCCAGCCTTATAATGTGAGAAACACGGTAATAATTGATGAAGTTGAGACAATGAGAAGAAATCACTGGATAGAGAAGAAATGATAAGAGAGAAAAACTTTATTTAAATATCTTAAAAAGATTTAAAATTCACCATGTAAACAGCCTTCTTAAACCAAAGCTAATTTTTAAAGTCATCCAATATTTTCAGCAAGCAATCATTTGAAATTCTTGGCCATTTTTGTTTCTTTGCATTCTTAGCTGCTCAGCTGCATTCTTAGCAGTTTGGAGGGGGAAATTTCTGATCTTCATATTAAGAAATATAGTCACTGTTCTACAGGAAATTTGTAGATTTCATTATATCACAGAAATGGCAAGATTATTTTTTTCCAATATTTTGTTCTATGAATTGTTCTTTATGTTCTTCTAAAGAATTTCTGATATTTTTCTTGTTTGATTTAGTTTCATTAAGCCTACTGGAAAATTTTGTCCATCTTATTTGCTGTTGTTATAAAATAATAAAAATCACACTTTTGGTTTTCAGTGACTGAAAATATGCAGTGTAAACTTTGGCTATAGAAAGTGCAGTAAAGATTTTGGGACCATATGCAGCTTATAGTTATAAGCTGTACGTTCCTGCATTATTATAGTATGAACTGATATTTCTGTAGTGTTCGGATATGTGTATGCATGTGTGGTCCATTTCTTATATCAGGAAGACTTTATGGAAAAAAGCAGTTTAATTTTCCTTTCATTCCATTCATTTAAAAATAATAATGGGATGTTGGTCTTCATGCATTGTATGCAAAATTAATTATAAAACTCATAAAACTATAGCTCCAGTCTCCCTATTATAAAACCGAAGTGTCTGTCTACAAATATTCAGTTCTGAAGATAATTCAGAGAACCCAGCTGCTGCAAAAAAAATACTTCCTTCCATTTGTATAATGATTTTTTAACTGATTTCACTAAAGTAAGATACAAAGTCTCAATAAACTTGGGAAAGATTCATTGTTGATACAAAGAAAATGTTCTCTTAACTTTTCGGGGGTACTTCCATGTATGGTATTCAGCTTTGTTTGGGTATTTTCCCACATCATTATAGTTGTGCTTTTAAAATTTAAGCAACGTTTCGGCAGAATCTCATCTGCCATCATCAGGCTTCTGTATTGTGTTCGTCTGTGAGTCAGACAGAAACGGCTGTGGAAGTCTCACTCACAGACGAACACAATACAGAAGCCTGATGATGGCAGATGAGATTCTGCCAAAACGTTGCTACAACTTTAAAAGCACAACTATAATGATGTGGGAAAATACCCAAACAAATAAAATGTTCTGTTTACATATTCAATTGCTTCTCTCCTCTTTTATACAGCTTTTTGCCAGTTAATTCGTCAGTTGTCATTTAAGAGCTTGAATCCAGAAATTAGGTTAAATTGTTCATCTCTAATAATAAATATTTATATTACAACATTTCTTACAGACTTTTGATACATTGGCAGCTTTTTCTGGTGTACATAGATAAGAAATAAATGACAAGTTCTATATTACAATTATAACACTGCAAGCCTAAACACATTAGACAGTGTGTTTAACTGAACACTGAACACCTTGAGGAATTTGCATTTCTATCCAGATTTTTTTTTTTTTGTTAAATGGAATATTTCACAAAAAAGGAAGCTAAAACATGAGTGGATGATTAAAGGAAAATTGTAATGCCTAGATGCCCCATAAAATGCCTATAATGAGCTACTGTCAGTGCACATTTGAAGATCCATCCAGAAACAGGTGGGGCTAAATGCTAAGCGTACAGCAATCCAACCAGTTCCTTTTGCTTCATTAGTCTTTTTCTGATTCTTTCAAGGGATAGAGCAAGAGATAGTTTTGATACTGCAAAATGATAGCTAAAAAACCTATCAGACTGTTTAGCACTGCCTATAAATTTAGTTAAAGAAGGGACTACCTACTCAACTTTTCATCCTATCAATTTCTCCACCAGGTTTTAGCATTCTGTGCATTTTGAAAGCATACCTCAGAGACAGAGATGGAGGATAATCAGCATCTGGTCAAAATGGGTCAGATTTTTGAACAATGCTATTAATTCTAGGCAATTTTCCGAACCTGCTAGCTCTGAAACTTGTACTGAAAGCATGAGTCAATTGCTCTAGGATGTAGAATGGTTCAAAAAGCATTGAGGTACAGTAGCATGTATTATCTCCCTCTAATTTTGGAGTTTCACATTGATTAATCATCTTAATTATGATACCAAGAAGTTTTGGAAATGTTTCCTAAATATAGTTTTCCCATTATGCAGTTATGGGCTTATGAAAGAGTGATGTTGGGATTGCTTTCTATGCTTTGGAAAAGCAGCTGCAGCCAGGTGGAAACACTCCCCACCTCCAGTTCCCCCCTTCTTTTATACGAGGGGTCCCAAACTTGGCAACTTTAAGAATTGTGGACTTCAACTCCCAGAATTCTCCAGCCATTATAAGTAGGCAGAAGGATTATTGTTCAACTGTTAGGAGTACAAAATTTGGTTATCAGCATATTATGGTGGGAATCCTGTCTGGAGTGTATAGCTTTGCTGGGAGCTAGGTAGAAGGTAGAAGAGGAACAACCATAGTAAAACAGCATCTTATCCCAATTAGTATAAGAACCTTTGGGAAAAGGCAAATTTTATGCTAATTTATAGACTTTGGGATTCATGCTTGAACTGAATATTAAAAGACTGAGTATAAAGTAAAGACAAATGCATGTGGCAGGGGGATACGTGGCCCAGTATAGAAGAGTGGAGTTGACCCAGAGCAGTAACCCATAGCACACACCTGGGGAACATGTGTGCTGCAATAAAGCATTGTTTACAGATTTCCTACACTATGGTGTGTCCAGTTCTTGAAAAACTGGAACCTTACATGGCTATCTCCTCTTTTGATAATCATCCTCTAGGCAGCATCTCTTCCTCAACATTCCTTCTTCAAAGTCATTCTTACATACTATTACAGAAAAGCAAAAATAGCCATTTCCAAAAGTAATTATAAAAGGAAGTATGCAAACTCAGTGTCCTTTTAAGACACCAAGAGCAGTTCGAGAAGATGAATATTCCCCTATCTCCCAGAGCTCTAAACCATCGGAAACCACTATCTTATGGCCTTCTTTCAAGAAATTATTATCTGAAGCACTGGTGGGTGATTTCAAGTCCTCATTATCCAAGAGGAATTATGAAGAGGTGGCTTGCAGGCTCTTCATTCCACTGTGGTTGTTGGCTATATTTTGAGTGAAGCAATCTTTAATTCACAATTTCTTGGTGTTATGGAAATCCATTGAGCTTCACTTAGGAATATCATCTCCTGAGGATGTTAGGCATGTCCCCTGGAGATTTAAATTGAAAAACCAGTACTTTGAACTGCACCCAGAAGCACACTGGCAGCTCACAAACTAGAGGCACTACATACATTGAATAACTGGCAACAATTACCACCCATGATGCCACATTCAGCAGCAGTTGAAGCTTCCAAATGCTGTTCAAGGGCAGCCCAACTTAACATTAGAATGACTAATATAAATACCAAACATTATTTAGTTTCTAAAATATGATTATTCTAAGACAGATTGAAGGGAGGGAGGGAGTGAGGGGAGAAAGAAAAGAAAAGAAATTATCCTTAATTAGGGATGGGATTCAATTTTTTAAACAACCTAAGCATGGCTTAGGTGGTGGGCATGGCTTGGTGATCATGTGACTGGGTGGATATGGCTTGATGGTCATGTTATTGGCTGGATGTGGCCAATTCAATATCACTCACATCGAGGCATGCATCTCCTCACCTGGCCTTTTATGACTGTGGGGATGCTGCAATAGTTGTAAGTGTGAAAAATGGTCATAAGTCACTTTTTTCAGTGCCTCTGTAACTTTGAATAGTCATTCCACACAAGCAAAGTACCAGCAAAGGAGGGAAAAAACTCCAGAGAAGTTCCTGAGACAGGAAGTCTAGTCCTGCCAAGAATGTAAAAAGGGTTAACAGAGAGGCAATTTCTGTAAGCAACACCAGAATGTTTCCTTCCTTCCTTCCTTACAGGATTAGGCCAATAATTTCTAACAACTGGTTCTTTGAACTTCTTAGAATGTCAACAGCCAGTTCTAGTGAATAGGTGCAAACTGGTAGAATTCCCCCCCTCTTAATGATTTTCAGAGTATATCTATATTGATGCCAACAGTTGCTTTAGTTTGGCAAGATTATAGTGAGGAATAATAAGAGAATAACAGAGTTGGAAGGGACCTTTGACATCTTCTAGTCCAACCCCCTGCTTAGCAGATATCCTACACCACTTCAGACAAATGGTTGTCCAACATCTTTTTTTAAACTTCCAGTATTGGTGCATCCATAACTTCTGGAGGCAAGTCACTCCACTGATTAATTGTTCTGTCAAGAAATTTCTCTTTAGTTCTAGATTGCTTCTCTCCTTGATTATTTTCCATCCATTATCTCTTATTGTGTCTTCAGGGGCTTTGGAGAATAGCTTGACTCCCTCTTCTTTTGGATACACAGTATTCTGTGCCTATGTGTGTACATGTATGTTTTTCATAAGTATATGTGTTGTATATGTGCTATAAAATCTTTCAATAAATTATTGTAGAGTGTAAAAAAAAAATGTAAATTGAATGAACTTTCTGGTATTCCTTACAGTAATTTTAAAGAGTCAATATGTTCAAAGATCTGTTCAATCTTTCACTGATAAAGATGTTAGAATTGGAGGTTTGGCTTAGAATAATTCCAGTATTGAGGAGGGAGGAAATGGTTGGCCAAACCAATATTTGTCTTCCTGTTTTTAGGCACCAAGCTGCATGTGTGTGAAGTCTTTCAGAGAGCTCTTTCTTGAAATATGACTGAGTGCATTTCTTTAAGCACAGCTGAACCAGATCAGCAAAAATGCAAGGTATTTTAATGCATGGCCTGGTCTTTTTCTCTTCCACAAAGCTGTAGTTTTCTTGGAGTTTCTTATTCTGGAGCAGGGCCCCCCAAACTTGACATCTTTAAGGCTAGGTCCCACTGGCTGACGGATGCAAAACGTATGCATAAATGATACAGCGGATGAGCAAAATTTCGGGGGTGGCTCCATCCGTTGTCATCCGCTCCAAAAAGTGGCGAAAATTTGCATAAACAGAATGGAAAAGAATGGACGTGGGTAGTACGTAGCGGGGATGTTAAGAGGATGTTCATAGGAAGCCTAGCGGATGACACCTCCAAAGGGGTTCCGGGGGAGAATTGCGAAGCGGACACATAGCGGAAGGGGCGGATGCATAGCAGATGACACGGATGCATCACGGACGCCTATAGGAAGCAAAGCGGATTCCACGCAGATGTATATCGGATGCAAAGCATACACTGCGCATGCGGGGAGTATGAATTGTGTCAGCTCCGCGGATATAAAAGGATGCAGCACGCATGCAGTCAGCATTCAGGGGAAAGACGTGCTGCCACATACATCTAGGAGGAACACCATGGCTCGTCAGTCAGGGAAAAAGAGGAAGCTCGTGCCTACTCGTTCCAGCCCCAGCAAGAAGGACAGAACCAGCATCCCAACCCCTGGCGCTGACTCTGAAGCTGCTGCTGCTGCTGCTGTGGTGGACCAGCCCCAAGGCCCTCAAAGCCCTGCTGCTGAAGGCCCTGCTGCTCAAGCCTCTGAAGTCCCTGCTGCTCAAGCCCCTGAAGGCCCTGCTGCTCAAGCCCCTGAAGGCCCTGCTGAGGCTCCTGCCAGAGGGAGGAAGAGGCAAGGGAAGGAGAAGGGAGAGAGGAAACAGTACACTGTTTCCGAGGACCATGAGGATGAGGGCCACAGACTGTATCGCGACACCAAGAAGAAGCAGGCAGCTTGGAGAGACAAGGCAGAGAGCCTGGGGTACACTGCAGATGTACTCCTGGGATGGTGGAAGCACATGCACACCTGGTATGACAAAGTACACTTCAAAAATTCTGGGCAGGCCGTTGTCAAGCTCACTGACCGGGAGATGTAGGTCATGGCCAAGTGCAGTTTCCTGGAGGGTGGCATCCGCCACCGAGGAGCAGCTCCTCTGACATCCCTCGACCTCAGACAGCCCACAGACAGCCAGTCCTCTTCCAGCCAGGAGCCAGCGAGCCTGTCCAGGCAGGTATCTTCATAGGGCCCCAAGGCAGAGACCCCACCAACAGCTGCACTCCCCATGCCGGTGGACTTGGAGGATCCTCTGTCACAAATGGAGGAAGAAGAAGCAGCCACCAGAGACCAACCCACCCCCACCCCAACCTCCAGAGGATGCAAGCAGAGAGGCAGATTGGAGGGCCAGAACCACAGTGTCCTGCAGGAAATCAGGGACACAATGAAGACCAGCACAGAACTTCTGTCTCAGCTGGTCCACTTGGACAGAGGATCCTCGGGCCACCCAACCCTTAATCACCTACGTGAGCCACACCCTCAGGGACCTGCCCGAGGCCCAGTACTAGGTAATGAAGGAGAAGAGAACAGCACTTCTGCACAATCCTCAAGGCCCAGCTGAAGCTGCTCCTACCCAGTCCAGGTCTGCTCCTCCACCCCAGGTGATGTCACAGCCCTTCCACGGCTTTCAACAGCCCCTCACCTACCAAGACTATGACTAACAGGACTTCCCACAGCAGAAGCAGACCTTCCTAGTCCAGGCCCAGGTTCATCGCACGCCACAGACTCCAGTCTCACCCAGCTGCAGACCAGACAGCCCCACTACACTCCTCCTTCCTCTACCCCACAGCCAAGCCCGTCAACAGCCAATCTGTCATCAGTCTTTGGCCTCACATCTCAGGTCCTTGATCAGGGGCCTCTCAATCTCACGGGACTGAGTCAGCTCTCGGAGAGCTTCCTGAACACACTATCCCCTGTTGTACTCTCGGGGCCAAGCACCCCAATATCGCCTCAGACCAGCACTCAAGCCACAGCCACCTCCACAGTCCCTGCCCACTTAACAGCTGAGACCATGGACATGACTCAGAGTGACTGAGAATAGTGTCAGAGACTGAGTTGTACTTGTTCAGTTTATCTTTGCTTAAGACACTTTACTTGGTTCATTTTGCTTTTTTAATAAAGTCATAAAGTTTACCGAAGACAGTAAATAAAGGTTATCTTTGCTTTACACACTTAATTCAGTTTACTTGGTTCATTTTGCTTGTTTAATAAAGTCATAAAGTTTACCTAAGACAGTTAATAAAGGTTATCTTTGCTTAAGACACTTGGTTCATTTTTTTACCTTAGTAAAGTGTTGGTGAAAACTTTTAACAAATGGTTAAGCCTTTGCATGCTTGTGGGATAGATAAGGATAGTTGTGGGATAGATAAACCTCCAGTGCAAGCATAGTGGGACTGCATGGTCCACCATCCCAGCTGCCACACATATGGACCTTTATTATCAATAACAATTTATTCATTGATCAACACATTTCAAAATAAACAAAGGTCTTTATTAATGCCCCATTCATTGTAGGACCACTCAACATACATGGCGCAATTTCATCAGTGTTATGCGACAGCCGCAAGGAAGCATCCATTAATCATCTATCATGCTGTCTTGCCACTCCACTGTTCCAGCTGGGGAGTTGCACCAGTAGGTTGTGGTCTCAGTAGGTTGCGCTGCTTCTTCCCTTCATGTGAAGCTCTGTTGGGGCCTTGTACATCCACAGTGTCTATCAGGTTACGTCCTTGCCTCCATTCACCAGGCTCCATGTCCCCATTCCCTTGTTGACGGTCCACAAGTCTGTTCTGCAATGGGTAGCGGGTGCGCATGAAATTGTGCAGGATGCAGCAAGCTTTCCTGATGCTCCTCACAGTCTGTGGCTCATGCTGCATGGTGGTGAGAAGTATCTGGACCCTGTTGGCCAGGATGCCAAAGGTGTTCTCCACCACCCATCTTGCCCTGGACAGCCTGTAGTTGAAGATCCTCTCTTCACGGGTGAGGCATCTTGAAGTGTACGGCTTCATGAGGTAGGTTCTGAGGGAGAAAGCGTCATCACCAAAGATGAAGTAGGGCACATCTTGTGTGTCATTGGGTAGGGGGTCTGGACCTGGAAAACCCATGATGAGGTTGCGTTCCAGCCCATCCTTGAAGTCACTAGCATTGTATACCTGGCCATCTGAAGCTGACCCATTGCCTGAAGCATCGATGTGGATGAACTTGCAGTCAGCATCAACCATGGCAAAGAGGATGATACTGAAGAAGTTGAAATAAGTGGACCCTGAGTTGGCTGGAGCTTTGCAGGCCACGTGCTTCCCATCTATGGCTCCAACGGTGTGGGGAAAGTTCCACCTCTGATACCACTCTTCTGCAACTTTCCTCCAGCCTTGTTCAGTGGTGAGGCACTTGAGGAGCTCCTCCATGTATTCTTCGATGATGGCCTGCACCACTTCTCTGACCACAGTGCTGATGCTGTTGTGTGGCATCCTCCATGCATACTGCATGTTTCTGTATGTGATTCCAGAGGCCAGGTGGCGCAGAGTCAGTGCCACCTTCAGTCCAGGGTCCAGGTTGGGACGAAAGTTGGTGCTAGGCTTGGTCAACCTGGGTCTCAGATGCTCTACAAGTTCGTCAAACATGGCTGGTGGATCCTCATGAAGTGATGGAATGCATGAGGGTCTTCATTCCTCAGCTCCACCATCAACTGGTCATACAGTCCAAACTCCATTCTTCTTACGATCCATCCTCGGACCCACACAGTTCTTAGACGTCTCCTTCTTCTCCTTCTGTATAAAAGGTGAAATAGTCTGAACAGGTTTTGGTTCTGGTGATGAATGAGCACAGCTATCATACGGACTATGTCATCATCCATGGTGGAGAACAATTGATGATGTTGAAGACCAAGACCAAGGGTGAAGAGGTCTGTCCACCACGGCTGCTGGACTCATACTGAGATCCAGATGATTTTCTCCCCCTTTTCATAGGAAATATCGGTTGTCCGTTAGGTGTCCTTCTACATAGACATACTGCAGACATCCTAAATATCTGAGATATATCCCAGATACAAAAGTTTTGTCTGTTTTAATCCTTTATATACGAGATGCATACGCTTACATCCTTTCTATTTCCGTGCTACTAACGCTGTGTAGACGTTCCATGCACCTTTCGTTTCCTCCCTCTTTCCATTTTCAGCTGCAGCGGATGTGAGTTGAGGGGATGGCCAGAGGATGCAGAGAGGATACAGCAGACGTTTAAAGGATGATAACGGACATAGAACGTTTGTTGCCCGTATATGTCGCGGATGTACATCGTACGTGGCGGAAAGTTCATCCGTTCACAAAGTTTTGTGCAGCTCAAAACTTCTTGCGAGGATGAAATTGCAATGGATGGATGCTTGAGGGATAAAGCGTATGAAACACATATGCAGTGAGTACACAACGGATGCATAGCGTTTTCCAACGGATGGCAAGCTTTTTTTAATGTTTTACATCCTCTTTGCATCCGTAAGTACAGTGGGACAGGGCCTTTAAAGCTTGTGGACTTCAACTCCACAATGGAGAATTCTCGGAGTTGAAGTCCACAAGTCTTAAAGTTGCCAAGTTTGGAGACCTCTGTCTGGAGGGTGAGGCCTGTTATTTAAGAGATATACCGCAGTATAGGTTATACATTATGTGGTTTGTGATATTCTTTAATAACAGTTCAGTTCTCTTTGAAGGATTTGTTCCATCTTTGTGTGTGTGTGTAGAAAGACTGCATGAAGCTGTCTGCTTAGCTAAAAGTAAGTTATGCCTCTGTGCTGCTCCTGATAAAATCAAAGCAATTTATAGCTACCTGTGCATAATAGATCTGATAAGAGAATCTGTGAGGCAGGGAAGGCCAAGTAAATGATTCACTCTTTTGAGTTAGAGGCAGAAGGAATATAGAACATTTGGCTGTTATTATGATCACATAAATTATCAGAAGATGTTTGAATATTCACTCACTTGATGATAGGTGGCATTCTGTAAATCAGAGTAAGTCTTATTAAATAACATGAAACAGGGATGGGAAATCTGTGGCTCTTCAAGTTTTTTTCCAAATAACAATTGCAAGCCTCTCCCTGGCTTGGAGTATGGCTAATAATGAAGGAGATTTGTAAGTATAGATTTGCCAACTTCTGACAACAGTATCTCCATCTTGGATGTTAATCCATGATTCTCACTGTATTTAGGTAGTTACTGCTAACCAGCTTGCTTCCAATTCAAAATTAGAAAAGTACTAAAAATATAGTTTCTAATTATAGAGGCAAGTTGTATTTAGCAGGTAATATATATTGCAGCATATTTCTGGGTCTGCTTTTTCACTCAAAATGGCTCCACACTGCTTGTATTTACAATACAAATGCAGAAGTCAAGGTACAAAACAATGAAGGCAAGGTAAACAACTCTCTTAAACTGAGCTTGCAATATCTAAATTAACATAATTGAAATAAAAATACCCAAACCCCTACCATATCCTTCCTCTTACCTTAAAGAAAAACAAAACTGTTCTCCTCCCCAAATGCTGAATGAGTAGGAATAAAAAACCACACATGAACACACATGCAAAAACAAACCAGAGAGGTTTCTTGCCTCTTAGCAATAAATACCTGCCTGATTCAAACTTTATGGCAATCTGTAATTGTTGGAAAACCATGAACTGCATGGTAATGGGAAAGGTAAATGAACAAAAGCATGATTTGGTTGTGACATCTGAGTAGAGTTAAGGTACTACTGATTCAGTTAATAAGATCCTGCAGGGAAGACTGCAACATCTGCAAATCTTTAAGCATCATCATAATCATAAAATAAAATATTGGGATAAGGAGACATTACTCCTTTTTTTATCCTAGATACAAGAGAAACTAGATGCAAGTGGTTACTCAACTCTTTGATTCTAGACTGAAAAAAGTATAATAGCAATAAAAAGAATGTTAAATATGAGCAAAATACCTGATGCTTTGTAACTTAACTGGGTGTTAAATTAAAATTGGTAAGAAATGTTTCACTAAGTCATTCTCCCTCCTTTGCTATTTTAATGGAGCACATCTTTGCACACTATTGGAGGTTTGGTGCCTTGGGTTCCATCAAATGAGAGTCCCTACTTTACCACATGTTAAAGAGAATAAGGAGAAAGCATATTTAGATGTGCCAGATTTTCTCATTATAGCTTTTACAATAAAAGTAGTACTTACCTGCATAGCATTGATTTTCTAGTCTGGTCTATTTGTTGAAGTTACAGGAAACAATTTTCCATAATAGCTACAATAGTAGACAACTTTAGCACTAATCTACTGCTAAAAGTCTATTAGCCATGCAAGTTTAAAGATACTATATTTAAATATATAGTTTTAAAATTAAGTTTATAAAATTATTTTTTAATCACATGTTAATATTGTGTTTCAGATAATTCAGGATTTACAGAGTACAGTGAATAACACAAGTATCACCTCCAATATATCTTACTTAAGCACTGGATCCAGGAGTGGGATTCAAAATTTTCAACAACCGGTTCTGTGGGCATATCTTAGGTGGTGGGCATGGCTTGGTGGTCATGTGTGTTAGTAAAACATTTCTTACCAATTTTAACACCCAGTTAAGTTACAAAGCATTAGGTATTTTGCTCATATTTAACATTCTTTTTATTGCTGTTATACTTTTTTCAGTCTAGACAGGAAGTCTAGTCCTGCCAAGAATGTAAAAAGGGTTCCACACAAGCAAAGTACCAGCAAAGGAGGGAAAAAACCCCAGAGAAGTTCCTGAGACAGGAAGTCTAGTCCTGCCAAGATTGTAAAAAGGGTTAACAGAGAGGCAGTTTCTGTAAGCAATACCAGAATGTTTCCTTCCTGCCTTCCTTACAGGATTAGGCCAATAATTTCTTCTAACAACCGGTTCTCTGAACTGCTGAGAATGTTAACAACCGGTTCTAGCAAATAGGTGAGAACTGGTAGAATCCCACCCCTGACTGGATCCATATCGCACACGGCGCCACAAATGTTGTAAAACTAAAGAACATACTTGGCCTTTGGATAACAAGTTTAAACCATATCCTAAAAAAATTATGGCTGTGGGCAGCACAAATACTAGGTTCAACTACATGTTACTTTCATCTTATTAAAATTCAAATATAATTATATGATTGCATTACAATATGTATCTTATTTTGCTGGCTCACTTATTATTTTTTAATATTGTGTAACACTTGGTGTCAGGAAGATGAGCAGATCTGAAGACCATATTAAATTGGTTTCACTTCTGTCAACTTAAAAATGACGATGCAGTTGAACTCCGGGGAGTCCAATGTGGCCTTTCTTGGAATTAGGTAATTTCCCAATTTAGTTTGTCTCCACACTTTATTGGGATGGGAGAGAGGCAAGATTATGTAAATGACAGTGAAATGTGGAAGATGAACAGAGGCAACAGGTGACGGTGAGGAGAGGAATTTTTGGAAATTTATTTAATTTTTATTTATTAAATTCCTCACACAGAAAAGAGACCTTTCCCATGAGCTGCAGAAGCATGGCTGAAGTTTCCAGTGTGATAATAATAACAGGGTTGTTTTGTATTTCAAAGGACAGGCCAGCTTTTCTTTCTTAAAGTAAATGTTCAGGAAGGGAAGAGCTTACACTAAATTACAAAGTGATGGCTTCTGTTTGATGAAGATTGCCAATTGCTAGAGCACTCTGATACTGAACAAAATTATCATTTCTGGGAACACTTCTACAATACTACTGTGTGAGTCACCTCAAATCATTTGTTTATGCATATGTTTCTGAATCACATAGAAAATAGCTTGTTAACGACAGTACCCCTAGACTCTATCCCTCAGTCTTCATACTGGGCCCCGTGTTACAATGACTAAAATTATGTGTGTGCGGTCTGCCTCCTTCCTCCCTGACTGCCTGCATGTAGGACCACTTGTTCTATTCAGAATAATGATGGGTCCAAACTTCTTGCTTCCTGACTTCAGCCCCCTGCCTGGCTGCAAGGAGGGCTTATTGTTACTGGCAGTGTAATTATGGGTGTTTGGTCTTCACCTAAGGTGTAATTTACTTTATATAAAATGTGACTCCACCCCTCCAAAGCTGGTGCATCCAGCTGCTCATCTTGTGTGCAAATTGTTGCTATTCTGAGTACCCAGCAGGAGCATGAAGGAGCCCAGAGAGTAGGAAGGAATAGTGCTATGGGTGAAACTGAAGATGTTTTACAAGTGAAGAGAGATTTGTCAGCCTGCTATCTCAGGGTCTCCATGGGAATTTGGCCCCTGATTTCAGTAAATCTCAAGTTTTCTTCTCATGCTTTGATATTCCTCTCTTTCAACAGGTTCCATTCCTACCCAATAAAATTCAACAATTCATCAAGGTATCTCCCAATTACACATACTTTACTGTTCTTGCTTCACAAATGACCTCAATGCCTTTTTAATTGCTGTGTGTTTTGCCAGAAAGGAAAAGGGAGCAATTGCTATGAGGCACATATATGGCTGGATTAATTCAATATTTGAAAGAAGACCCTTTATTTCAGTTTTGAGTCTTCTGTGGACTAAAATAAATGGACAAAAAAATGACCAACTTATGTAGACTTCAATAGAGAAATGATGACTAGTAATACTAAAATCTAAACACAGTGAGTTTAAAGTTAATTGTAGTTATGTAGGAACATATATAAAATAGCATTATTAATCCACTTTTACAATATATTTCTTGGTATATACTATATTTGTACACAGTCCAGCCATACACAAATCCTTTCTTTTTTTCTTTTTGATACTGTGCCATAATTTCCCATGATGTCTGAAGCACATGATATTGTAACCTGATTCGACACTACACTAATCCAGCAGTGCCCTAAAAGGGGAAACATTATGAGAGAGAGGAGGATGGAGCACTCAGGCTTCCACATAAGTCTATTTCTAAGCTAAACTGATATCCTGTCACGTGTACTGTATATACAGTATGTCCAGATTGATCTTATTTAACAGAATAACATAGTTGGAAGAGTCCTTAAATGTTTTCTAGTTCAACTCCCTGTTTATGCAGGAAGGCCTATACCAAAGAGCTGCGATGGCACAGTGGTTAGAATGCAGTACTGCAGGCTACTTCTGCTGACTGCAGTTTGGCAGATCGAATCCCACTAGGTTCCAGGTTGACTCAGAATGGAACAATTCTTCTGAGGTGGGTAAAATGAGGGTCCAGATTGTTGGGGGCAATAGGCTGACTCTGTAAACTGCTTAGAGAGGGCTGTAAAGCAGTATGAAGCAGTGTATAAGTTTTAAGTCCTATTGCTATTGCTATTTCAAACAAATGCTTGTTCAATCTCTTCTTAAAAACCTCCAGTGTTGGAGCATCCACAACTTCTGGAGACAAGTCATTCTTCTGATTAATTGTTCTGTCAGGAAATAACTCCTTTGTTCTAGCTTGGTTCTCTCTATTAGTTTCCATTCATTGCTTCTTGTTCTCCTTCAGAACAAGGAGAATAGGTTGATCCCGTCTTCTTTGTGGCATCCCCTTAAATAAATATTGGAATATTGCTATCATATCACACCTCGTCTTTCTTTTCGTTAAACTAGACGTAGCCAATTCTTGCAACTGTTCTTCATATGTTTTAGTCTCCATTTGTGAGGCTTAAATTCCAGCCTAACAAATCCTTCCATCTATAGAATTTAGAAGGCTGGGCTAATAGAGGCCCAGGAAAAAAAAAAAAAAAACCAAAATAGGGATACTTGAATACTAAATACAGAATCAAAATAAGGATGCCATAAAGCATTTGTCCTACAGTTTCAAAAGTGCAGGACTGTTTTTTGTGCTACTCCGTTTCTCATTTTCATTGTGGAAGAAGTAGTATGTGAGAAGATGGCAGCCAATATGAAATCAGGATGCCACAGATCACTGGGAGATTCTGAAGAAGAGGAGGCCAGTTTTACTCATGCACAAAATGGCAGATGAACTGCGTGCCAAATAACAGAGGGTCACAAGCCCATTTACTTTTTATTTAGCCACTGCTGATACATGATAATATATAATGGGATGGCAGACAATGAAGTCCACTTTTCTATTCCTATTTATCTCTGCAGGCATGTGCATGTAAAAGAGAGACAAACACTTCTGTAATGATATTTCCACTTTTAGCAGCTTGAATTTTCTGAAGTCACATGCTGTCCATAATATAAGTAAGCTATATTCATGCTGAAACTCTCTTTTCTCTTTCAGGCCAAGATACAAACTCATGCCCTTCCTCCAGGCCAACTTCAGAGGTAGCATCAGCAACTTCAAACTTCATAACCTCTACTCCTAGTTCTCAAAATCAGACCACAGTTGTGAAAGAGGAAATCTCATTGGAAGAACGTTCAACATCTCATAGATCCCTGATGAATGGAAATTCTTCATCCAATACAGAATCCGAGGGCAACTTCACATTAGTAGAGGCAGTGACGTGTATGTTTTTTCCTTCCTATCACATCATTTTTTTACTTTCCTTTTTTAAATTGAGAAACAAAATAACCCAATAAAATAAAACAAAGTTACCAAATGAAAAATAAATTGTGGCAAAAGAACTTTTAAAAAAATGAAAGCAAGTGTATGTTAAACAGTGAGTGAATGGAAGCATCTATTTGTTTTATCTAGAACAAATATTCTACAGAGAAGGTAATTTTTTTTAGGGAAAACAGTTTTAATGTAGCTAATAAATACCATAATAAAATTTGGAAAAAAAGTCCCTTATCGTAGATATTTTTCAAGACCCTTTGTAATCATTTGAAAATTTCAACTACAGCCATTTCCCACAGATTTAAATACCTCTGATCAACTGAAAGTTTTATTTCAGTTCTACATTTTGGGGGTGATAACAAACTGGGCAGGCAATTGAAAAACTGAATCAATATTTTTTATTTATTTAAATATTTTTATTTATTAGTATTTATTTCTTAATTTTATTTTTTAATTCTTAATTTTTAGAAGAATATTATACGACTTAGCATATATGGTCAAAAATTCAAAGCAGGATTTATTATGAAAAGTTTCACAATTTCTTCAAAAGCTTGTCACCAAAAAGTATGCGAATTTGATAAAGATGATAATGTAAACACATATCTTTACAATCTCCCAACATACCTGAAAAACATTACAATTTGTATTGGCTAATTTTTGCAGTTGCTAATTTTATTTATGAGTTATGCTGATGTTTAATTCTTGGCATCATGCCATAGAATATTTGAATACAGTTCTATGTTATAAATGGTTCCAATTAGCATAGGGTTCATATAATAAACAAACCTCCTTGAACTGTTGTTGTTAACCTTAACAAATTCTATGTTATATATTGTTGATATGACATTGTAACATTGATGTTCTTGCTGTCAACAGAAGTGATGTACATTTTTTTCAAATGCTCTCTCAATTGATGAGATCTAAATAATTTAAGGGGGAAATGAATAGATTTCCCTGATTTGAAATTCATTTGTTTGCTTTTTAGAAATGTTCGTTTATCTAATTTCATTAACAGGCAGAAAACTATAAAATGCAGGTGCTCCAATCCTAATCCTATTCATAGTGTCCTTTTATGTCAATTTCAGTTAATGGCTTGATTGGCTAGGTATACTCAAACTTATGGCAAACCTGTGTCTTTAGTTTGGCAACTTTTAAATCAGGCTTGCTTTGTATATGTTATATTAACATATTGAATTATTAAAACTGAATTTTAATTCACAACATATAACAAAAGTGGAAAGGTGACCTTTTCAGCAGGTAGAAACATTGAGGTGAGCTTGTTTGAGCCTGGAAGCTTATTTTGACTTGAAGCAGGGACAAACTTGGTTTGTTCTCAAATGTGAGACTTAACAGTATGTTAGATAACAATTTCGGGTCTGTAGGATAAATTGGGAAATAAAAAAGCAAATTAGAAGCAAACAGTAGTAATATTTTCCTCCACTTTTATTAAGAAAACTGCCTGCTAGTGTCTATGTAGCTGCCAGTTGAGCTCAGTTGAATGGCAGTGCTCAGACTGAGTTGAGTATTAAAATCATAGTATCTCTGAAATTTATTATAGAAACCAATTCTCTTTACGTGATTGCTTTATTTAGGAATAAAACAACTTTTATATAATGTAGCCCAACTTACATTATAACAGTATGAGTTGAAGCCAACTCAAAGGAAGGGTCATATCATCACAAGAGCCATGGTGCCACAGCGATTAAAATGCAGTACTACAGGATATTTCTGCTCCTGACTGCAAGAAGTGTGGCAGTTTGATTCTCACTGGTTCAGGGTTGACTCAGCCTTCCATCCTTCTGAGGTCAGTAAAATGAGGACTCAGATTATTGGGGGCATATGCTGACTCTATAAACTGCTTAGAGAGGACCGTAAAGCACTGTAAAGCGGTATTATAAGTCTAAGTTCAATTGCTACATTGTTATTTCAAACAGAGTATCAGTGGCTGAGCCTTTGAATTAAAACTTTTTGCTATAAAATCTATTCTCCCCCCAAATAATAAAAATAACATTTCTTACATTTTATATTCATAAATGTGGGAGACAAATTTCCTCGGTTTATTTTTTCAGAAAAAATATATATATATTAGTTTGAGTTAAACTCTCACTCTTTTTGGTGGGCTTGTTTGAGAGAAGCTGCCTGTTGACCACATAAATCTGAATCAAAGAGACCATTGGAAATAATTGAGATTGCTAGTTGAGCACAGGGTGTTGGTCTGGTTTGAAAAGGGAGACTGTTGGAAGGCCAAGAAAAATTGTAATAACGTGCTGGGAACAAAATTCTTTATCATCAGCAAAATTCCCACCTGTAATTATCTGATTAGGTGAGTCTGTAATTTTATCCCTAAAATAATGATGATTAGAATGGTTCACCCATGTCATTGCAGTTAAGGTCATGTCAGTGTGTGAACCCATATTCTGTTGGGCTCCATTGAAATCAGCCAACAAAAGTCATTCTTAAATGTAAGCTGAAAGTTTTTCCTCTCAAAAAGCATTTACATACAAAGACCAAACTTGGTCTTTATTCTGCAGATATAGTTGTAGATATACTTGGATCTTGTCAACCATTATTAGAAACAAACTTTCATGAAAAATTGCTATTAGCATGCTAGTGCAGCCTTTCCAAAGTCACAAAAATGCAGAAAGGAAACCACAGTGCAGCCTGTTTTCAGAATACTGATGTTTGCATACCTGGGTCATGAATGGGTCAAAAAATAAATTGTATTTTCAGAAATATATTTTTTTTTAAAGGGTGAAGAGACTGTACTCCTA
Source organism: Laticauda colubrina (assembly GCA_015471245.1). Taxonomy (NCBI): domain Eukaryota; kingdom Metazoa; phylum Chordata; class Lepidosauria; order Squamata; family Elapidae; genus Laticauda; species Laticauda colubrina. The sequence goes on along the minus strand of BLBF01000083.1, from coordinate 2,556,869 downwards.
ACACGTAGTCTAAAGGAATGTAAACTTCATTCAATTTTACTTGTAATACAGTATACATAGGGTATATGTGATATATGTAATATGCAGCAGTATATACGTCCTCTTAGTTTATAGCCTCATAGTTATGAATTAACTTAGGATAATTGTGGATAAGAGGATAAGGACAATATTATAAAATGCAACCAAGCCTTGATTTGGAATGCTTTGAGAACATCAATTGAAAAGTGTTCTAGAACAGGGGCCCCCAACCTCCAATTCATGGAGTGGCACTGGGCCATGGCATGCCAGAATTGGGCCATGCAAACAAGTGAAGCCCCATCCATGGGATGCAGGCAGCATACAAAACCATGCCCCCTCTGGTCTGCAGAAAAACATCTCTCCACAGAACCGGTCCTTGGTGCCCAAATGGTTTGGGGCCACTGTTCTAGAAGTTTTTAAAATAAAATTTAAAATTGTTAGAGGTGGATGTTTCATAATCGTGAAAAGTACTCATTGGCCAGAAATTGTTTCTATCCTCCAAAACAATCCTTATAGAAAGCCAAATTATTGTTCCATTCTATCCTGTTCTTTAAGGAAGAAAATCTTCAAAGAATGCTTTCATGCTTATTTCATACAACCATAATTAATCATCAACAGTTCTGACTTATATTCTTTTGATATTTTATGTCTATCTTAGCATTCTCTGTGTTTGCCATTGGGTTTGTAATGAAATTCTGCTTATAAATGATTCCCCAAGAAGGAGAGTAGTTCAATTCTGCTGCTTATACAGAGTGCTTTTGCAGGACCGAGCATCCAATTTTATTGATCAAACCAAAATCAAAGCAACTAGATATTTTCTGTATTCACCTAAAGATCTATACATAAGTAGAAACCACAATATTAATACATCCTCCCACATTCCATTCTACTTGTTTTCTCTTTGATTCCAGTATTCATAATAGAGATTTGAGTACGAGTAGCACCCTTTTGATAGGTTACTCATAACTAAAGAAATTAGGATTGTACAGCTGGGCATCTACTGTGCATTTCCTCGTTTCTCCTCAGTATCTTGACACACAAGGAGCATCTTGTGCTTGAAGGCCATGCATGGTCTCTCAGTATGACTCAATGTGTCCCTTTTCATCTGAGAAGTTCAGGAGCACTGTCCAGTTGACACCCCAGAAAGAATATAGCTTCTGTTTCTTGAATTGGCTCCTGGTGCCTTTAGCTTTCAACACTTTGTGCTAATTCACTGCTGCTTTACAAATCAGAGAGAGGAAATGTAAAATTTATTCCCTCCCCAAAATACATGATCTACTGGTGGGGGCAGGGGGGGCTGGTTCATTGCTTTTTAACCAAATTTTGCTTTGCTCTGACTTAACAAGATTGTGCTATTACTGACTGACTGACTGACTGACTGACTGACTGACTGACTGACTGACTGACTGACTGACTGACTTACTTACTTACTTACTTACTTACTTACTTACTTACTTACATACTTACTTACTTACTTACTGTATTTATATAGTCACCTATCTCACATGAAAGTGACTCTGGGTGGTATATAGCACTTAATTAAAAAACTATAAAAGTCACAATTTTAAAAAAAATGAAAAGGAGGATAAGGTATTAATTACAGTAAGGAAAATCTCACAAATCTCTCCAGTCCCCTCAGGCCTGATAATATAGCCAGGTTTTGAGGGACTTTCAGAATGTTGAGAGGGATGGAGATAATCTCACATGCATACATATATAATTCATATGTATTTATAGTTCATAATTGGTTTAAATTATGCTTTGTTCCCTTCAAAAATCTTTCCTGGCCAAGATAATTTAATTTTTTCCATGGTTCTGTCCATTGTCTATTAAATCAACTTTTTTAAGACAGCTTCAACACATTTTGTATACCCAAGGATTGTTCTGTACTCTTCTGATTACAGGTATATTGAGACATTGCTTAATTATAGTCTACTGAAAGTTAAACATTTGACTAACACTGAAAAAATTGGGATGAATTCTTCAAAAATGTACAAAGTGATCCTTTACCTTTTTCCAATTATTTTGAGTTGCACTTCTTAAAAAGCTCGATATGTTTTGATTCACATATAGTATTAAAGTGACAATGTGGTTTTGGCGGACTTTGTTTTAGTGTATTATGTGAGCCCAACTGATTATGACACTTGGTAAAAATCCATGGTGTAAATGTGTGAACCAGGCCATTTTCGGTATATCCTGTTCATTCCAGATATAATATTGACTGTAGAAAATACACTGCTCAAAAAAATAAAGGGAACACTTAAACAACACAATGTAACTCCAAGTCAATCACACTTCTGTGAAATCAAACTGTCCACTTAGGTAGCAACACTGATTGACAATCAATTTCACATGCTGTTGTGCAAATGGAATAGACAACAGGTGGAAAGCATAGGCAGTTAGCAAGACATCCCCAATAAACGAGGGGTTCTGCAGGTGGTCACCACAGACCACTTCTCAGTTCCTATGCTTTCTGGCTGATGGTTTGGTCACTTTTGAACACTGATGGTTTGGTCACTTTTGAACACTGGTGGTGCTTTCACTCTAGTGGTAGCATGAGACAGAGTCTACAACCCACACAAGTGGCCCAGGTAGCATAGCTCATCCAGGATGGCACATCAATGCGAGCTGTGGCAAGAAGGTTTGCTGTGTCTGTCAGCGTTGTGTCCAGAGCATGGAGGTACTACCAGGAGACAGGCCAGTACATCAGGAGATGTGGAGGAGGCTGTAGGAAGGCAACAACCCAGCATCAGGACCATTACCTCTGCCTTTGTGCAAGGAGGGACAGGAGGAGCACTGCCAGAGCCCTACAAAATGACCTCCAGTGAGCCACAGATGTGCATGTGGCTACTCAAATGGTCAGAAACAGACTTCATGAGGGTGGTATGAGAGCCCAATGTCCACAGATGGGGGTTGTGCTTACAGCCCAACACCATGCAGGACGTTTGGCATTTGCCAGAGAATTCCAAGATTGGCAAATTCACCACTGGCACCCTGTGCTCTTCACAGATGAAAGCAGGTTCACACTGAGCACATATGACAGACATGACAGGGTTTGGAGACACTGTGGAGAATGTTCTGCTGCCTGCAAAATCCTCCAGCATGACCAGTTTGACAGTGGGTTAGTAATGGTGTGGGGTGGCATTTCTTTAGGGGGTCACACAGCCCTCCATGTGCTCACCAGAGATAGCCTGACTGCCATTAGGTACCGAGATAAGATCCTCAGACCCCTTGTGAGACCATATGCTGGTGTGGTTGGCCCTGGGTTCTTCCTAATGCAAGACAATGCTGGACCTCATGTGGCTGGAGTGTGTCAGCAGTTCCTGCAAGATGAAGGCATTGATGCTATGGACTGGCCCACCCATTCCCCAGACCTGAATCCAATAGAGCACATCTGGGACATCATGTCTTGCTCCATCCATTAACGACACATTGCACCACAGACTGTCCAGGAGTTGGGGGATGCTTTAGTCCAGGTGTGGGAGGAGATCCCTCAGGAGACCATTCACCACCTCATCAGGAGCATGTCCAGGCATTGTAGGGAGGTCATACAGGCACGTGGAGGCCACACACACAACTGAGCCTCATTTTGACTTGTTTTAAGGACATTACATCAAAGTTGGATCATCCTGTAGTGTTTTTTTCCACTTTAATTTTGAGTGTAACTCCAAATCCAGACCTCCATGGGTTGCTAAATTTGATTTCCATTGATAATTTTTGTGTGATTTTGTTGCCAACACATTCAACTATGTAATGAACAAAGTATTTAATAAGAATATTTCATTCATTCAGATCTAGGATGTCTTATTTTTGTGTTCCCTTTATTTTTTTGAGCAATGTATATGCACCAAAATTAGAACCTCATCTGCATGAAGATGGACTTCAAAATATCATGCCCTAAAAGGGTTTAGTTAAAGCGCCGCCATTATTTTTCACTCTTTAAATTAGAATTTTTCTGAATTTATGCTTAAAGAGTCTTGAACATTCACAGCCAAACCACAATCAGTTAACATGTTGCCTCCAATAGAGTGGTTGCCATTTAGATCTGGTTACTTCTTACTCCTCAAGGGACTGGTATATATCATCTGAAATCTGGTGTGCTGGTGAAGTGGCAAATTAACCATGTATATATATGATCTCTTAGCCATAAATACTTAGTAAGTTCCATTGAAGAAAATGCAGCCACACAGTTACAGCTAGACAACAGTTTACAATCATAATTACTGTTTTATTGTCAAATGGTTTGTAGTGGAGAAGAGCTGAATAACAGGTCAGCCAGCACTAGGCTTGTCTAGCAGTGCTCAGAGAAGACAACAAAGGTGCTTAATATAGAAAAGGCTGATCGCCCAAGGCATTACATACAGCCAAGGAGTTCTGCTCTCACACCACCACCAAGAAAGACTTAAAAAACAGTTTAATGTTTGTATTTTTCAAGCAGTTTTTCCCAGATAACTCAATTTCCTTAAGGGGTTTCTATATGTTTGTTTTGGACTTCTGCTGTGATCCTGAGCAGTTACTAGTATATAAATAAAGTTGAATGGAAATACTTCCAAATGTGTATTTCCTTTAAAAAAAACTGGCACAGAATGAATATTTAAATTATACTTTTCATGCAAACCATGCTGCATTATACACAGTTTCAAGTTTGGCATGTGGTCAATACAATTTTCTGAGTTTTAAAACTCGTAAATCATTCTTTAAAATTCTGAATTTGATATTTTATTACTATTTATTATTAACTTAATATACTTCTATTCCAACTTTCTGCCTGATAGCAGGCCCCAATGAGACTGAAGGTAAGGGAGAATGAATGTTTTAATGCTTACTAAAAGCCCTGTTGATTTACAGATGTTCACTTTTTCGGTCTTAGAAATTTTTGAAATGCAGAAAAAAAATATTGGTTAAATCTCCTAATATCATACTTTCATCTACAAGTTTAGTTCAGCTTTTTGTCATATATAGTCTGAAACCTATTTTAAAAAACATCTATGGAGATTCTCAGTCATCCAGATCATGGTTGCCTCGATGATGCTTTTTCAAGAAGCAATTGGACTTTCTGTTTTTTTCTTTAAAGATATTTCGTTTCTCATCCAAGAAACCTCTTCAGCTCTGACTGGATGGTGAGGGAATGGAAGCATTTATACTCTGCAGACAGTTGGTGATTTGCATTCTTTTACAGAGTTGTTGAGGCTACCTGGAGGTTTATCTGTGTCGTCAGTATCACCTAAGTAGTGCAAATGAGTGTGGAACCTTTTTGAAACTGTTTGAAAGGGATTGTGTTGTAGACTAGAGATAGAAGATGTCATGTCTCTCCTCTTCTATTGAGAAAAGACTCTTCAGTTTTGACATAGATGGCCTCTTTGACCCCTCTTGCAAATCAGGAGTTTCTTCTTTGTCCAGAATGTGTGGCCTTTGCTATCTTCAAAAGAGTGGCCTTTATCTTTTACATGCAGATGGACTACTGAATCTAGTCCTGATGAGTGTGTTCTCCTTTGTTGTGCCATGTGTTTATGAAGTGGTTGTTTTGTTTCCCTAATGTATGGATCTGCACATCTTTCACTACAGTTGTATTGCATATACCATGTTGCTCACTTTGGGTGTTTCATCCTTGTGGATAAGCTTCTGCCTTAATGTATTCTTGGGTTTGAAGTATGCGTGTATGTTGTGTTGGCTAAAGATCCTCCTGAGCTTTTCCAATATTCCTGCCATGTATGGAATGATGACATTGGTTCTTTTATTGTTTTTTTTTGTTGTCTGTTATGGAGGAACTCCTGTAGGATCTTTTTTGAGATTTGATGAAGGCCCACTTGGGATAGCCACTGTTTAAAAAGACCATACTATTTTAACTTTTGAAGAAAAAATATTTCCAGACAGTAAATTTCTATGTATACATAGTACATGAGAACATTGTCCTGCATTTGAAGGACTTTTTAACTGTGTCAGACTTTGAGAACTGTTATTGTTTAGGGAAAACGAACAACCTCATCTTTAGCTTCTTTTTTCTTCTTTTTCTTTTTTACTGCTCCTCATAGGAACAGCTGCTGTCCGACCTTACAGCATAATTATCTTTGATTACTACATCATGTTTGTTTGCATCTATCATGAGAGAAATTTATCTCTGCTAACTTGTGACCAACCTTTGTTGCTCACAATTGAAGCTGATAGTAAGGAAAACTAATTCTCTGAGAGCTGACTCATAATGGGACAAATCATTGCTAATCCCTTAGTTGCCCTGAAACAGAAGCAATAACATGAGATTTTTAATCATTATTATTAAGAAGCTTTATTTCATCTATGAGTTAAAATTCAAAAAGATCTTAGTCACAGGAAAGGACATTGCTGGAAACAATTTCAGTTACCTGCCTAGCTAATAGATTTAATTGCAGTAAGGACTGTAGAGGGAAAGTAGACTTTAAAAATAACGAGTTATTTCTCAGAATGCTTTCTGAGAAATTAAATTCAATAAAACAATTGTTCTATGAGAAAGTTATGCATAGGAGAAATGATAACAAGAAATAGAAAAAATTCCAAGGAATCTATTCTCTTTTGATCCAATAATAAAATGCCATTATCAAAAATGATAGCACAGAATCTTGATTCAAGATAAGATAAATCTCATGTCCCAAATGTTCTTTTTCAAGAGGCAACTGAACATTGGGGTTTTTTTGTTTAAAAAAAAACCAGAAAGTCCAGTTGCGTCTTGGAAAAGCACTTTTGGGACAACCATGACCTGGATGACGTAAATCTTATGTGCACATCAACTCCCTTGTGGAAGCTACAGGTATCATTTTATGCTGTCATATTTGTATGCCTATTTTTATCCAGATTCATTTCAAAATATCATTCCTCGTCTTGAAACTAAGGGTTAAAAAAATTAGCTACAGATTCTACAGATTACTTTGTCTCTACCCAGTTTTACATAAAGTCTGGTTAGATTTTTTTAAATGTGTGCATCAACTGGTGAGTTAACTTAAAATTCTGTATAAAATGGTGATAATAACTGAAAAAGAAAAAAATGCATCCAGGAAACTGAAAGAAATCGAAATGGTGAGCATTTCCTTGACATTGAATTAAAGCAAGATGATTTTCTGTTCAAGGTTTATTTATTTTTCTTCTTTTTTAAACAGCTTATGTTATCTATCAAGCCAAAATGTATACAAACTTGGTACGTTGACTTAGGATTAGGATTGTTTTTAAAGAAAAAAATTGTCTTTCCTCTTGCTACAGGTCAGCCGCAAAGCCGAGTCACTGTCCAGATTCCTTCAGACTTAACTTGTGTCTCGTTGCTACAAAATGGTGCTGGATATATATCAGATGACCTCAGCAATTCTAAAGGAGAGGCTGGCAACGGGATCTTATGTTCCGAACTTAAATCACTATCAAGTTCCCAGAAGCCTTATCGGAAACTGCAGTCCCATCACTCCATCAACAGCCATATCAGCAAAAAAAGCAAGAGCAGCTCCAAATCAGCATCCTCTCAGATCCCTACAGAAGCACAGGAAGGTATCTCTCTGCTTGCATGACTATTTTCACTTGCTTGTTCCCACTTGGTCTTTTTATTGTGACACAAACCAAGAACAGCCTGCAGGACTATAAAATTGTTAAACTTTAACCCCCATCCCTTTCGAGCAGTTTTTTTTTGTAACCTTAGTAACTTTAATATGCATGGACTTCAACTCCTGGGATTCCCCTAGTCAGCCATGTTCGGTGGAGGGATTCTGGGAGTTGACATCCACTCATCTTAAAGTTGTCAAGGTTGAAAAAAAACTGCTTTGGAGGGAAATCAGGTGATTGCAAAGACTTAAACAGAAGAAATAGAGGCAGAAGAGGTACAATGAAGGAATATAGGATGAGAAAGAGAAAGAGAAAAGCATAGTTCTCATCCAACCTCAAAGACTGAAGAGTTCGTTCATTTTAGTTTTGGATTTCCCTCCCCTTTCAGAATTTGGTTAATTAAAATAGGATATCAACTCTAAATCTTCAACTGGTTCTTCACCTTGGAAGATTATTAAGAACTGGGCCTGCTTTTTAAAACACGAGTCCTTGATCCCACAATATTGATATCCTTTCCATTCAGGTTTATCCACTGAGATGGCCAAAGGCTGGTGAAAGACATCATGTATCTTTTGGACTAAGGGAATTACTTATATGTCCACTGTCCTCGAAAGCATTAACCCAAAATAGGAAAGTTCTGGGCAGTCTTGTCTTTATTCTTTTATCTTTAATTATTTCTGTGTCCCTGTATGAGAATAACATTTCAGAAATCACAAAAGAGCAATTTTGCTGTGCATAAACATAAGTTTGGGAAAAGTTTTCTGCTTTTGAAACTAGGCAGTCAGGAGTTTGAATACCATTGCTCCTTTCTGTGTTTTGTCTACACACTTGCATTTTGTTTTTCAATATAAATGCCAAACTCCTGCTTCACTGTGTATTTTCCACACCCCTGCAAATTGCATTCCTGAGTATATTTTTTAAAGAAAAACATGGTTTTAACTATCTAGAAGACACTGTACAGATAGGGAAAGACAGTTAATAAGAGGGTAAGTAATGCAAGCAGATACTCACTTATTTATGAGATGATTTAGGAGAATAGCAGTTGAAGTTCCACAACAATTTTCAATTCCTGAATCTTTCTTTTTTGCAGCCTTTCTCTCCTACCACAATTCCCAAAAGTTAGTTGAATGGTTTCCTGTCATTTTAATATGGAAAATGCAGGTGTGTTATAACCACTCATGCAGCAATCATTCAAACTTCAACAATGCTGAATAAGGAAAACTCATGATCAGTCCTCTGCGTTCTAGTCATCACAGTGTCCCCACAGTCATGTGATCATCGTCTGGGGATTTGGTATGTGCCTCACAATTATGGTATCACAGTGAACTGCAGCCCAGCAATCACAATTTCCAACATTCCCTATCAGCTTTGCACAAATGAAGTCAGCAGGAAGTCATGGTAGCACAGTCACATGACATCATGCCTTAAGACTATGTTGCTTCGTGTCAGCAATTCCAGTCCCAACTTCCAAGTCCAAGGACTACCTGTACAACAAAACTTTTTATGAAAATTTTAACATAGGCTTCATCTCTATTCAAGGTTTCCAAAAACAAAGCACCTAGGGAAGTCCAAAGTCCTGGACCTCAAGTGAAATCAGCCAAAAATGGAAGTTTTATATTGAGTTTCCAGTCATCCTGGATTCTTCCTGCAGGAGATTAGTATTATGTAAGCAATATCCTTGAAGAACAAGGCTTATCTGGCACATCCTATACAGACTGAACAGCCATTTGTCCTGAAAAATCTCTCAAAATCAAGAAAGAATATTCCACAGAAGGACCTCATCCAAATCTGTTCACTTTTCAACATCACACCACCCACTGTAGTCAGTACTCCCCCCAATTTTTTTCCCAATCTTTTTTTTAAGCACTGATTTTAGATCTTATTGTAGTTTTAAGGTATTTTTTAAGACATACTTTCACTCTTGAATTTACTAGGGGCTAATGGTTATTCTGCCAGAGAAGCACAGTGGCCATCCTTTCCAAGGACGGAAGGACTCTTTGGGGAATTCTGCCAGAAGAGCTAATGCTCGTGACATGGAGGGGCTTTAGTTCTTCAAAAATCTAGGAGGGTTACAAATATCCCTATCAGTGCTATAAATAGTGAGACCAGGAAGGTTTCATCAAAAATCATCCCTACTATCTCTGGGATTTTATCGAGAGCTCAGAAGGCATCATCCAATATTTGGTATTCTCCTGCATTTTCTTAGTATTTCTTCCCCTCTCCTGTTTACCTTTGAAATAAAATCTGTTAAAAGTGGAAAGATGGACTAGCTACACTGTTGATTGATAGTACTATGAGCTTTTGCATCTGGAATTACTCCAGACTTGCAATCAAAACTGCCAAAAGATTATTTAGGGGTATTGTTGTTTTTCCTCCCAAATAATCACTTACTCACTCATACATTCAGCCCCTTCAAAGGCCACTAGTTTCTATTCTGATCCATGGAAGCAAGAATTTTATATTATGAGGCCCAGCCACCATCATCTACATCTGCAGGGCATTTACAAAATCTCCTAAGGCTGGTGCTAGGAGCTTTCAAATGCCAGTGTGCAATTGGTTTGTTTCAATGTTAGTGCTCTTCTTGGCATCCTTAGAGCTTCAGAGTGTTGCCTTTGCAGCATCCTGCTGTGCTCTAGCTGTGCAAAAAGTTGTCCTTCATTTCTCCTTCCTTCCAATTTTGATCCAGCCTTCCTGCTCTATTTCAGCTTCTTGTGCTTGGCTATCTGTGGCCTGCTTTTGATAGCCTTGTCTCTTTCTGATTCCAGACTGCTGCGTCCACTGTATTCTCTCCTGCCTCTTCTGTGAGTTCCTGACCCTCTGCAACATCATGTTGGACTGTGCCACTTGTGGCTCCTGCAGCTCTGAGGATTCTTGCATCTGTTGCTGCTGCTGTGGCTCTGGGGAATGTGCTGATTGTGACCTGCCCTGTGACATGGATTGTGGCATCATTGATGCCTGCTGTGAGTCAGCTGATTGCCTGGAGATCTGCATGGAGTGCTGTGGCCTTTGTTTTTCTTCCTGAAGTCAAATCTTGATCCTTGAACAGGAGCTCCAAGTGGGATCTTAGGGGAAAACTGTGCTAATTAAGTCTCTGTTGTTCTTCTTTAGTTATCAGATGGCTGAGGTTTGAGAAGTTCCAAGTTTAAAACCAGAGACCTGAATATAAGAAGTTGACAGAGTTAATTCTATTAGATTTGATTCTGGGCTCAGAAACTGTTTAGAAGATGTGGTTCTTTTTTCCCCAGACTGCAATGAAAAGTTTGAAGTAACAGGATATCTCCATGTAGTCATCGTCTTTATTCTTTCTCTTTGTCTTCACACCAGAACTTTCCACATGGAGGCTGGGGAATAGCAGAGTTCCTGCTGCCTGAGCCAAATACCAGAGAAGAATAGTTGCACAACTAGCTATGCCGGTTGGTTGAAATCTGAAGCAATTACACAAAGCCAAAGATCATAGCAGACATGCCCAGGCTAAACATACTAAACACATGCTGTGTTTAGTATGATAGTAAGATGTTCCACCTACTGGTCCAACTGCAGGGGTTTATTCTAATTCTGGCAGTTACTGCTGCCTTATCTGATGCCCAGTAGTTGGTAATTTTGCTGCCTCCTGGGCATCCAAAGCAATGGCAGCTCACCTAATGTTTTTATGCAGTTGTTCTGGATTTATCCCTGGTACTCCAGCTAAATTCTTCCAGTAACATGATGCAGGGAATAGCCGCTAATTCATTCATACTAACATGGATCCATTTGGTATCTGTCAGCAGTTAGGAGCAGATCTTTCCTGTGAATTCTTGGATGGGACCCATATCTCATTCCTGCTGCTCCATCTTCCATTTGTCCTTTGAATGGGACATGTCAGTGTTGGCACTGTCTCATTTCATGTGACCAGAACATGCCGCTCTTCATTTTCAATGTACAACATTGAGAGCCTTTTTTGCCACCACTGGCATCTGTCAGAAAAAAGTTTTTGAACAGATTGGGAGAGATTATTGGTTTAAAAGAAGACAAGAGAAACTGCTTCCTTCGCTTTTTCCCACAGCAGGAAAACACTAAACCTAACTCAAAGACACCGGATATGAGTCACTTACTATTAAAAAAAATTCATATCCTCTTAAAAAGAAAATTGACAATATGATATTAAGACATCCAGTATCTTGGGGACAATGGATGAGACAATTTGTAGCATGTAAAGGCAATCCTCTGCCTCTGTGGTATGTTGTTATTGTTAATAAATTTTTTTTTCACTTTTGACTTAAAATTGTTCAGTGTTGTATACTGGCTTGGGAATTGAAAGTACTATACATTTCAGTTGAAATGTTTTTATACATAAATATATTGCCTAAATACAAAATAGACATACAGAATACCTCTTGTTGAAATTTGGAATGTACAAACTTCAACAATTTACATTCCTTATAGTGTACACATTCAGGTCTGTGAGGGGAATTTACACACAGTTATCTTGTATTATCAATATATGGAATTGCTTTAAAAGAACATTTTAATTTGCTTCCAGTTGCAGCTATCCATCAATAATGGGTCTTGAAAATTTGTTCCAAAATATTGTTTTTATACATTATGCAAGAATCAAATATGTTTCTAAACAGTGAATCAGTTATCTAGCATAAGAGTAGGAATGCTAACACAAATATACATACAAAGTCTAAACTTTGAAAATAAAATCATGTTAAATGGCAAATACCGTAGTAATTTAGATATCAAATTCTTTCAAGAACAGAATTTTTCCTTATCTTTTGGGAATTATATGCATAAAAGGTTAAACCCAACATTCACCTTATTAATCACTCAAAAGGATATTTCATATGAAAAGCAACTGTTGGAATTCACCTTAAATCCATTAAAAGTATAAGATTTTTTAATCTTCTGTTTCTTTTATTTACTTAATTTTTGCCCTAATATAATTTTGCTACCCACCTGAAGCATGTCCTAAGCTTGGCCATCTGGTTGGGAGAATTGCTGGCTTGGAATTCTGCAAACATGAGTAAGGGAAGAGTTAACCAGGCTTTGGGGAATTAATTAACAACAGATGTCTTTGGTTTCAATTAATTAATCTCTTGCCACATTTGGTTTTTACAGTTCCCTGGGAAGCCATTCTGCAATGACCAGCTGTTCAGATGCCAAGGCAAGCTCACTGCTCATAGGATTGGAGGCTCACGTAGTAACTGGGCAGGGTGTAAATGGGTTTGTTGTTCTTCTATTTGTGTTGCGCCAGCTAGCAGACAAGCAAACTTCCACTGATGTTAGCAGAAGTGATGCATTGCACATCAGGCTTCTCAGACAATTTCCCAAGGATTTATGGGTCAGTGGCCAGGAATAACTGCCACCTGGTACTGTGTTTTTGGAGATGTTAAAACTCAGTCCATATTAGAAAAAAAAAAGTAGTGTTTTGATTAGTTGCAAAGGAAAGGAGGGCACAGATTTCCTTACATTTGTAGAGAAATAATTTTTAAAAATGAGGTGATTTATCTTCAACTGATGGTTCACATGTACAACAAATATTTGCTGAGTTCCAAATTGTCATGCTGAGTAAGCACGAATCTCCTCAGGGGGAATATGCTTCTAGAAGGGGAATGGACAACCAATAATTCTAGGGCATATAGACTCATAAAGCAACAGAGGATTAAGCCCCTGTCACACTGCAGCAACGGATGGAAAGAGGATGTAAAACGGAGAAAAACACTTACCATCCGTTGGTTAACGCGATGCTTCCGTTCTGTACTCACTGCCTCCATTTTTCTTCCTCTCTATCCGCCCAGCATCCGTCTATTGACATTTCATCCACTCAAAAGGTTTTGAGCTGCTCAAAACTTTTGAGCGGAAAATGTATCAAACGCGTCCGTTCTGCATCCACTAGGCATACGGGGGACATCCGTTCTGCATCCGTTGTCATCCGTTACGCATCCGCTATATCTGCGAGGCATCCGCTGCGCATCCGCGCAACTCAAATCCGCTCCAGTGGTAGACGGACGCAGGGAGGAAGCGGAACGGACGCGGAATGGATGCGCAGCATTAGTAGCACGGACGGAGAAAGGATGAAAGCGGATGCAGCATGCAAAGAAAGCATTTAAAACGGAAAAAACGTTCGCAGAGGGGACCTATCTCGGATATTAAGGATGTCTAGAGGATGCCTAGAGGATGCAAAAGGATGCTTCCGTTCCGCATCTGCTTTCCATCCGCTCTGCGTCCTCCCCCCGTCCGTTCCTTTCCGTGTTGTCCACTCTGTTCATGCAAATTTTTGCCCCTTTTGAGAGCGGATAACAACGGATGGAACATTTTTCTAGTCTGCTGTGTCCTTTTTACAAACGTTTTGCATCCGTTGGGCAGTGTGACAGGGCCTTTAGGCATAACTACTTCTTAAGTTAGGAGATGCAGACAAGAGGCATAAACCTCTCAGGGGTGTCAAACTCGTGGCCCCGGGCCTGATACATCACGTACTGGCCACACCCACCCCTGGTTTAGCAAAGGGGGAAAATGTTGCGATATATCATGTGACAGTGTGTTGTTGTGAGTTTGACACTCCTGCTTTAGATCATAGGTTTTCTTTCCAAAGGATTTTGATGTACAAATAAAGACGAGCAGATTATTCAGAAGCAAGGAGATACCATTTCTGTTGTGTCATTCTATTCTTATTAAAACACAATGGCTTTAGAAACAATGCAGTCCACAATGAATTGACTCGTTCTCTATGCCAGGGGTCCCTGACTTCTGATCCATGGACCAGCAACAACACAGCAGGCCAGTAACCTGGCCCCGCAAACAAGCAAAGTCCCATCTGTGGGATGCAGGCAGTATGCAAAATAACACTGCCTCCCATCCATGGAAAAAAACCTTTCTCCACTGAACCAGCTCCTGATGCCCAAAAGTTTAGGGGCTGCTGCTCTATGCCCCATGGTTTATCCCCAGTGCCCTACTAAGACTTGAATTAGGATCTTCTTCCAAAACTTCCTGGATAAGAATATGTCCACCTAAGATACTGAAACTAAGCTGGAAGACGTTCTTTGGTTCAGCTTATGCAGATAATTTTAACTCTTCATTCTATCTGTAGGCAATATCAGTGATGGCTTTGGAGAAAGCTGCATCTAACACAAATAATGCACTCCTGATTTCATGGGAGAAGGTAAAAGATCTAGTTTCAAATAACAAGTTGCAAAAAGTTGCATCAGGCAATTTTTATCACATCTTCATTTTTCAAACTTCCTCTTAAAATTATTTTTCCCCAAAAACAATAAAAACATTTACTTTAATATCCTGTTCTTAAATCCAGTGCATTCAGTAACATTCCTTATCTAGTCTGCCACTGCCTATGTTCAGGTGGAGCCACTGAAACAACATCTTGCATTTTTGTGAACTATATCAGGTCTGGCGATTTTATTACAGTATTGTATTGCATCCAGTCTGTGTTTGTGCAGATGTTAAACCGAGTCCAAAACTGTACAGTTTTTATTAGCAGATATTTCCACAGAAATGTCCAAAAAAGTCACTAGATTCTTCTCCATGGCAGTTGCCATCAAAAATCAATGGGCTCAACCCTACCCAGGCCTGGATTGGCTAAGTGTCATTTATGGGATTAATATGTACTTTTCCAATGTCAGCTACTGCCTTATTGCTTGTTAGTATTTTATTATTTAGTATTTGTGGATGTATGCATAAATCTCTAGAATCATTTAGCTGAAATTCAATATGTATCACAGAAAAATAGACCCCAATTTCATACTAATTTTGACTGAAAACAAGCTGGTTGAAAACACCCTTAGAAAAATTTATCATACTAAAGCAGCAATAAATCTCAGCCACTGTATGCCCTAAATTCCTTGTTCTGCTTAAGGTTTATAGTAATGTTATTGTGATACTAAACACTATAATTTTTTAAAAGTTTGCCTCCTTGGCTTCTAAAAGTATTACTGTTTAAGGTGCAGTTGTTTCATGAAAGGATTGTGGAAACAAATGTGTTACAATTAAGTTTTGATTAAGTGAACAATTAAGTGAACTCAGGCATGTTGTATTTTAAGGCTAGGTCCCACTGGCTGATGGACGCAAAACGTATGCATAAAGGACACAGCAGATGAGCAAAATTTCAGGGGTGGCTCCATCCATTGTCATCCGCTCAAAAAAGTGGTGAAAATTTGCATAAACAGAATGGAAAAGAATGGACGGGGGTAGTATGTAGTGGGGATATTAAACAGATGTTCATAGGAAGCCTTGCGGATGGAAGCGGATGACACCTTCAAAGGGGTTCCGGGGGAGAATTGTGAAGCGGACGCATAGCGGAAGGGGTAGATGCATAGCGGATGACGCGGATGCATCACGGACACCTATAGGAAACAAAGCGGATGCCGCGCAGATGTATATCGGATGCAAAGCGTACACTGCGCATGAGGGGAGTATGAATTGCATCAGCTCCGCAGATATAAAAGGATGCAGCACGCATGCAGTCAGCATTCAGAGGAAAGACGTGCTGCCACATACATCTTGAAGGAACACCATGGTTTGTCAGTCAGGCAAGAAGAGGAAGCCTGTGCCTACTCATTCCAGCCCTGGCAAGAAGGACAGAACCAGCATCCCACCCCCTGGCACTGATTCTGAAGTTGCTGGTGCTGCTACTGCTACTGCTACTGCTTCTGCTGCCACTGCTGCTGCTGCTGTGGTGGACCAGCCCCAAGACCCTCAAATCCCTGCTGCTGAAGGCCCTGTTGCTCAAGCCCCTGAAGGCCCTGCTGCTGAAGGCCCTGCCAGTGGGAGGAAGAGGCAAGGGAAGGAGAAGGGAGAGAGGAAACAGTACACCGTTTCCGAGGACCATGAGGATGAGGTGCTGGAATGGCTGAGGGAGAATGAGTACCTCTGGAGAAAGGGCCACAGACTCTATCGCGACACCAAGAAGAAGCAGGCTTGGAGAGACAAGGCAGAGAGCCTGAGCTACACTGCAGAAGTACTCCTGGGATGGTGGAAGCATATGCACACCTGGTATGGCATGCTACACCTCAAGAAATCCGGGCAGGCCACTGTCAAGCTCACTGACCGGGAGATGTATGTCATGGCCAAGTGCAGTTTCCTGGAGGGTGAGATCCGCCACCGAGGAGCAGCCCCTCTGACACCCCTCTCCCTCAGACAGCCCACAGACAGCCAGTCCTCTTCCAGTCAGGAGCCAGCGAGCCTGTCCAGGCAGGTGTCTTCAGAGGGACCCACGGCAGAGACCCCACCAACAGCTGCACTCCCCATGCCGGCGGACTTGGAGGATCCCCTGTCACAAATGGAGGAAGAAGCAGCAGCCACCAGAGACCAACCCACCCCCACCCCCACCCCCAGCTCCACAGGATGCAGGCAGAGAGGCAGACTGGAGGGCCAGAACCACAGTGTGCTGTTGGAGATCAGGGGCACAATGAAGACCAGCACAGAACTTCTGTCTCAGCTGGTCCACTTGGACAGAGGATCCTCGGGCCGCCACACCTTCATCACCTAAGTGAGCCAGACCCTGAGGGACTTGCCTGAGGTCCAGTACCAGGTGATGAAGGAGAAGATAACAGCACTTCTGCACAATCCTCAAGGCCCAGCTGAAGCTGCTCCTACCCAGTCCTGGTCTGCTCCTCCACCCCAGGCGATGTCACAGCCCTTCCACGGCTTTCAACAGCCTCTCACCTACCAATGCTACGACTACCAGGACTTCCCATAGCAAAAACAGACCTTCCCAGTCCAAGCCCAGGTTCATCGCACGCCACAGATGCTACACCTCACCCAGCTGCAGACCAGACAGCCCCACTACACTCCTCCTTCCTCCACTCCACAGCCAAGCCCGTCAACGGACAATCTGTCATCAGTCTTGTGCCTCACATCTCAGGTACTTGATGAAGGGCCTCTCAACCTCACGGGACTGAGTCAGCTTTCGGAGAACTTCCTGAACACACTATCCCCTGTTGTACTCTCGGGGCCAAGTACCCCAATGGTGCCTCAGACCAGCACTCAAGCCACAGCCACCTCCACAGTCCCTTCCCACTTAACAGCTGAGACCATGGACATGACTCAGAGTGACTGAGAATAGTTTCAGAGACTGAGTTGTACTTGTTCAATTTATCTTTGCTTAAGACACTTTACTTGGTTCATTTTGCTTATTTAATAAAGTCATAAAGTTTACCTAAGACAGTTAATAAAGGTTATCTTTGCTTCACACACTTAATTCAGTTTACTTGGTTCATTTTGCTTATTTAATAAAGTCATAAAGTTTACCTAAGAAAGTTAATAAAGGTTATCTTTGCTTAAGACACTTGGTTCATTTTTTTACCTTCGTGAAGTGTTGGTGAAAACTTTTAACAAATGGTTAAGCCTTTGCATGCTTGTGGGATAGATAAGGATAGTTGTGGGATAGATAAACCTCCAGTGCAAGCACAGTGGGACTCTATGGTCCACCATCCCAGCTGCCACACATATGGACCTTTTTTATCAATTACAATTTATTCATTGATCAACACATTTCAAAATAAACAAAGGTCTTTATTAATGCCCTATTCATTGTAGGACCACTCAACAAACATGGCACAATCTCATCAGTGTTATGGAACAACCTCAAGAAAGCATCCATTAATCATCTATCATCCTGTCTTGCCACTCCACTGCTCCAGCTGGGGAGTTGCACCAGTGTCTCAGGAGGTTGCGCTGCTTCTTCCCTTCACGTGAAACTCTGTTGGGGCCTTGTACATCCACAGTGTCTATCAGGTTTCATCCTTGCCTCCATTCACTAGGCTCCATGTCCCCATTTCCTTACTGACGGTCCACAAATCTGTTCTGCAACACTGGGTAGCGGGTGCGCATGAGATTGTGCTGGATGCAGCAAGCTTCCATGATGCTCCTCACAGTCTGTGGCTCATGCTGCATGGTGGTGAGAAGTATCTGGAACCTGTTGGCCAGGATGCCAAAGGCGTTCTCCACCACCCGCCTTGCCCTGGACAGCCTGTAGTTTAAGATCCTCTCTTCACGGGTGAGGTATCTTGAACTGCAGGGCTTCATGAGGTAGGTTCTGAGGAAGAAGGCCTCATCACCAATGATGAAGTAGGGCACATCTTGTGTGTCATTGGGTAGGGGGTCTGGATCTGGAAAACCCATGATGAGGTTGCGTTCCAGCCCATCCTTGAGGTCACTTGCATTGTATTCCTGGCCATCTGAAGCTGACCCGTTGCCTGAAGCATCGATGTAGATGAAGTTGCAGTCAGCATCAACCATGGCAAAGAGGATGATACTGAAGAAGCCCTTGTAGTTGTAATAAGTGGACCCTGAGTTGGCTGGAGCTTTGTAGGCCATGTGCTTCCCATCTATGGCTCCAACAGTGTGGGGAAAGTTCCACCTCTGATACCATTCTTCTGCAACTTTCCTCCAGCCTTGTTCAGTGGTGGGGCACTTGAGGAGCTCCTCCACGTATTCTTCAATGATGGCCTGTACCACTTCTCTGACCACTTTACTGATGGTGTTGTGTGGCACCCTCCATGCATACTGCATATTTCTGTTTGTGGTTCCAGAGGCCAGGTGGCGCAGAGTCAGTGCCACCTTCAGTCCAGCATCCAGGTTGGGATGGAAGTTGGTGCTAGGTTTGGTCAACCTGGGTCTCAGATGCTGTACAAGTTCGTCAAACATGGCTGGTGGCATCCTCATGAAGTGATGGAATGCACGAGAGTCTTCATTCCTCAGCTCCACCATCAACTGGTCATAGAGTCCAAACTCCATTCTTCTCACGATCCATCCTCGGACCCACATAGCTCTTGGATGTCTCCTTCTCCTTCTGTATACAAGGTGAAACAGTCTGAACAGGGTTTGGTGATGAATGATCGGAGATACCATACAGACTGTGTCATGATGCATGGTGGAGAACAATTGATGATGTGGAAGACCAAGACCAAGGGTGAAGAGGTCTGTACACCACGGCTGCTGGACTCATATTGAGATCCAGATGATTTCCTCCCCCTTTTTATAGGAAATATCGGTTGTCCGCTAGGTGTCCTTCTACATACTCTAGACATACTCCAGACATCCTAAACATCCGAGATACATCCCAGATACAAACGTTTTGTCTGTTTTAATCCTTTATATACAAGATGCATATGCTTACATCCTTTCTATTTCTGTGCTACTAATGCTGTGTAGACGTTCCATGTCCCTTTTGTTTCCTCCCTCTTTCCGTTTTCAACTGCAGCGGATGTGAGTTGAGGGGATGGCCAGAGGATGCAGAGAGGATACAGCAGACATTTAACGGATGATAACGGACATAGAACGTTTGTTGCCCGTATATGTCGTGGATGTACATCATACACAGCGGAAAGTTCATCTGTTCACAAAGTTTTGTGCAGCTCAAAACTTCTTGCGCGGATGAAATCTCAGTGGATGGATGCTCGAGGGATAGAGCGTATGAAACACGTATGCAGTGAGTACACAATGGATGCATAGCGTTTTCCAACGGCAAGCTTTTTTTAACGTTTTACATCCTCTTTGCATCTGTAAGTACAGTGGCACAGGGGCTTTCGAGTTTACAGGTGGCAGCATCTGTTTGAACTTACCTGAACGTGGAAGGTAAGCAAGATCAGCTTTGTCTAATTCTTGGCAAATTATTCTGCAGAATGAAGAAACCTACATGAAGTCAGCAGCAGTCAAAAGAATGTATTAAAAAAAAAATAAAGAGATTTCCCCCCACAATACAGCAGCACAATATATCCACAGTGTATTATGAATATTTTATGTGAATTTCCTATCTAGTTGCTGTATGTAGGGTTGGAACCACAGTTGAATGATTTGAGATAATGCAGCCCAACATTTGACTTAGCTCTGTGAAAACTTAAGTCACACATCTCTACCATGAAGTCATTGTGAATGGGCCTTGATATTGTCATTCTCTCATTCATGAACTAAATTTCTTTCAAATAACAAATTAAAATGAGAAAAAGTTATCGTGAGGATGAAATAAACAAAATTGCTGAATGAAGAATTTAAAAAAAGGAGGCAAAAGACTTTGAATACATATAAAAGGAGTGATTGAATTTATTGTGCAAATATGCTTATTATGCAACACTTTCCATACAAAATTTCCCTCTATGTGGCATCCTTTTTATTTATTTCCCAGGAGAAATGTTTTAATAGTAAAATTCTGTTGCTACCGGTATTTCAAGTGCAACTTGATGAGCCAAGATCAGATCAAGAACTAAATCCTGACTCTAATTTTTATCCCTTCCAA
This sequence comes from Laticauda colubrina, assembly GCA_015471245.1. Taxonomy (NCBI): domain Eukaryota; kingdom Metazoa; phylum Chordata; class Lepidosauria; order Squamata; family Elapidae; genus Laticauda; species Laticauda colubrina. The sequence continues at coordinate 2,536,069 of BLBF01000083.1, read as the reverse complement.
ACTAAGGGGATTATGGCATGATATTTGTCAAAAGATCTGATCTTTACTGAGATTATGGTTTCACTTCCTCTTTGATCTACTCTTATAAAATAGCAGTAGTGATACTCAAGAAACAGGACACTACTCTTATAAAATAGCAGTAGTGATACTCAAGAAACAGGATACTCAAGAAACAGGACACTCTCCTAATTCTATAGCAAATTCATATACTATACTATACATTCACATGCAAGAAGCTCTGAAGGAAAGCTTTTCCAGTTAACTGACCCATGCAGTGCTTATTCTGTGAAGAGAAGACAGCCAGATAGACTATATATTTATTTCCTTGGTCAGTATCATAGGCAAATGAGAGATCATAACTACAGGAAAATAAATATCCCCTAGAGCCTGTAAATCCTCTAAATTATTTTTACGTCACTATAAGCACATAAGAAGTAGAGATTTAAAGGGCCAATATAGGGTCACAGGTGGTATTTAGCAGGTTCTGAAGAACCGGTAGCAGAAATTTTGAATAGTTCAGAGAACCGGCAAATACCACCTCTGACTGGCCCCACCCCATCTATTTACTGCCTCCTGAGTCCCAGCTGATCAGCTGGGGCTTTTTTTGTTGCCCTGCACAGGAGAACGGAGCTAGAAAGCAGGTTAGTGGGATGGGAAGGGAATGGGATTTTGCAGTAACCCTCCCCCAGGAGTGGGGATGGAATGGAGATTTTACAGTATCCTTCCCCTGCCATGCCCACCAAGCCACACCATGCCCACCAAGCCGCAGAACTGGTAGTAAAAAACTTTGACTCTCTCCACTGGGCCAAGCAGTGCTTTAACTCTGGCAAAGCTAAATTGCCTAGGGACCATAAAAATTGTCAGTGCGATGGCAGTTATAGTCAAATATTGGGGAAATCAAACTTTGGGTTCCTTACAAAAATGTTTTGTTAGGAAGAAAAGAGAAGGAGATAGCTTTAAATCAATTATGTCTTCAAGTGAGGATGACCTGTTCACTCAGAGTAGTACTAGCCATCCAGTCACAATGTGATGGAGGGTGGGGGCAGGGGATAATAAGCACTCGCCTCTTGAACATCCCTTGGATTGGCTAAGGTTGACAGCATGCTTGTGAAAAGGTAAGTTGCAATCAGATTGTGCTTCTAAATTGCTACCTGCATTGGAATGGTGTGGGAGGGATGTGAATTAACCATTGCAATAGCCTATATCACAGGTGTCAAACTCGTGGCATCACATTGCCCTCACGTGATGTATCATTATGTTTTTCCCCTTCGTGGAGTTGGGCTGGCGTGCAGATGATGCATCTGGTCCACAGGCTAGATGTTTGACCCCCTTGACTCTCTATTTAGAGAAACAGCCAGTTGTCTTATCTTTTTTAGATCGGGGTAGGCAATCTTAGAGGCATGGGAGCATTGTGACTTTCTGTAGGAAGGGAGTGCATCACCAAAAATGACTCTTGTTCCTTTTTTTGCCTGCCAGTGATTTTGACTGTGTATATCAATTGTCTCAAATGCTTTCTGCATGATATATCTGTGCAATGTTCATGTAACAGAGCTGACGATTAATAAAAGTTTACAGGACCTGCCTAGGCAATTTTATCTGCTGTTAGGCAACAACCCTTTATACATGAGATTTTATTACTAGTGGCAGGCAGAAGAAAAAAAGAACAAGAGTTGCCCCCCTTTCCCAGTTTCTGAAGAAAGTGATTAAAACTGCCTGGCCTCTTTTGTGGCTTTAAAAACTTAATTTAAATTGTGGGGGAAGGGGATAAAATGGGGATGGGAGTAGAATATAAACTGTTTTCATTCCAATCCCATTTTTAAAGTGTCTTGGAATTTTGAAATACTTCTTAATTTCAAAGGCATAATCTTGGAAACATTTGGGAGATGCAAATGAGATGTTGGGTGGAGGTGCTGCACATGTCCCATGAATTTCACACTCCTGCTCTAGGGGCCTAGATTGGCTTCTATCTGGTCATAATGGCAGAGGCAGCTTCTGTGATCTCAGATATATGCTTGTCTCAGAAATTAGATGCCAAGAAAGTGGAGAAAAAGAGCAGGCTATACTGTAATGCCTGGAACTCAACCTCTTCTCCACAAATATAAAAAAACAGAGGATGTGGGGAAGAGGAACAGATTTGTTTAATATTGCAAAGAAAATAGTCCTAACAAAGCCAAGAGTGTCTTAATAGTTTTTTTTAAACATTTGGAAGTTGGGAACAAGGAAGTATTGATTGGATCAGGACTGGCTGGGATGGACATCCTCTGCATGGTCTGATGCCCATTATTTTTCAGGTGAGAGATGTCACCTGGCTGATCTGGAATTGCATTTCTTCCCAGTTTTTCAGGGAGGAATGGTCTCATGACAAATAACCCAAATGGTGATTGCTCTGTTGATAGGATATGGTGATAAATGGTGATAGGATATGGCTAGCACTGCTATACTATCCTCTTGTGGACATCAGCCAAAATCTTCTCTGCTCTAGTTCAATCTGGCACGTTCTTTCACTTAAGGCAATCATTGCTGTCTGCCTCCAATGCTATTCTGAGTTTTCAAACAGAACAGCAATAAAACACACCTTTTTCTTTTCTACTGCACAGCCTTTCTCCTGGTTGGCCAGGGACCAGATTGGCGCCTGCTGCAGAGTGCAGTGAAATGGCCTCTGAGGCCAGTCACTTGACCTGCTTCTCATCTCCCAGGGCCTCTCTTGGTCACCTCCCCTTAGCAAAAAAAAACGGTTTCCTCCCCTATAGCAAGCTGAACATTGAAAAAGCATGGAAACACATGGCACTGGAATGAGCCAAGCCAAAAAGAAAAATAAATCCATGGGAGATGAAGACTTTTGTTTAATCACCAGGCTACACTGGGCTGTCTCTGTTAAAGCAGTGCCAGCTCAGAGAAGGCTGCAGTCTATTAAACTTCCTTTGAGAGCCTGCCAGACTGACAACAGCTGGAAGAAATTAACATTTCAGATCCATCAGCCAACTTTGCTGCTTTTCCCTCCAGAAAACAAATGGCTTGACAGCTATAGTTTTGGCAGCTTCGCCTTGTCCTGCTCACTTCAGACAATTGCTGGCGTGATTTTGCATTTCTAAGATTCTCTTAACTTCTATCACCTTCTCCTCAACCTGCAAAGAAAACAAATAACCAGAAAAATAAAAAAAGCCCAAAACAATTCAGTAAAGGGGGCTGTGGGTTGAAAAGTTCTTATAGCTCTGCTTTCATAGAAGCATGCTTCTGTGAAATCTGCACTGACATGGATAAACAGGTACCCAGGGAGATTTATAGCCTAGGCAAAGAAGCAAACAAAACATTAATAAAATTTCCTCAGTACTTCAAGCCCACTGAAATATCAACCACTGTTCTGTTCAATAAGTCAAAAAAGTTAAGAGAATTGGTCATGACGTTGTATTTATTACTTTAGAAATATTTGCTTCAAATGTTTTTCTGAGATGGCTCCAAGAATTGCTAATGGTTGAAGCACAATACAGTGGAAATTTAGTTAAAAATAAACATAATGTATGCAAATTGAAGTACAATATTAAAAAAAAAAATTGGAAAAAAAGTAAACTAAAACATTTTTACCCAATATCAGAGAGAAAATTATAGTGTCAGTGAATGAATTTCTTAAGAAATAAATTCTAGAACATTTTGACTGATCAACTTAGATTTCTTGTCTTCACCTCTTTTGAAGAAGTTAATATTTCAGGTAGCAGAAAAAGAAAATCAGTAAAGAAGATGGGAAAGGTGCAGAGGTGGTATTCAACACGTTCTGACCAGTTCTGGAGAACCATTAGCAGAAATTTTGAGTAATTCGGAGAACCGGCAAATACCACCTCTGACTGGCCCCACCCCATCTATTCTCTGCCACCCAAATCCCAGCTGATCGGCTGGGTCTTCTTTTGTTGCCCTGCACAGTAGAACAGAGCTGGAAAGCAGGTCAGTGGGGTGGGGAGGGAATGGGATTTTGCACTATCCTTCCCCTGGAGTGGAGTGGGAATGGAGATTTTACAGTATCCTTCCCCTGCCATGCCCACCAAGCTACGGCCATCAAGCCACACCATGCCCACCAAGCCATGCCCAGAGAACTGGTAGTAAAAATTTTTGAATCCCACCACTGGAAAGGTTGGCCTAGCATTCTCCCTTACCACTGCCAAATGATTTGCAAACAAAAATTGTTCTTTATTAGCTGTATAACCTTACATCCACCCAAAAAAAACCCTGAAATATATTTAATTGTATAGCAGTAGTGTGGAATCATGTGGGATGATATCATCAAAGCTTTCCACTAATCAGCATAAACGGCTACAAATCAACATGGAGTTCTGATCCTAAACTCTTACAGGTACCCCTCAATCTACAACCAGTTACTTTCGAAGTTATGATGGATCCCAAAAATGGAACCTATGACCCAGATTTGAAGTTCCAGCATCCAGGAATTCCTGCAGAGACATGAACACATTTTTGGTGCTCAGCAAAAGACTAACATCTACAGCTGTTTTCAGTATCCTGTGGTCATGTGACCATGAATTACAGTTTTTCCTGAAAAGCAGCATTTGCTTCCAATTTCTGGGGAAAATATGCCCCAGAGCAAATAATGGGTTTTCTTAATGACTTTTGCATTCACTTAATGACTGCCTCAAAGAAGGTCATGAAATTGAGTGTGGTCACAGGGTGACCTGCTTTATGACTGCCATGTCTTATTGCACACTCAATTACTGTCATAAGTTGAGGACTACCATATCCATTGCTTCATTCTGGTTCTCTGTGGCTTTTGACCATAAGAGTATGTTCAATGGCAAGACTAGTATACCCGCTAAATACATTCAACAGCCATAAATAAAGCATTTTTGCCTCTTTCTATTTTTAAATAGGAATATTAAACCCTGCTTGAGGAAATGCAATAAATAGAATTATTTTAAAAAATAAGTAAATCATGCTTTTAAAAGAGAGAGGCTACTTTGTCTTTGCAATTTAAAGATTTTCATTGTAGCTGATTTACCTTCACTTCCAGTTTCTCCCCAGTTGAAGACTTTTGTTCTATCTTGAAACCCTTTGCATTTTTATTGACTAGGAGTGGAAAAATTCCAAATCTGATCTGCATTGCTATCTTATAACGTCTTGTGGGAACAGAAGCACTTTGGATCCTGTAATATTTAACACAAGGCCAAACTGGCAGACTGACATCAAGGTTGTGCCAAACTACAATCTGTTTGGAAACTTTAGCCTCTCAGCACAGCCTTGAGGGAATATAAACTGTAGTTTTATAAATTCTATTTTGCTATTAGACTTGAGGAGAACAAATGCAAGTTATTTGAAGTTAAACCTGGTTGGTGCAAAAATGAACATTCTGGGGTCTTGCAGAATTTTTAGACTTCAACTCTCATCAGCCCAAGCCAGCAATGACAAGAATTTGTGGGAGGTAAAGCTTGAAACTTTTGGGTCATGCCAACTTTTCTATCCCTGTAGGTGAAGAGAAGTCTGAAATATAATGAGAATGATACCGCCAAGAAAATGAGTATTTCTGAGAATGTTATGGGAAATTTTATCCAAAGACATATGTAAGAATTTGTTCTCACTCCAGAAACAGATCAGTTCCTAAGTGTGACTGCCCTTGGCCATAATCTTCAATTGCAAACTGGCAGACAAAACTATTGTTTTGGTGAATTTTTCCAGGAATTTAACTTCCATATCTCTATAACACTGAAATCTTCTGAAAATTTGACCCAGCAGATAAAATGTTACCAGTGCATGTCTGGCTATTTGGTCCATATGGCCATATATGATGGAAGGGACCCATGACTCGGGATGGTGCAGTGATAAGAATGCAGTATTGCAAGCTAATTCTGCCAACTGTCAGGAGTTCAATTCTGACCAGCTCAAGGTTCACTCTGCCTTCCATCCTTCCAAGGCCAGTGAAACAAGGACCCAGATTGTTGGGGGTAATATGCGCTATGACACAGTATATAAGTCTAAGTGATGTTGCTAGCTTGAGGGAGTGGGGAATCTTGGTTTTAAGGTCTCTTTTAAATAAGGGCAATGTGGGGACAAGCAAATCTCTGAGATATTCCAGAGGGAAGGTACTATAATAGAGAAAGGACATGCCCTTTGTCCTAACAGTGACATTGTTTAATAGATGGAATCTGAAGTTAAGCTGACTTTACCTGATTGTACAAGATGAGCAGAAACTATATAAAGCAGATGCTTTGTCAATTAACAAGACCTTATGCTGTGAAAGACTTCATAAGAGCATCTTGAATTCATCTGGAACCTTACTAGTAACCAAATAAAGCAGAGGTATTGCACAAAAATACTGTGGCATTCCTGTGGCTTCATATGCTGCTGTATTCTGGACTAGCTGCTCTGTCTGAATATCACATCTCAGCCTTTTGCTGAAGAATAAATGTCATATATTCCAAAGTTCAACACTTCTTAGTCTTTACATTTCAGATCAGTTAGGTGCTGCTTCCTTTCAGTTGTGAGTTTTCCCAACTGCCTAGGATTGGAGCCAATATTCTGGGAGTTTGAAGAAAGTTCTTCTAAATAAACAACAAGGAAAGTATTGAAATTCCTCCGGCAACTTAGTGATATTGCAAGCTTGTTTGAACAATGTGTTTCATTGTTGCAGTTATAAAAATCAACTCATAAAATAAATAACATAATTCTCCCCAAAATAAATAGTTGGTCATTGTAGCTGAGTTCACATTAGTTATCCTGAACTTTTGTACATCAAATTGGCATTCATTTCCTGTTTTAAAACTTATCATTGCATTGTGACATGACGAGCAGCAGATGTTTCCTACCTTTATCATTGTGCTTATTTGCTTTTTCACTGATGAAAAGCTATGTGATTTCTGCTTATGTCTCACATAAATTTTAATCTCACCCTCTAACCCTATGAATCCCACTGTCAATTTTCATATAGCAATCCCATATATACCACTTCACAGTGCTTTACAGTCCTCTCTAAGCAGTTTACAGAGTCAGCATATTGCCCCCAACAGTCTGGGTCCTCATTTTACTGACCTTGGAAGGCTGGAAGGCTGAGTCATCTTTGAGTTTGGTGAGATTTTAACTGCCAAATTGCAGTCAGCTGGCAATCAGCAGAGGTAGCCTGCAGTACTGTATTCTAACCACTGCACCACCGTGGTTTTTAGTATAATTAAATTTCACCCCTAAATGGCCAGTTAGACCCTTTATGAATATGAGATAAGAAAAAGTATTTGTGTTGATACATATATTCAAGTTTAGAATTCCAGATTTGCCTGATGGTATAATAATTGACAGCTCAAGTGCTGTTTCTTTAGTTCCTATATGTAAAGAATATTTGGTATAGCAGAGTGAGAGAATATTAAAAAAAAGGTAGAAGATAGAATGCCACATATCCTGACTGTCTCAATTTCCTCAGGTTGCCTACCAGTTGCTTGTAATAAGACAGAATGAAGTAACCATAAAAACTACACTTTATTGATCTCATGGGATTCCTACCTACAACATGTCAAATCAAATCTATATTTATAGATCAACATAACCTGTAAGACAGAAGGAGTAAAAAGAAGCCATCCAGAAGACCAATTTTTGCATCTGTTCTATCATACAAAACCAGAACTTTCATCAAAATGTGTGACATTCATTCTATTAAATTTGAACCTAAATACCATAATTCCACATTACCAGATTACTAACAGGGAATATAGGGTTGTATGATATCTTATATCTAAATATTGTCTAGTTTGGCAAAAGGCATTCTCTCATGTGATAATGCGACAGTGTAAATCTCCATTCTGTTTTGCTAGTTTTTGTTGTTGTTTTTTTGGATTTCAGTGATATTGATAAGAACTGGGGAAAATCAGATCAGATTCACCAGAACTGTGGTTGGTTCTCTTTTTAAAAAAACCCGCAGAGATGAAACAGTGCAGGAACCCAGGAAATGTTTCAAGAACCATCTTTTGGAATCAGATAAATTAGGAATTTCTTTAGCTTCGTCAATTTCACCAGAGATCAAAACATGGATCGTGAAGAACTTGTGTTTTGTCACTTTAGCATTTCATCTCATCGTGAGCAAAAACAAAAACTAAATTCTGATATGTGATTTTAAATTTTGCATTGCTGTCAATAAGCTCAGATCCCTATCAAATATGGGACTACATATTTTCATGTAATATACAGGTTTATAAGAATACAGATGTTATCTCCTGGTGGGTGTTGGAAGTTATGATTCTCCCCTCTTCTAGGGAAGCAACCCCCACCCTTTGTCAAGTAGGGCGATTAAAATAGCTGGAGCCAGCTTACTTTTCACAGCAAAAGAAGGAGAAAATTACAGGCAGGAGATACAGTGAAAAAACCCTACAAACTAGCTAAGATCCTTCCCCATAGAAATCAAATAGATGGCAAGTTATAAAAACTTGTGAAAAGCAAACCAAAAGGCATGGCAGGAAGGAAACATGATAGCAAACAAGCAACTACTAAGGATCAGGACCATAAAACCAAGATTCCAGGAAAAGAATTCAACACACACACAAAATCAAAGTCTTCAAAGATTCACACCTACAAATCAAAGAACCTGAAGTGTATAAAAGAGAGGTTTTCCTACTCACTGATTAGATTAATCCTAGGAACACTGTGAGATTTCTTACCTGCCTTCCTATTAATAAGCTGATTCTGACTTTCAATGCAGCTGACCAAATCATTTTGCATTTCTCCCAGCCGGGAAATTTGAATCCACAAAAGGAAAGAACTTTGCCTATTCCTTCAAGGGCAAAGCTTCTGTTTTCCTTTCCTCATGGGTTAGTGATAATTATCCATATCAGAGCAGACAGCAATGGAAAATTTCTGCCCAAAGAATAAAGATAAGAACAAATACAATGTTGGTTTTACTCACAAACAATGAGATCATGAGGATTTACAGAAATCAGTTCTGTACTCCCCACACCATCTTTCTTTAGACCATATGTGAGTAATATATGTGTGTAGTTTATTAGTTTAAGTGAACTAATAGTTTTTTTGTGACTCTTCTTGAATTAGCTGACATTTGTAAATTCCTCTTTGGACATTTGTACATAGTAAGGTTTTCTGATAGGAAAATGGGAATAATAGAATTCTCTTATACAGTCTCCATTTTCTCGGAAAATAACCTTTTAAATGATGTGTACAAAAATGAAAGCGGTTATTCTAGTTGTCAGTGTGTTCTAATCTATGCAGTCTTCTCAGAGGGCTATACCTAATTAAACTGGGTTTGTTTCTAAAAAAATACTAAATAGGTTCAAACTTAGTGGTTGGTTAATAGATCAACAAGAAATCTCAGAGTGGAAATGAAACTGGAAAATAAAAAAGAGGGGAAAATAGAAGGCAACAACAAATCACTTCTGTCTTTTTGCACAAAAAGAATATGGATGTATCCATGAAAGTTCTGAAAGAGAGTTTAACTAAGTTTGCTTTATAAGCTTTATAAGCATGTTAGGGAAAACTTACCCAATTCACCCAAATAAATGCCAACAACTGGAAAAGATACAATAATCATTTTCTTTCTTTCTTTTTTTTTGAAAATTTTATTGATTTTTAAAAACAAACATAAATAAACAAAACATAGAACATAAAAACCTAAAACATCTTTTTTGAAAGCAGCCTGATTCCGGGTTACATCTCTTTGTTCAGATACAAATTCAAGTTCATGCTCATTTTTATATATTCCATATCTTGATACCATTCTACATTTTCTATCTGGCTTCTCTCCTCTTATAATTTTCTTAATTTTATTTTATTTATTTCATCTCAATTCAAATAATTGTACTTATATTCTTTGTCTGTCCTGTTTCAGCTGTCTATTATCTTCTTATTTTATTTATTTCATCTCAATTCAAATCATTGTACTTATACTCTTTGTCTGTTCTGTTTCAGCTGTCTATTATCTTCTCTCATTAAAAAAAAACAAATATAAACAAACAAAGCATAGAACATAAAAAATATAAAACATCTTTTTTGAAAGCAGCCTAATCCTGGGTTACATCTCTTCATACAGACACAAATTCAAGTTCGTGCTCATTTTTATATACCATTCCATATCTTGTTACCATTCTACATTTTCTATCTCGCTTCTCTCCTCTTTTAATTTTCTTAATTTTATTTTATTTATTTCATCTCAATTCAAATCATTGTACTTATATTCTTTGTCTGTCTTGTTTCAACTGTCTATTATCTTCTCTCATTAAACAAAATTTCTCCTGTCGTCACTAATTGGAGTATGATGCCTTTATATCTTTCCCCTAAAGTTATAACACTTAATATAATTCATAACTTTGGTTTGGATTCTGCTTGGTACATTCTAAAACTACACAGTACATTTTTTTAAAAGAAAAAATTATAAATATATAATATAATGAAAACAACAATCCAGACCAATTCAATTATATCATTAATAATAATATTCATTTAAATCTTAGACATTTTACACATTACTTTTCAAATAGATATCATACTTCTATGGGAACACTTATAAACTTTCCATAGTTGCTTCCCCCCCACTTCACTTATATTTTATAAAACATTGAATTGTTAAAATGTTCCCATTCCTTCCTAATTCAATTGTCTCATTTATTCAATTTCCTTTTTTTTATTCACAAAAGTTTCACTGAATTACACTGACTGTTTTAACCCACTTTTTAATTAAATGTTATTTCCAATTTTCTAACATTATTTCTAATACAAATATAACAATACAATCTTATGTACCTTTACAGAATCCCTTTTTCAGTTAAATTTTCACCCATTATCTCTGAATAAGTCCTGTTTCTTTACATCCTGCTCCAAACCTTTGTAACTTCTCTTCCCTTCCTTCTTCCCTTCCTTCTTTTCTCTCCCCTTTTTATCCCTTTGTCTCTCCACCTCCATTTCCCTCTTCTGTGTTCCCCTTTTCTGTTGCTTTTCAACATTATATCCACTTTTTACATTATTTTTTCCCTTTTTTGGCTGTTTTTTTAAGCCTTAAATTCTCCATTCTCTTTCCCCCCTTTCCCCTGAAAATAGAGTGACTTGTTCATTAAAGATGGCTTCTTCTTTATTCCACTCTTCTAGTTGCGCAATCCTTTCTTGTTGTTTCTCATAGATTCAGATCACCATTTCTAAAAATTGAAAAACGGAGCCAAAAGAGTCCTTCCCTTCTTGTGCCTCTTCTTTATATTTTGTAGATTCCATTTTCAGTTCATCCAGAAGTGATGCCATTGTAGAGTTTTCTTAAACAACCACCCGAACTGTTTTTAGTCATTCAAATATAATTTCCAAAGATTCCAATGTCACCAAACAGTCTAAATACACAAAAGCTGTTCCTTTCAATACTTTCTTCTTTTTTCACTTTCTCTTCCTGGGGTTACTGTTTAGTTGCAGAGTTCCAGTTAAAATGTATCTTTTAGAAGTCTTATTTAAATTCAACTTTTAGTTCTTTTCAATTCTAGGCAGACTCCTCCTTCCAAATCCTTCCCTTATTCTTTTCCTCTCCCTTCCCTCTATTGGTGCCAAAGCATATTTTTCTGATTTCTCATTCAGCTCTCTTCACTGTCAACGTAGAAAAGGCAAATGAAGAAAAAAAAACTTTCCCTTTTCACTTTCATTCGCTGCTTCCGATTCTTCTTTGGGAGCGATGTATCTTTTATAAAATTTAAATTCCAGGATACCTTGGTTGTTACTTTTTGTCCCAGTCAGCCAAAACTTTCACTTCTTAGCTTCCTCCTGCACTTTCTTTTCCAGCTGAGTGCTTCTTTGAGGCGGCCATTTCTGACCGCCGCTCTTACTGCCTTTGAGAAAGGGAATTTAGCCAGCTGAGGAGGAGAGATGCAGCTCCCCTCAACCCTGCTGGGGCTCCCCCATCTTCGCCACCTCTATGGGGTGGTTTAGCCCCAAAGCCAGCTAGCTCGGAGTGTTCCAGCGGCGAGCCCAGGCAGAAACCGCGCACAATCACAGATTCCTATTTGCCGATGAAGCCCTGCAAACCGGAAGTCCAATAATCGTTTTATTTTCTGAAGCTAACAGGTTATGAGTCACTGATCTCTTCACCCAGACAAAGCAAAAGATTCAATGTTACACAAGTCTTATGAAAGATGCTGATTAAAATAGTTTGAATAAGGCCTCAAATACAGCAAAAGGCCTCAAATACAGAAATAATTGCTTTACAATATATCTGATACAACAATCAACCAGAACAAAGCTGGAAGGGATCTTGGAGATCTTCTAGCCCAACCCCCTGATCAAGCAGGATACCATTTCAGATAAGTGGCTGTCCAGTCTCTTCTTAAAAACCTCTACTGATAAAGCACCCGCAACTTCTGAAGGCTAGCTGCTAATTGTCCTGACTGTTAGGAAATTTCTCCTTAGTTCCAGATTGCTTCTCTCCTTGATTACTTTCCATCCATTGTTTCTTGTCTTGCCTTCTGGTGCTCTGAAAAATAAGTTGATCTCCCCTCTTCTTTTGTGGCAGCCTCTTAAATACTGGAACATTGCTATCATACTACCCCAGTCCTTCTTTTCATTCAACTAGACATACCCAATTCCTGAAACCATTCTTCATGTGTTTAAAGCCCCTGTCACACTGCACCAACGGATGGAAAGAGGATGTAAAACGGAGAAAAACACTTGCCATCCGTTGGTTAACGCGATGCTTCCGTTCTGTACTCACTGCCTCCGTTTTGCTTCCTCTCTATCCGTCCAGCATCCGTCTATTGACGTTTCATCCGCTCAGAAAGTTTTGAACTGCTCAAAACTTTTGAGCGCAAAATGTATCCAATGCATCCGTTCTGCATCTGCTAGGCATCCGCTAGACATCCGTTCTGCATCTGTTACGAATCCGCTATATCCGCTAGGCATCCACTGCGCATCCGCGCAACTCCATCCACTCCAGCGGTAAACGGATGCGGGGAGGAAGCGGAACAGACACGGAACGGATGCAGAACGGATGCCTAGCAGATGCAGAATGGAAACAAAGCATTTAAAACAGAAAAAACATTCGCAGAGGGGACCTATCTCAGATATTAAGGAAGTCTAGAGGATGCCTAGAGGATGCAAAGGGACACCTAGGGGAAAACCTATACTGCCTATAAAAAGGGGGAGCAACTCACCTGGATCTCACTTTCAGACCAGCAGCCCAGCGGTGCAGACCTCTGCAGCCTTCATCTGACTCTTCCTCTTCCACAGAATCCAGTCATGTCCACCGTGGATCGTAACAAAGTCCTTTTGGCAGCCACCATCCTTCTGCAACGGTGCAAAGCCATCTACAGGCTCTGTGAACTCTACTACGGGAAGAAAAGGAGGCGGCCAAGAAGCATCTGGGTCCGAAGATGGATCGCCAGAAGAGCAGAGGACGGACTGTACAACAAGCTGATGGTGGAGCTCAGGAACGAAGATACTCGTGCATTCCAGAACTTCATGATGATGCCTCCAGCCATGTTTCACGAAGTTGTGCAGTGGCTGACACCCAGGTTGACCATGGCAAACACCAACTTCCGGCCCAGCCTGGAACCTGGGCTTAAGGTGGCACTCACTCTGCGCCACCTGGCCTCAGGGACCACCTACAGGAGCAGGCAGTACGGCTGGAGGGTGCCACACAACAACATCAGCATTGTGGTCAGAGAAGTGGTGCAGGCCATCATCGAAGAATACAAGGAGGAGCTCCTCCAGTGCCCCTCCACTGAAGAAGGATGGAAGAAAGTTGCAGAGCAGTGGTATCAGAGGTGGAACTTCCCCCACACCGTTGGAGCCATAAATGGCAAGCACGTGGCCTGCAAAGCGCCAGCCAAGTCAGGGTCCACTTATTTCAACTACAAGGGCTTCTTTAGCATCATCCTCTTCGCCATGGTCGATGCTGACTACAAGTTCATGTACATCGATGCTTCAGGCAACAGGTCAGCTTCAGATGCCCAGGTATATAACGCCAGTCACCTCAAGGAGGGGCTGGAACGCAACCTCATTGTGGGCTTCCCAGATCCAGCCCCCCTTCCCAGTGACACGCAAGATGTGCCCTACTTCATCATGGGGGATGACGCCTTCTCCCTCACAACCTACCTCATGAAGCTCTACACCTCCAAATGCCTCACCCGTGAAGAGAGGATCTTCAACTACAGGCTGTTCAGGGCAAGGCGGATGGTGGAGAACGCCTTTGGCATCCTGGCCAACAGGTTCCAGGTACTTCTCACCACCATGCAGCATCACCCAGAGACCGTGAGGAGCATCATGGAAGCTTGCTGCATCCTGCACAATCTCATGCACACCCGCTACCCAGTCTTGCAGAACAGGCTCGTGGACCTCCAACAAGGCAATGGGGACATGGAGCCTGGAGAATGGAGGCAAGGGCAAAACCTGATAGACACTGAGGATGTGCAAGGCCCCAACAGAGCCTCACATGAAGGGAAGAAGCAGCGCAACCTCCTGAGACATTGGTGCAACTACCCAGCTGGAGCAGTGGAGTGGCAAGACAGGATGATAGATGGCTAATGGATGCTTCCTTGAGCCCGTGGCATAACACTGATGAGATTGTGCCATGTATGTTCGGTGGGCCTACAATGAACAGGGCATTTAATAAAGAGTTGTGTTTATGTTGACATGTGTGGATGATTGATTACATTATTATTGATAATAAAGGGCCATAGGTGTGGCACCTGGGAGGGTGGACCATCCAGTCCCACTATGCTTGCACTGGAGGTTTATCTATCCCACAGCTATTACCCATCCCACTGCTATCCTCACCCATCCCACAGCTGTTACACATCCCACAGGTATCCCTGCCCATCCCACTGCTATCTTAACCCATCCCTCAAGCCTGCAGAGGCTTAAACCATTTCTAAAAGTTTCCACCAAGACTTTATTAAAAAAAAAGAAATGAAGCAAGTGTGTGAATCAAAGATAGACTTTATTAACAAGAAGCTATAAAACAAAAATGAGTCTCTGGCACTCCTCTTGGTCGTTCAGTCGCAGGGGTGAAGGGTGCTGTGGAGGTGGCTGGTGCTGGAGTGCTTGTCTGATCCCCCGCATCATCAGCTCCTCCAGAAGCATAAGCAGCAGAAACTCCAGCCCCAGAAGAGCGAGCCCATGCTACAGAAGCCCCAGCAGAACCAGAGTGAGGGCCAGGGGGTGGGATGGTGGTCCTATCCCTCTTGCCAGGGCTGGCAGCAGATGGCTGAGGCTTTCTGTTCTTCCCCATGGTTGTGGGGTTGCTGGCTGGCAGGGAGGCTGGCAGGCACCAAGGCTGGCAGGAAGCCTGGCAGGCAGGCTGGCAGGCAGGCAGGCACCAAGGCTGGCAGGAAGGCTGGCAGGAAGGCTGGCTGGCAGGCAGACAGCAAGGCTGGCAGGGAGGCTGGCAGCAAGGCTTGCAGGCAGGCATGCAGGCAGGGCAGGCAAGGCTGTCAATCCGTCTGGCAGCAGGTCTTTCCTCTGAATAGTGACCTGCTCCGAGCTGCTTCCCTTGTATCTGCGGGACTTACGCAATGCATCCTCCCCGCATGCACAATTAACGCTAGGCATCCGTTAGGCTTCCGCTGTGCATCCGCTGTGCATTCGCTGTGCATCAGCTTCATCCGCTGTGCATCCGCTGTGCATCCGCTTCATCCATTCCGCGTCTGCTTTGCTGAGGTCCCCCGGAAGCCTAGCAGATGTGCCATCCGCTCCCATCTGCTTCCATCCGCTAGGCTTCCGTTCCGCATCCTCTTTCCATCCTCTCTGTGTCCTCCCCGCGTCCGTTCCTTTCCATGTTATCCGCTCTGGTTATGCAAATTTTTGCCCCTTTTGAGAGTGGATAACAACGGATGGAACATTTTGCTCGTCCGTTGTGTCCTTTTTACTAACGTTTTGCATCCGTCGGCCAGTGTGACAGGGCCTTTAGTCTCCAGGAGGTGCCAAGGAGCTGCCAAGATTGTTATTCTAACAAACTGACCCACACTTGACCATAGAAAGAAGTGAAATAAAAAAGGCAGCATAGCACATCCTTGAATCAACAACTTCTCCTAAAGCCATAAATTCTGTAGGTATTTTAATCATTCCTAGCATATTTTTGGCACATTTATAAAATTCCACACTTAAAAAAACAACCAGAAAAATGCAACTAAAAGCATACAAATAATCCCCAACTTAGAACAACAAAGGAGCCTAAAATTTATGTTGTCAAGTGAGACATTTATTTGAGTTTTGCCCCATTTTACAACCTATCTTGCCACAGTTATTAAGTGAATCATTGCAGTTGTTAAATTAATAACGCGGTTATTAAATGAATCTGGCTTTCCCATTGACTTGGCTTGTCAGAAGATCACAAAAGGAGATCACAGTACCCTGGGACTCTACAACCATCATAAATATGAGCCAACTACCAACTGTCTGACTTATGATCAAGTGACCGTGGAGATGTGCAACGGTTGTAAGTGTGAAAAGTGGTCATAAGTCCCTTTTTTTCAGTGATGTAACTTTGAACAGTCGCTAAATGAACTGTTGTAAGTTAAGGACTACCTGCATAAGTAATATATTTAAAACAATTATAGAGAAGTACAATCAATTAAAATCATTTTTTTTATTTTCAGCTGTCCATAATCAGAATGATAAAAATATCAACTTTAAAGTTCTTTTAGTTACATTGCCTCCATTCGTGATTATTTCGTATAGTATCTGGACACTTTTTCACTCCCAATAACCATTTCTTATCCAATGGCAAGAAGTGCTCTCTCCCTCCCTCCTCCCCACATCACAACTTTTTTGTGATATTTTATGCTGGGAAGTCTTTCCTATGCCTCCCCACTCTTTTCCATTTTTCTTTCTTACTAAAGAAAAAAAGGCAAAGTAGCTTCAGCATGTTCCTTGAGTTGCAGGAAATGGGAAACCTTATTTCTAGAAGTGCCTATAGGTAGTCCCATGAAACTTTTTCCTTAAGGGAATTCTTATTTGAAAAGTGGGTAGCCTCCAGATATGGTATATTGCATTTTTCCTGACTCGGTAAATAAATGTTGGGCTTTTTTTGTTTGGATGTTTTGTTCCTCCTCAAGAATAATATGTGTTTACTTAATTTGATATTTCACTTACCCAATATTTTATTCATCAGAGCCAAACCTAAGAAAGCAGAGGGTCATCTCCCCTGCCCAAGAAAATGCCACATTCCTACTATACCTGCCTTTTCTAGAAGGGGCTGTGTTGAGAATGAAAAGACTGAGCTGATTGTCTATAAAATACAGGCCTTGTAATTTCAGCAAAAGCTTTTCAGCAAAGACTGTCATGAAGAGGTGCCTCATAAAACCAAATAGTGATTTCCTGCTGCAGCTGGCAGGGGTTGTTTTCTTTGTAACACACTGCTGAAATTGGAGAGGAGACGGTGTTTAAACATCTCACTCCTGGAAGAGTTGCTGTGTGCCTGAGACAGAGCCAGCAGTCAAAGTGCACAAGGAAAGGACAGATGCCAACATTCAAAAGCCATTAACTGGGAATATTTGGGAGGATAATTAAAGAACATACCTTTAAGCTTCTTTGAAAATATACTGAAAGGGCGTATATCTTGGACCTATGGAGGGAAAATATGGCAACTGTTTACTTTTTTTAATGCATACTTTTATTTAAAAAAAAACCAAACTCATATCCTAAGCCGAATAAACTATCTGCATAATTTCATAAATTTAAGTCAGTTTGATCACCCTCATGATTGATTTCTAAAAAGAGCTCCTAAGGTTCAGGGCTTGTGGAGAAGTGTTACTTGGTACTCAGGCTGCATTTGTTGTCCAACACACAATCACAGCCAGCAGTGTTAAAGGACATATGGCAAAGGAAATACCATTTGAAATCCATCCTGGAATCAGACCTATCTACTCCTGCATCCTCTTTCTCTCTTGGGAATTCCCCAGGGAGATACAATCAGATCAGCTGCTGTTTTGTAACCTCTAACATTTAACACACTTGTATTCAACTATGCCTGTGAACAGCTGACTGGTCCCCATTGCAGCTCTCCAGATTAGATGGACTGAAATTTCCAGGATCCCCATGTTGGCCAGTGATTGTCAGGCTTAGTTTGACTCATCTGGAGAGCATCTGATTGTGGTAATAGTAGATCTGGGAAGGCAGCCATCACTTTATCTCACGAACTCAATGGTTATCTCGAATGTCAGACAAATGACAAGTGATGTTATGTGCAAGCAAGGACTTGCTTCTGTTTTTTGGATAAAAGACAATATTTGATGAAAAACTCAAAATGCCATTCTGGTGAGTCAATGGAAAAATAAACAAACAGACTGTCAACCAGTGTTTTTCAAACTTGCCAACTTTAGGGATGTGTGGGTTTTAACTCTCAGAATTCCCCTGCTGGTAAACAATACACATTTTAAGAAGGAACTAGGGGATTCTGGTGCTGCTTTGCTTTTTCTTTAAAAAAAAATAAGCAAGAAAGAATTATTAGAAAGAAACCCCCTCACCCTTAAGAAAATCAGATGCAGAGTAAGAAAAAGCCATTTTCGTCACTGGAGGTACATGCAAAGTGAGAAAAGCTCATCTTTTCTTCTACACAACTCCCTGTTTATGTTTGCATTTCTTAAACACTTTTTTTTGGACTGAAAAATGTGATGATACCAGCATGACACAGTGGTTAAGGTATAGGCATTACTCTAATAATGAATGGTCGAGTTGCAAACTTTTGCCAATACAACCAAACCTGTCTACACTCAGAAGTTGGGAGAAGGTAGGAAAGAGCCAGCTTTCTGTGGGCAACATATGCAGGGTATCAGAAACCAACCATTTCCTGCCCTCTACCTATCACCATAACCCTCTAGGTCTGAATTGCAGACAGGTGCAGTACAGTTCTATCCCCACACAAGTGGCAGAACCTGATGGGTTCAGTGAACCTTGGATTGTGGCAGGAAAAGGTGGGAAAGGAAGTTGGGAGAAGGCAGGAAAAGGTAGGATGCCGTGTGCTGTGCACACATGTGGTATGGGTAGAATCTGCAAAGTAGATTCTGCAAAGTTTTCTTTGGGCTTTGGGAAAGCAAGTTGAGTGTCAGCTTTGGAAGCCATATTGAAATCCAATGCTCACACACTGCTACAATTGATGCTGGGAAAATGGGAAGGGGGGATTCATTGGAGTATATCTAGTTCGACATAATAAAATTCTTTTTCTGATTCAAGGTCAGGTCGTGTTGCACATCGTGAAAGGAAGTCTTACTTTGGGATGGATGGTGATTGGGCCATGTGATGTGGTGATGGGTGCAGGAGATTGATTTATACTTTTTACTTATTGTAAGGAAGCCCAGAATTTTCAGATTCGGGATTCCACAGTTGTGCTAGTTACTATCCAAATATAAGGAACTTTTGAGAGATGACTGTCTTTGAATTATTGGTTGGAATGGAGGTTTGCTGGAATGCTGACAGTTGAGGGCTGCATTTAGGTGATTGATTGATTTTGATTGATTGATTGATGCATGATTTCAAGTCAATTTTTGACTCCTCAGCTACCTGGACTAGTCTCTGCAGCTTTTTTTGGCAAGATTTTGGAAATGGTTTGCTGTTTTCTCATTCCTAGGGCTGACAGAGAGATCACCTAAATGGCTTTGTGCCTAAGGTGGGACTAGAACTTCCAGATTCTAGCCATGCGCCTTAACAATTACAGTAAAATGGCTCACATTTGGGGTGAGGACAAGATGAAACCTAAATTTCAATTTTGTTTCATCTACTTTGGAAATTAATTAAAACCAAAATGGTTGTTTCCCCCTCTATCGCATTAAAGAAAATATTTTGATAAATTTTAGAGATTTAAGGAGATGCACCTTGGGTTTTGAAATGCTGTGGGTGAACCTATAGCTTTCTGCATCAGATAGTGAAGCTATAAATATACCCTTCTCTCCTATTTTCCTTGATATCGGGTGATAAAACTTGAAAACTAAGGCATTCAGGTAAGAAAAAAAAGCATAGAAAGACCTGGGAATATTTTGCTGGTCACATTTAGATGAAATGAAAATTTTGATAATGTAAACCAACATTCATGATTTTTTGGCTGAGGATAGCAAAGAAAAGCTCAGATGTCACCTGAAATTCTGCCAAGTCAATGAGCCTGGCCAACTTTTTGTTTATGGCCTGCTAAAGGCCGTTTTGCTCTTTAAATAATGGATTGTTCTACTTATCTCTTCAGTTAACATTTGTCAGTAGGATTACTCCAAGAAGCTAGATTATTTACAAACCTCCCTCTCCTCCAAAATGGATTTTAATACTATCCCAGCCCAGATACCATCCCAAAACAAACATGGCATCAGATTATCGCCCTCTGCCACATTGGCTTCGGTCCCAGTAAAAGGTGAGCTTTATTGTTGCAGAAAGATTTAATATAACAGTTTTATAGTGAGGCTGTTCCTGCTGGCTGTGACTGATAGGATTCAGACTTAGGTTACATTACATTTATTGCACAGATGTTAGATATTTCCCTGGATCTAGAATAATGCTGTTTTAACTTAGACTGCAACTCTTTGGACTTTTCCACATAGCCATTGGTTTCACTGCCTGCTCTGTAAGCCTTCCTCTTAAGGAAACACACTCTCTCCTGCTGAGTAATAGGGGAGCACTGAAATCACAGTTCCACAGCATCCTTATCTCACTTTAACCATTGCTCCCTTGCAAGCCTTTTTGTGGCAAGATAAAACTAACCTTTTCTGCTTACTCAAAGCTTCTGAGCTGCAAAAACATGACACATGAAGGCTTTTGCTACAATACTGAAGTAAGAACTGATGGAAACCCTTGCTTCTCACATGTACATTTTACAGTTGCAAAATGAAAGCTTTGGCAAAGGAATTGCTTTGTTGCTAAGCTGCAATAAAATTGGCCCATTTTGGCCAATTTTGGCCCAAGGATAAGATAGACAAATGGTGGACTATGGAGTGGTCCCAAGAAGTGCATTTTTTTGTAGGACATGCTGAAGTCCCCTAGCGTATTTATGAATCTTGCAATCAAAAATTTTGCAAGAAGCAAAATGGGATGCCACAGCTTCTAAGGGCTCACTTTGCTTTGAGGTAAAAGATGCTTTGATATGGAAGATGTCCCATAATGGAAATTGTTAAAGGAAAAATATCTGCATTTTGGACAGATATTCCCTGTGGAATCTTAATGGTTCTAGCCTATAGACAGCATGGTAGAATAATTGGTATGTGTCAAGAATTTGTCTCTTTCTTCCTATTCCTCTCAAAAAGCATCATGGTCACCAAGCGAGCATCTAACTGTCTCAGCATGTCTAGAAAAGAAAACAAGAGAAGGGAGGGAGAAGCATATGGCTGGTTGCCTTGGGCCAAAAAGCAGAAGTGGGGGAGGGGTATCACATTTGATGGCAGAATATACTTCCACATTTCCTTTCTTTCTGTCAAGTTGTCAGTGTCTACTGTGAATTTGGGCTTCTAGAAATGAATGCTGCATTTCCAAAATTTTAGGCTTATTTATTCTTTGTCAAGTTTTGCTGTAATCACATTGATGAGCCAACTTAAAATATTAATTGGTCTTTTCAACCATAGTATAAAGCTGTGGACAATGTTGGATTACAATTTGCAACCTCTATTTGCACCCAAGGAAAGATGAGAATTATAGTATAAAATACTTGATGCTTTTAGAGAATGACCTAAGTCCGTAATTGTTCTCCTTGTCGTTTCGATTTGTTTTGCTCCTAGTCATTTTGGCTATATTTCTCTTGACCTGTTTTTTTACATTCTTAAAAGGAATTTGGAAGCTTTGGTTGGGGCTGAATTTTTCTAAGAATAAAGATGAGCCATTTCTTGATTCTTTGTCCCAGCAACTATTTGTGTTCCACAAAAGAGTTTGTATCTTTCCTGTTAGAGACTTGAATAATTTCCTTTCCTCTTCTCCGTACTCCCTCTCATCCTCATGTGTAAAGGCCTTGTATCTTAAATGCTCTCCCTATAAGTTTTTAATAGGCATTTCAAATGTGACAAATGTGGTCTATTTAAAGAGACTTGTGAACGTAGTTCTGGCATATAAGGTATTAGTATTAAATGCAGACAGGATTTATTAGGGGAAGAAGAATACAAAGGACTGAATGTATACACTGCTTTTGAAGTTTGGAAGGATTTGGAAATTAAATTAGATCATAGTTTACTAATTTAAGGCAACTGGCCCAAAACAGCCTTTAACTACTTTACCACAACTACAGTTACTCAAAAGTTTGCATAGCTGTAACTGAGAGCAAGAGTCAGACTCTGTGTGATATTTATACTTGCATAAGCTATTTTATGAGGGCTTTTTTCTAACATGGTTTCTTCTGATTTGAATGCCTGCTTTCTTGACATTGTAATAAACTGGCCAATAAATTGCATACCAGAGCATGAGGGCAGACACTACTGCCCTCTGCTGGGAGTAATGGAAATTCCTGTAGAAAAAGGTTGGAAAAGGAAAGGGGAAAGAAAGTCTTTAAAAGAAACTTTAAAACACTCCCATTTCTTTCTCTGACACACTGATTTTCTGTGGTAAATCTTGAGGATGTCTTTGAGATCTGTGTTTAAAATTCAGTGGGGAAAAATACTGTGGTAGCATTGTGCTCTTTGATGCCACGCTATGAATCCATTCAGATGGAAAGACAACCTGGTCTCTACAATATTATACAATGTCTAACTAAGCCGTTTTTCTCTAACCTGATACCTTCTGAGTATATTGGGCTGCAGCCCCCCACCCTAATTCTCAGCATAATAAAGAAAATTATACACATTTAAACGTTCATAGGTAGATAGGCCTTGCATTAGAAACAGTCAAGATAGAAGAAAAGAATGTACATACAAATGTTGGCCTTTCAAAATATGCCTATTAAAAATGGGAGAGTGATTATAAATCAGTTTTGAATCTTCTATTTCACATTTGTTGGCTGTCCACTATCACTTCCTCCCTTTAATAGCAACATTAGAAATGCTGTCAATGTCAGGCACCGAGACTCTTCTGAAGTGATATTTTTTATCAAGAAGTTTGCTGCCTAGATGTCATTCCCCTGTTGGAGTCTGACTCCAAAGGAGAGATGGAACAGCTGACCAGGAGTGGGACTGGCTCCAGTGGTTGTGGAGGAAACAGGGGAAGGGCACAGGCTGGCTAGACATTCAGAGGAAGACCCAGGCCCATCCCCTCTTCATCCTAGGGCATGCAGGGAGGAGCTGATAAGGGAAAAACATGAGTGGCGTGATCTATGGGGGAGAAAGAGGTCCTGATCCCGTTTTTGGGCTGCAGCTGGGAAGACTGGTAAAAAGGATAAACTGCACATGTCAAAGTTGCTGGTCACAAAGTGTGCATTCTTGTCAGAGCTTTTCTGTGTTTTGGCTTTCTCCCAACTGTGGTTGCTGCATTATCTGGTAGAAGTCTGCAATTAATCACCCTTGCCTGCTGTAGTAATTCCTTCAGTGTAGTGTGTTGGGTTTTTTATTTTGAATTAACTTTACTTTGGGTACGGACTGCATTTACTCCATCTGTAAACTGTTATCTTTAAGAGTTTGATAATTGGATATTGGAACCAAGCTAGAGGCATTAAAGGGACTTTCTTCTATTTTTGTGACTTGGTTATTTTTGTGTCACTCCCCAGGTCATCACACTAATCCAGTCCATCAAAGTTCCATGTGAAGTCCAAAGTATTCCTCTTTAGCAGTTAGTATTTTCTTCCAGTTAAAAGTTCCTGTTTTAAGGATAAACCTGGCTTTCTTTTGTTAGTTTCTTGGAGTTATGTACACCATGGGATGGGTTCTTTTATCACAATTTTCTCACAATGTTCCTTTTCTTTCTACATATAGAATGTTTTTTTTTGCAAGAACAAGTTGAGGTCTAAGGCAATTATAAACTAAGAGATTTGAGGGGTTTCTTGGAGCTTGTTCATATAACATGCATTTGCTGTTTACTGATGCCCATTTGTGGAAAAAAAAACTTGGAGGGGAGTTGTTATAGCAGACTCATTCAAAACCTCATATTGTGGAGAACTATAGAAAAGCAGCACTCAGCCAAATGTCATATACTACGTTTTTATGAAGCACCTAAATATTTTATGGTACAATTAAAAGATTGGACCGGATCAGGGTGTCCTTTGTAATTCAAGTTCTCACTTTAACATGCCATCACAAATAGCATTTGATATAAATTATTCTTTGTCAGATCTCAACAGGCATTCAGCTGCTGGCACATGAGAAATTCTTACCCAATTCATGCATGATGGTTTCCCTGCAAAACTTGGGGAAGGTGGAATCACCTGCCTTGCAAAGGGCTAGGCCAAACACACCTCATCAGCAACAGAAACAAGAAGACAATGAAGGTTAGATGGGGCAAGCAGGATAGCAGAGATCTGGGAGTAGTGATTGGTGGTGCTAAATGTAACTGGGACTGGGCCAAAACGGCTGGGGCTTCCTGGGGCAGCAAGAAGCTGCTTTGTGCCTCACCGCTTGGCCTGGGCTTTGTACTGTGCTGCAGTTCAGAAGCTTCTTGCAACCCCAGACCTGCAGCATACCAAGAAGCCCATTTATGCTTCCCAGGGCACAGCGGCTCTGCACCAGGCTACTGGGCTGGGCTGGGGCGGCTGAGCTTGTAGGGATGGCTGTGACTTTGCATGGAATTGCACAGCAGCTCAGGGGTTTCTTGTAGCAAGGGGTAGTTGGTGCTCTCTGAGCTTGGTTGTTGTTGATGATGATGTTACCTAGTATTGATAATAAAATGTCTGCAAGAAAACAACCAAGCTCAGAGAGCATTAATCAGACACACACACACACACACACACACCAATTTCAATCCTGAGCTACAAAGATTCTCCTTCATTTTTTCTTGCAACCCCAGAGCTATATACGCCAAGAGCCTTTTAAGCCACAGCATATTCTTTCTCTGATCTCCCTGTATTCACACACATGCACACCACTGGTGGTATTCAGCAGGTTCTGACCAGTTCTGGAGAAGTGGAAATTTTGAGTAGTTCAGAGAACTGGCAAATACCACCTCTGCCTGGCCCCACCTCCATCTATTCTCTGCCTCCTGAGACCCAGCTGATCGGCTGGGTCTTCCTTTGTTGCCCTGCACAGAAGAATGGAGCTGGAAAGCAGGTTAGTGGGGTGGGGGGTGAATGGGATTTTGCAGTATGCTTCCCCTGGAGTGGGGAGGGAATGGAGATTTTACAGTATCCTTTCCCTGCCATGCTCAAGCCATGCCCACCAAGCCACAACACTCCCACCAAGCCACGCCTACAGAACTGGTAGTAAAAAAATTTGAATCCCACCACTGATGTACACACTCACCTCACATGCTCTTTCCCTGATCTCCCAGAGCTATCACCATGATGCATCACTGCATCATTAAGGAGTGTGGAACCAATAACATTTCTGATGGGTTCTTCTGCAAGGCACAACTGTTCTTCTCAACATTTATACTATGTTTCACATCTGATTATTAAATCAATCCTCTTTCATATTGAGAGCAAATTATTGGCCCTGCCATTTGAAACATGACCTTCAGTTCTTGATCACAGATCCTGCATGTAGCCAGAAAGAAATCAAATCACAAAGCCAAGTTTTCAATTTACAGAGCTATAGACCCAGAAGTGGTATTCAGCAATTCTGGAGAACTGGTAGTGGAAATTTTGAGTAGTTCAGAGAACCAGCAAATATCACCTCTGACTGGAGATTTTACAATATCCTTCCCCTAAAATGCCCACCAAGCCACTCCCACAGAACTGGTAGAAAAAAAATTTGAATCCCACCACGGTGTAGACCGAAATTAGTACTTGTGACCAGAAAGAGAGAAATAGTGGAATTTAAAAGCCATGTAGTCATTGTGTTCACAAGAACTTTTGTTCTATACCCAGTGTCCAGAGTATTATTACAATTTCCCTGTTATATCCTGCTCTTTTCCTTTAAAGGCCCTGTCACACTGGCCGACAGATGCAAAACATTTGTAAAAAGGACACAGAGGACGAGAAAAGTGTTCCATCCGTTGTTATCCACTCTCAAAAGGGGCAAAAATTTGCATAACCAGAGCGGACAACACGGAAAGGAACGGACGGGGGGAGGACGTAGGGCGGATGGAAAGCGGATGCTCCACGGAAGCCTAGTGGATAGAAGCAGATGGCACATCCGCAAGGCTTCCAGGGGAGCGCAGCAAAGCGGACGTGGAACGGATACTGCGGATGCAGACCGGACACCGAGCGGATGAAGCGGATGCACAGCGGATGCCAAGCAGATGAAGCGGATGCTGAGCGGAAGCCTTGCGGATGCCTAGCGGAAGCCTAGCGGATGCCTAGCGGATGCCTAGTGTTCAGTGTGCATGCGGGGAGGATGCATTGCATCAGCCCCGTGGATATAAAGGGAAGCAGCTCCCAAGGAGGTCAACATTCAGAGGAAAGACCTGCTTCCAGACAAAGCTTGCCAGCCTGCCTGCCAGCCAGCCAGTTGGCAACCCCACAACCATGGGGAAGAAGAGAAAGCCTCAGCCATCTGCTGCCAGCCCTGGCAAGAGGGACAGGGCCACCCTCCCATCCCCTGGCCCTCACTCTGCTTCTTCTGGGGCTTCTGCAGCCCGGGCTCACTCTTCTGGGGCTGGGGCTTCTGCTGATGCTGCTTCTGGAGGAGCTGCTGATGCTGCTTCTGGCGGTGGTGCTTCTGCTGGTGCTTACTCTGCTGAAGCTGCTTCTGGCGGTGGTGTTTCTGCTGGTGCTTACTCTGCTGGCACTGCTCCTGGTGCTGGGGCTTCTGCTGGTGCTTACTCTGCTGGCCCTGCTCCTCGTCCTGCTGGTGCTCCTGGTCCTGCTGGTGCTCCTGGTCCTGCTGGTCCCGCTGGTGCTCCTGGTCCTGCTGGTGCTCCTGGTCCCGTTGGTGCTCCTGGTCCTGCTGCTGCTGCTGGTGCTGCTGCTGCTGCTGCTGGTGGTGGTGTGGAGGAGCAGCCCCTACAACCTGGAAGCCCCTCTGATGAGGGCCCATGTGGTCCTGCCAAAGGGAGGAAGAGGCAGACGCGAGAACGGGAGAGGAGGCAATACACCATAGAAGAGGAACATGAGGATGAGGTGCTGGAGTGGCTGAGAGAGAACGAGTATCTATGGCGGAAGGGACACAGGCTCTATAGGGACACCAAAAGGAAGCAGGCTGCTTGGAGAGAGAAGGCGGAGAGCCTGGGCTACACTTCGGAGGTGCTCCTCGGCTGGTGGAAGCACATGTACACCTGGTACGGGAAGCTGCATCTCAAGAAATCTGGCCAGGCCGCAGTCAAGCTGACAGACAGAGAGACCTACGTCATGGCCAAGTGCAGCTTCCTGGAGGGTGATATCCACCACCGAGGAGCAGCCCCTCTCACAACCCTCTCTCTCAGGCAACCTGCTGAGAGCCAGTCCTCTTCCGGCAGAGAGTCAGCTCCTGTCTCCAGGCAGGTATCTGTGGAGCATGCCATGACGGAGACCCCCCCGACAGCTGTACTACCTGTGGCGGAGCGTGTTGAGGACCCCTTGACGCCGTGTGAGAAAGGAGACGGCACTTCCACCACAGCCCAACCCACATCCACCCCCAGCTCCACCTCCACAGAAAGGCAGAGAGGCAAACCGGAGTGACAGAGCCACACTGTTCTGCTGGAGATAAGAGACACCATCAGGAGCAGCGTAGATCTCCTCTCTCAGCTGGTACACACCGACTCCTCATCCTCCAACCGCAAGCCCTTCCTCATCTATGTGAACCAGACCCTCATGGACATGGCGGAACCCCAGTACCAGGTGGTGAAGGACAGGATCACCGAACTGCTTCACAACCCTCCAGACCCAGATGAACCTGCTCCCACCCAGTCCTCCATCCCAGGTGATGTCACTCCCCTTACAAGGCTTTCCACAGGCCCTCACCTACCAAGGCAACGGCTACCAGGAGGTCCATCAGCACAGGCAGCAGCCCTTCCCAGTCCAGGCACATGTTCATCGGATGCTATCGGTGCCACTGATGCCACCGATGCCACCCACGCCACCGATGCCACCCACGCCACCGATGCCACCCACACCACAGATGCCACCCACGCCAGTCCTCACCCAGCTGCAGACCAGACAGCCCCACTACACTGCTCCTTCCTCCACCCCACAGCCAAGCCCGGCCTCAGTACATTTGTCATTGGTACTGAGGCTGACACCCCACGTCATGAAGGAAGGGGCTCTCAACATCACGGGGCTGAGCCAGCTGTCTGAGAGCTTCCTCAACACACCGTCCCCTGTTGTCCTCTCAGGGGCCAGGCACCCCAGTGGTGCTTCAGACCAGCACTCCAGCAGTAGCCACCTCCACAGCACCTGGACCCTTCACCCCTGAGACTGGGCACACCTCCGAGTGACCAAGAAGAGTGCCAGAGACTGGGTGGCTACCTGTTGACTTTATTTTTGCTTTGGACACTTGACTTGGGTCATTTTTCTTTTACAGTTTGTTATTAATAAAGATTATCTTTGCTTCACACACTTGCTTCATTTATTTTATTAAATAAAGTCTTGGTGGAAACTTTTAGAAATGGTTTAAGCCTTTGCATGCTTGTGGGATGGGTTAAGATAGCAGTGGGATGGGCAAGTATACCTTTGGGATGGGTTAAGATAGCTGTGGGATGGGCAGGGATACCTTTGGGATGGGTTAAGACAGGTGTGGGATAGATAAACCTCCAGTGCAAGCATAGTGGGATTGTATGGTCCACCCTCCCAGGTGCCACACCTTTGGCCCTTCATTATCAATAACAATGTAAGCATTGATCCACACATTTGAACATAAACAGAACTCTTTATTAAATGCCGTGTTCATTGTAGGCCCACCCAACATACATGGCCCAATCTCATCAGTGTGATGAGACAGGCTGAAGGAAACATCCATTAATCATCTATCATCCTGTCTTGCCACTCCACTGCTCCAGCTGAGTAGTTGCACCAGTGTTTCAGGAGGTTGCACTGCTTCTTCCCTTCATGTGAAGCTCTGTTGGGGCCTTGCACATCCTCAGTGTCTATCAGGTTTCACCCTTGCCTCCATTCCCCAGGCTCCATGTCCCCATTGCCTTGTTGGAAGTCCACGAGCCTGTTCTGCAAGACTGGGTAGTGGGTGCACATGAGATTGTGCAGGATGCAGTAAGCTTCCACGATCCACCTCACGGTCTCTGGGTGATGCTGCATGGTGGTGAGAAGTACCTGGAACCTGTTGGCCAGGATGCCAAAGGCATTCTCCACCACCCGCCTTGCCCTGGACAGCCTGTAGTTGAAGATCCTCTCTTCACGGGTGAGGAGTCTGGAAGTGTAGGGCTTCATGAGGTAGGTTCTGAGGGAGAAGGTGTTATCCCCCACGATGAAGTAGGGCACATCTTGCGTGTCATTGGGCAGGGGGTCTGGATCTGGGAAGCCCATGATGAGGTTGTGTTCCAGCCCCTCCTTGAGGTCACTGTCGTTGTATACCTGGGCATCTGAAGCTGACCCGTTGCCTGAAGCATCGTTGTTCATGAACTTGTAGTCAGCATCGACCATGACGAAAAGGATGATGCTGAAGAAGTCCTTGTCATTAAAATAAGTGGACCCCGACTTGGCTGGAGCTTTGCAGGCCACGTGCTTGCCATCTATGGCTCCAACGGTGTGGGGGAAGTTCCACTTCTGATACCACTGCTCTGCAACTTTCTTCCAGCCTTCTTCAATGGAGGGGCACTGGAGGAGCTCCTGCAGGTATTCTTCGATGATGGCCTGCACCACTTCTCTGACCACAATGCTGATGGTGTTGTGTGGCACCCTCCAGCCGTACTGCATGCTCCTGTAGCAGGTCCCTGAGGCCAGGTGGCGCAGAGTCAGTGCCACTTTGAGCCCAGAGTCCAGGCTGGGCCGGAAGCTGGTGCTCTGCTTGGTCAACCTGGGTGTCAGCCGCTCCACAACTTTGTCAAACATGGCTGGAGGCATCCTCATGAATTTCTGGAATGTACGAGGGTCTTCGTTCCTCAGCTCCATCATCAGCCTGTTGTACAATCCATACTCTGCTCTTCTCCCGATCCATCTCCGGACCCAGATGCTTCTTGGACGCCTCCTTTTCTTCCCATAGAACAGTTGAAAGAGCCTGTAAATGGCTTCGCACAGTTGCAGAATGATGGTGGCTACCAAAAGGACTGTGTTACGATCCATGGTGGACATCAATGGATGCTGTGGAAGAGGAAGAGTCAGATGAAGGCTGCAGAGGTCTGCACAGCAGGGCTGCTGGTCTGAAAGTGAGATCCAGGTGAGTTGCTCCCCCTTTTTTTAGGCAATATAGGTTTTCCACTAGGTCTCCTTTTGCATCCTCTAGGCATCCTCTAGACATCCTTAATATCCAAGATAGGTCCCCTCTGCGAACGTTTTTTCCGTTTTAAATGCTTTCTGTGTGAGCTGCATCTGCTTTCATCCTTTGTCCGTCTGTGCTACTAACGCTGTGCATCCGTTCCGCGTCCGTTTCGCTTCCTCCCTGTGTCCGTTTACTGCTGGAGCGGATTTGAGTTGCGCGGATGTGCAGCGGATGCCTAGTGGATATAGCGGACGCGTAACGGATGACGACGGATGTAGAACAGATGTTCCCCGTATGCGTTGCATATGCAGAACGGACGGGTTGGATACATTTTCCGCTCAAAAAGTTTTGAGCAGCTCAAAACTTTTTGAGCGGATGGAACCTCAGTCGACAGATACTGGACGGATAGAGAGGAAGAAAAACGGATGCAGTGAGTACAGAACAGATGCATCGCGTTAACC
Organism: Laticauda colubrina; assembly: GCA_015471245.1. NCBI lineage: Eukaryota > Metazoa > Chordata > Lepidosauria > Squamata > Elapidae > Laticauda > Laticauda colubrina. The sequence goes on along the minus strand of BLBF01000083.1, from coordinate 2,505,396 downwards.
AATGGATGGCAAGTATTTCTCTCCGTTTTACATCCTCTTTCCATCTGTTGGTGCAGTGTGACATGGGCTTTACCTTGGCAATGATAAAGAGCAGATTCACGTAAACAGAGACAATTATGCTATATCTAACCTTTCATTCTTTAGCACACATTGATGCCCTAAGAACAACAACATATTACCCAGACAGAATTGCCCAGAATTGTTCTTTTTATCTGTATTTATGTTTTTAGGTAAACATTGTTTCGATGAGAATGGGGACACAACTCAACAGAAAAGAGAATCATATAATTCTGTATAATTAAAGATCTTCCTTCCAAAAATTTAGCTGAGGGATAGGAGGACTTGACAGAGGACTATTTTTGGATTAAATAATTAAATGGCACTATACTGTAACCCCCCAAAAGTTTTGATCAATTCAAAATATAATGTTTAATTTTCTCCAAATAAAAATTGTGTATTTTCTTCCATTCGTTCCAAACAGTTTTCTTCTATGCAGAACTGACAAAATAAACAAATTGATTCTTTGTGCACAAAATGAGCATTTTCATGTTCCATTATAGATAATTGAATTAATGCCTCACAAAAGGTAACAGCTAGGACAGCTATGCTGGTAATGGACTGGATTCCATTTTTCAGAAATCCTCTACTATTTGTCACATGGGCCACATAGACATGAAATACCCAAACTTCACTAGCATTATGGAGAAGAAACATGGTTTACATGGCCTAGTTTCACAGAAATTAGACTCCATTTATGAATACATTTTACTGCTGCTTCCCTTGATTGAGTTGAGATTATCTTGAGTGGCTCACATAGCAGTACCCTGTTGACAGTTTCTACAAGAAATGTTAAGATCTGCCTTTCAGCTTTTATGATAGTTGGATTACTCTAAACTGCATCTTTGGAATTTGAGATATTTCTAAATTCTAGAGTCCTAATCTTTAATTGAATTAATTTATATTATACATTTTCTGTAAAGGTAAATTGTCTAAGAGCGTTCAGTCTGAAGTAATTATGGGGGGGAAGCAAAAACCTGGCTTACTTATAAATTACTTGGAATAGGATAAATTATGTAGTGATTAATTTATTATTAACCATTAAATGTTTAAATTGATTCCTTCTTACCTTCACCTGGAATATGCATTTAATTTCAAAGGATCTGAAAATTTGGGGGTGGGCGGGGAACCATGGCTTCTATATTTTTAAAATTGGATTCCTAAAATGATTTTTAAATTATGCTGAAAAATGAATTGGAAAAAGGACGATCACTCTCAAGACCAGAAACTCTCACTAATATCCCCACATGGGCAGCTAAGGGAACAATGTAGTCTGCCACACTGTCAGCCCTTTCCATTCACCCACTTGTGATATATTGGCTTAATGCAGTCTATACATTTATAGAGACAGAATATGAGAACCCCTTCAGCCAGTCACAGCTGAGAGTCAAGTAAATATTCTTTCTGTTATAAGATTTATGGAAACTGAGATAGGGCGGAGGGAGGGGCAATGGCCCAGACAGGCCTTCCAGTGGAAAAACAAATGCTCTAAGCATATGATAACCTTACTGGAATGCAGGTTTCAACAAAGAGAGGAAAAATGCAAAGAATTTTTCAGAGTACAGTGAAGAAATGGAGCTTTTGTAAATTTGCTATACAAACTTTAAAAAATTCAAAATGATAATGATCAGTGGAGATAAATGTCATGCAAGAGGTACAGAACATCACCATATCATCTAGGACTTTAGATTTAACATTTGATAACAATTTGCATTTTTATTTTTTTTACTTACACATTTTCATTTGTCCCAGAATAGGAGAATTTTCATTTTATATGATACCAAATGAATATACTATCTAAAAAAAAATTTACTAGTAGCACCTGCAAAAATAATCTAGAATAGTTAAATTTACAAAGTACAGAAAAAATATGGAGGGAAATGTTTAATTGTACCCAAGCTTAAATCATATTTGGCAATATTTTATATCAAATATCTGTTCCATGCTGAGCAAAATGTTGGGTTGATTTTTTGAGTGGTTTCATTCTAATATAGTTTCTGTGCATTTTTCTACATGCAAATTTTTGCATATGGTTTCTATAAGGCAGGTACTTACTCTATACTTCTGAACTGAACACTGTATTGCAAAATTTAGAAAAACTTCAGGATTCCCCAAACCCCAAACACTTTAACCTGAGACTGTCTACTATTAACCTCACTCCTTTCCTAAGATGTCTGTAGAGGGCGTGCATAAGCGCACCAACATGCCTACCATCCCTGTCTTATTGTTTCTTTTATTTTTCTTATATGTACCCATTTCATGTATTCAAAGCTATGTATATACTTAGACCTATTATCTTGTAAGCGATTGACAAATCAAATAAATAAATCATTTCTCTCTTATCTCTATTTACAAATAGCAGGAAAGTAGCAAAACACTCTATCCTGACATTGCTTCTTGGGTGAAATGTTATTATTTCTCTTCCAAACTTTTCAAAAGTAGTGCCCTGATTAATACATAATGTATTTGCATAATGGAGCTAGAATAGTGTTGACATAAACTTCACAGGTGTAGATGCACAGATTTAAAAAAAAAAACTGAAAAATTTAAAGGCATGACATCAACAAAATGAGTGCGTAATCACACTGACTTTCAACATCAATCATTTAATAATTAAAGGCAAGACTGTATTTGTGTAAAAAGAATACAGTAAAAGTGAACCCCATTTTCAGACAATGACTGTCTCATTGGAACATATCAGAAAGCATGTGCGATAAAGAAGCATTGCTCTCACTTTTCATGTGTGTAAAATGAGTAGGTATTCCTTATAGCATACATATATGGTAAAAGGTCAGTCAGCCTTCACTGCAGCTGGATCGGTACTGAGCCATTTCAAAGAGGTTTCTTGCTATGCACAGGATTCATTCAGCTTATTTTTTAGTTGTTGGGTCTAATCTAAAGCCCATGTCACACTGGCCAACGGATGCAAAAAGGACACAACGGACGAGCAAAATGTTCCATCCGTTGTTATCCGCTCTCAAAAGGGGCAAAAATTTGCATAACCGGAGCGGATAACACGGACGCAGGGAGGACGCAGGGCGGATGCAAAGCGGATGCGGAACGGAAGCCCAGCAGATGGAAGCGGATGGGAGTGAGTGGCACATCCGCAGGGCTTCTGGGGGGCCTCAGCAAAGCGGACGCGGAACGGATACAGCAGATGCAAAGGGGACGCCGAACGGATAAAGTGGAAGCAGAGCGGAAGCCTAGCGAATGCACAGCGGAAGCCTAACGGATGCCTGGCATTCACTGTGCATGCGGGGAGGATGCATTGCGTCAGCCCCGCGGATATAACAGAAGCAGCTCGGAAGCAGGTCACCATTCAGAGGAAAGACCTGCTGCCGGACACATCGACTGCTTTGCCTGCCCTGCCTGCATGTCTGCCTGCCAGCCTTGCTGCCAGCCTTGCTACCAGCCTCGCTGCCAGCCTCGCTGCCAGCCTCCCTGCCAGCCTCCCTCCCAGCCTCCCTGCCAGCCTTGCTGCCAGCCTCCCTGCAAGCCTTGCTGCCTGTCTTCCTGCCAGCCTTGGTTCATGTCTGCCTGCCAGCCTTCCTGCCAGCCTTGGTTCATGTCTGCCTGCCAGCCTTGGTGCCTGCCTGCCTGCCAGCCTGCCTGCCTGAAAGCCTTCCTGCCAGCCTCCCTGCCAGCCTTTCTGCCAGCCTTGGTTCCTGCCAGCCTCCCTGCCATCCAGCAACCCCACAACCATGCGGAAACACAGCAAGCCTCAGCCATCTGCTGGCAGCCCTGGCAAGAGGTACAGGGCTACCATCCCGCCCCCTGGCCCTCACTCTGGTTCTGCTGGGGCTTCTGCAGCATGGACTCGCTCTTCTGGGGCTGGGGCTTCTGCTGCTTCTACTTTTGGAGGAGCTGATGACAAGCACCCCAGCACCAGCCACCTCCACAGCATCCATTAAGTATCTACCATCCTGTCTTGCCACTCCACTGCTCCAGCTGGAGAGTTGCACCACTGTCTCAGGAGGTTGCGCTGCTTCTTCGCTTCATTTGAGGCTCTGTTGGGGCCTTGCACATCCTCAGTGTCTATCAGGTTTCACCCTTGCCTCCATTCCCCAGGCTCCATGAACCCATTGGCTTGTTGGAGGTCCACCTGCCTTGCCCTGGACAGCCTGTAGCTGAAGATCCTCTCTTCACGGGTGAGGAGTCTGGAGGTGTAGGGCTTCATGAGGTAGGTTGTGAGGGAGAAGTCGTCATCCCCCACGATGAAGTAGGGCACATCGTGTGTGTCGTTGAGCAGGGGTTCTGGATCTGGGAAGCCCACGATGAGGTTGCGTTCCAGCCCCTCCTTGAGGTGACTGGCGTTGTATACCTGGGCATCCGAAGATGAGCCGTTGCCTGAAGCATCGATGTACATGAACTTGTAGTCAGCATCGACCATGGCAAAGAGGATGATGCTGAAGAAGCCCTTGGAGTTGAAATAAGTGGACCCCGACTTGGCTGGAGATTTGCAGGCCATGTGCTTGCCATCTATGGCTCCAACGGTGTGTGGGAAGTTCCACTTCTGATACCACTGCTCTGCAACTTTCTTCCATCCTTCTTCAGTGGAGGGGTACTGGAGGAGCTCCTCCTTGTATTCTTCGATGATGGCCTGCACCACTTCTCTGACCACAATGCTGATGGTGTTGGATGGCACCCTCCAGCCGTTCTGCATGCTCCTGTAGCAGGTCCCTGAGGCCAGGTGGCGGAGAGTGAGTGCCACCTCGAGCCCAGGTTCCAGGTTGGACCAGAAGCTGGTGTTTGCCTTGGTCAACCTGGGTGTCAGGTGCTGCACAACTTCGTCAAACATGGCTGGAGGCATCCTCATGAAGTTCTGGAATGCCCGAGTGTCTTCGCTCCTGAGCTCCACCATCAGCTTGTTGTACAGTCCGTCCTCCGCTCTACTGGCAATCCATCTTCGGACCCAGACTCTTTTTGGGTGCCTCCTTTTCTTCTAGCAGTAGTGTTCACAGAGCCTGCAGATGGCTTCGCAGTGTTGCAGAACGATGGTGGCTGCCGAAAGGACTTTGTTACAATCCACAGTGGACATGACTGGATGCTGTGGAAGAGGAAGAGGCAGATGAAGGCTGCAGAGGTCTGCACCGCTGGGCTGCTGTTCTGAAAGTGCGATGCAGGCAAGTTGCTCCCCCTTTTTATAGGCAGTATAGGTTTTTCGCTAGGCATCCTCTAGGCATCCTCTAGGCATCCTGTAGACATTCTTAATATTCGAGATAGGTCCCCTCTGCGAACGTTTTTTCTGTTTTAAACGCTTTTTTTCCATGCTGCATCCGCTAGGCATCCGTTCTGCATCCATTCTGCGTCCATTCCGCTTCCTCCCTGCGTCCGTTTACCGCTGGAGCGGATGGAGTTGCGCGGATGCGTAGCGGATGCCTAGCAGATATAGCGGATGTGTAACGGATGTGTAACGGATGCGTCACGGATGCGTCGCGTATGCGTAGCGGATGCATAGAGGATGTAGAACGGACGAACTGGATACATTTTCCGCGCAAAAGTTTTAGGCAGCCCAAAACTTTTGGAGCAGATGAAACGTCCATAAACGGATGCTAGACGGATAGAGAGGAAGCAAAACGGAGGCAGTGAGTACAGAACGGATACATCGCGTTAACCAACGGATGGCAAGGTTTTTTGTCCGTTTTACATCCTCTTTGCATCTGTTGGTTCAGTGTGACATGGGCTTAAGTGCAGTGCAAACCAATGGACTGATGCAAATGTTTTACCATATGCAAATGTGGTGACTGAAACATAGAGCTTTTTCTCTGGTTTCTTGAGGTTCAAATGGTTGAGAGACTGCCTTTCTGGCCTTCAAATCAATGCACCGCATCTTAGAAAGCACAGTTTTGCTTATAAGCCATCTTCACACACACACACACACACACACACACACACACACACACACACACACCATTTATTAAAATACCAGTGTTTTTTGTTTTGGTTGCAACATTATTCTTAGGAAACAAAGTGTAGATTTGAATTGTCCAAGGTCAATATTCCTACACACTATCTGTCACTCTTTTTAGTTGTTACAATTTGGTTTTTCCTTAATCTGCTAGTGAACTGATCATTTCCTAAGATTATTCACAAACAGTGGTGGGAGAAGTGGAAGGGGATCAGGAAATCCCAAGAAATCCCATTCCCTTTGGAAGTGTGACTTGAATTGCACTTAACACAACCTATAGGCCACAAGTTGTAGAGAGATGTAGAGAGACAGCTGAGAATGTCTTCTGTGTTCCTTGTTCATCTCAAACTCTCTTTGGTGTTTCTTTTGCTAATCTCAGGATTCTTCCATTCTGACTTTGTTCCTGTTAAGAAGATCTAGATGAGAGCTACGCTTTCCTGATCCCCACCCCCTATATTTCCTGTAATAAACTTACTTTCTATTAAAGTTTTAAAGAGCTGCTTCAGTAGTTGCTCAGGTTAGAGTTCTGCTCTCTAAAAACAGACATTGCTTACCGTTCTGCTGAGTCAGGGTTAATAGGAATGGATGAAGGAGATGGTCCCACAGTTGAGTCAACTGAGGAATGGTTATTAGAGCGTAAAACATCCAGCATTAATTTTGATTTGTGCAAAATAAAAAAGTGAGCAAGGTTGCATTTGGAGAATGCTTCACAAGAACCCAATGAATTGTTAAAATCTTCTTTGTTCACCTCTATCACCCGCTCTTTAATGCTTCATGTGTTGCATTACAAAAACATCTGCTGTTAAAGTCTTGACAACTCATACTTCATTTTCAGTAGCTGTTAATGACTAAATTTCAAGAAGAGAATTGCCTGAAACTTCATATTGCTCACTAAGCCAGGTGTCCAATCTAGTAATAGTATGAAATAAAACACTCTGTCCTGGGCTTTAGTCACAGTGGTGAAAGCCTTTCATATAAGAGCAATAGTTTCACTGAATCAAAGCAAACGACACTTCCAAACTTACTGAGAGACAGGTAGATAAACAGGTGCTGGAAAGTGTTGGACTAAGATTAGGGACACCCAGATTAAATCCAGTCTCAGCTACAGAAACTCATCAGATGACTTTGGACAATTCACCTTCTCTCTCAGCCTATGAGAACTTACAGAAATGTTGTCTTAGGGAAAATTTAGAGGAAGAAGAATCAGTATGTACACCAGCTAGTATGTACTAGCCAACTCAACCTTCTGGTGAAAAAAATGGAACATAATCAAAGAAATAAATATTTTAATGATAAAAATGATTGCATTGTAATCAGCACAAGAAGATTTTGAACAAAAACTGAATGTAAATTTATGCAAAAATCCTCAGTCCTACTGAAGTCAGTCAGTCAAAGAAAATTAAACCTTCCAATTATGTAATCTATGTAGGTTTTGTTACATAAAATCAGGAATGGGCTTCAAAAATTTTAGCAAAGGGTTCTCTGCTTGGTTGCTGGGTGGCTGTGGCCATAGTGGCTGTGGCTTAGACAGCCTCCTGTACCATGGTGGGAGGTGTTTTTTCCCTCCCTGGGCTCTGGAAGCTTTCCTTGAACCTCCAGGAGGGCAAAAACAGCCTCCCAGGCTCCGGCAGTTCTCTGGAAGCCAGAAAGGGTCCATTTCCAGCCTTCCCGAACTTTCAGGAGGTCCTCCCAAGCCTCTGTGCCAGGGGTGGGATTCAAATTTTTTAACATTTTAACAGAACTACGGTTCTGTTGGTGTGGCTTAGATGGTCATGTGAGTGGGTGGAGATGGCTTGGTGGTCATGTGACTGGCTTGGCATGGCCAACTCAATATCAATCACATTGAGGCACACATCTCCTCGCCTAGCCTCTTGTGACTGTGGGGATGCTGCAACAGTCATAAGTGTGAAAAATGGTCATAAGTCACTTTTTTCAATGCCACTGTAACTTTGAATGGTCACTCCACACAAGCAAAGTACCAGCAAAGGAGGGGGGAAAAACTCCAGAGACGTTCCTGAGACAGAAAGGCTAGTCCTGCCAAGAATGTAGTAAGGGTTATTGGAGAGGCAGTTTCTGTAAGCAACACCAGAATGTTTCCTTCCTGCCTTCCTTACAGGATTAGGCCAGTAATTTCTTCCAAAAACCGGTTCTCCGAACTGCTTAGAATGTTAATAATTGGTTTTAGCGAATAGGTGTGAACTGGTAGAATCCTACCCCTGCCCTGCACTTACATGCATTCAAAACAGGCCACATTGGGATTCCTGGGAGGAGTGTGTGGGGCCAGCCAGGAGTGGGATTTGGGGGTTCTCTGAACTACACAGAATCTTAGCTAGTGGGTCTCCTGAATTCCTGCAAACCCCCAACTGCCCACCCCTGCATAAGATGCATTTATTATTAAACTGTTCTCTTGAATGAGGCTGGTGCACTGTTCTTGTGATGCCACTGCTAGTGGATATTATTATGAAAAGAAGTTGCATTTAAAATGAGCCATCCAGAGCAATCATACAGATGCTAAAACCAATCTTCTAACCCATAGTTGGTAGTGGGGTAAAAGTAGAATATGTGTGAATGCATAGGATTACGTATAAAAATATCCCAGTAAAACCAGCCAATCTTGGCTTAGTGTGTGTTCCGTTGAACGTGCCAAGTTGGTTTGAAATGACCTCAGCTTGCAGTACTTAGAAAAGCAGTGGTATTCTTTTGTAGCTATACTTTTAAAAGTCTTCACAAACATAAATCGTTAAACAAATGGATCTCTAGCCTATGATCTCCCCTCCAAGGAAACTGCCATGAAGTTGGCAGTTTCCAATCTTCCCCCCCCAAAAAAAAAAAAACTAATAACAACAGGAAAACAGAGAGAGATTCTTGCCATCTCCCAAAAGGACAACTGGATTTGCTTTGTTTTTCCTTGAAGATGTTTTGCTTCTTGTATGAGGAATGTTCAGTACTGAAGATGCTTCTTGGATGAGAAGCGAAACATCTTCAAGGAAAAACAAAGAAAGTCCAGTTCCCTTTTGAAAAAGCACCTATGGAAGACCTGGATGACTGCATTTCTAAAAAAAAATGCAGATTAGGAACTATGGGAGCAACCAGCTGATTACTCCATTCTGATGCATATAACTTTAGGGGTATATCCAAATGGGAAGTGAGTCCTTGAAAAGTGATCTTGAGCCTTTTTGATTCTCTGTTCCAGAAGGCTCCAGGATGAGTCCTGGTCCCTGATTCAAACAGGCACCCCAAGGAGAGGTTTATATTCCTGAATAGAAACAGAAGAAAGAGATTTGGCAGTGGGGGAGGAAAGGAGCCCGCATTTCAAATTCTTCTCTTTTTTTGTCAGCATTGCTGAGTATGAAAGGAAAACCCTTGTCCTTTTGTCCCCACACTCGCCCTCTACAGATGCACATGCAAAATCTAATTAAAATTTAGCAGAAGAGGGGGGGAAAAACTGACATGGTTTTTTTTTTTTATTAAAAAAAAAAGAGCAGCGAGAGGGAAAGAGAGAGATCTTTAACAAAGGCCATAATATTAACAGGGCCAATTCGTCAGCCACTACCTGATAATATAGAGTCAGGAAAAGCTTTATTAACATTGGAAGCCTGGGTTCTTTGTTAATTACGGGCTTGCTAATGATTTGGAATATTGGCCAGTTCCGGGGGATGTTGATGAATAGAGACCTTGCTAAGATTTATTCCTAATTATCTCATTTGTCTCCCTCCATTACTTTTTATGGCTGAAATTTATGGAGCTATTACTGGGGACATCGCTGCAGCTCAGAGATTATTTGGGAAAGAAGAGATGTTTAATAATAATAACAATAACAATAATAATAATAATGTTCAATTAATAGGAAACCGATTATGCTACAATGAGAATAAGCAGAAGGATATTTTATACTCTTCCCCTCATCCAGCTTCTCCCCCTCACTCACACACTTCTCTTTAGTGTCTCTTGGCTCATATTTAAGATGAAGTCATGTCCTTCCTAAGAAAGCTGAAGCAAGGTTGAAAGAATAGTTTGGAAATTCTTTTTGGTACTTTTTCAAGTCTTTTTCTGGACCCCTTTGGCTTACTCATTTCCCCCCAAAATGACAAAAGGTCATCCATTATGCATGCAATATTGCCTCTTCTATCCCAGTATTGTCCATCTATTTTATGCATGGTCTCCACCAACCTCACTGGTGGCATCAACCTGCCACAATTAAGAAAAAGGTTCCATTTAGAACAGAAGTATTAATTTCTCAGTGATGTTACTGAGCTTATGCATCTGAACATGTCATAGAAATCATTAGTAAAGCCTATGTCACACTGGCCAACGGATACAAAAAGGACACAGCGGACGAGCAAAATGTTCCTTCCGTTGTTATCCGCTCTCAAAAGGGGCGAAAATTTGCATAACCAGAGCGGATAACACAGACGCAGGGAGGACGCAGGGCGGATGCAAAGCGGATGCAGAATGGAAGCCCAGCGGATGGAAGCGGATGAGAGCAGATGGGAGTGGGTGGCACATCTGCAGGGCTTCCGGGGGGCCTCAGCGAAGTGGACACGGAATAGAAAGAGCGGAAGCAGAGCGGATGCCGAACGGATGAAGCGGATGCAGAGCGGAAGCCTAGCGGATGCACAGCGGAAGCTTAACGGATGCCTGGCGTTCACTGCGCATGCGGGGAGGATGCATTGCGTCAGCCCCACGGATATAACGGAAGCAGCTCGGAAGCAGGACGCCATTCAGAGGAAAGACCTGCTGCTGGACACATCGACTGCCTTGCCTGCCCTGCCTGCATGTCTGCCTGCCAGCCTTGCTGCCAGCCTTGCTGCCAGCCTTGCTATCAGCCTTGCTGCCAGCCTTGCTGTCTGCCTTGGTTCCAGCCAGCCTTGCTGCCCCACAACCATGCGGAAGCACAGCAAGCCTCAGCCATCTGCTGACAGCCCTGGCAAGAGGGACAGGGCTACCATCCCGCCCCCTGGCCCTCACTCTGGTTCTGCTGGGGCTTCTGCAGCACGGGCTCGCTCTTCTGGGGCTGGGGCTTCTGCTGCTTCTGCTTCTGGAGGAGCAGATGACAAGCACTCCAGCACCAGCCACCTCCACAGCACCTGCACCCTTCACCCCTGTGACTGAGCGACCAAGAGGAGTGCCAGAGACTCATTTTTGTCTTATAGCTTGTTGTTAATAAAGTCTATTTATGATTCATACACTTGCTTCATTTCTTTTTTTTAATAAAGTCTTGCTGGAAACTGTTAGAAATTGTTTAAGCCTTTGCATACTTGTGGGATGGGTAAGGATAGCTTTGGGATGGGTTAGGATACCTGTGGGATGGGTAATAGCTGTGGGATGGGTTAGGATAGCTATGGGAAAGATAAACCTCCAGTGCAAGCATAGTGGGACTGTATGGTCCACCCTCCCAGGGGCCACACCTACGGCCCTTTATTATCAATAATAATGTAATAATTATCCACACATGTCAACATAAACACAACTCTTTATTAAATGCCCTGTTCATTGTAGGCCAACCAAACATACATGGCACAATCTCATCTGTGTGATGAGACAGGCTGAAGGAAGCATCCATTAAGTATCTACCATCCTGTCTTGCCACTCCACTGCTCCAGCTGGGGAGTTGCACCACTGTCTCAGGAGGTTGCGCTGCTTCTTCGCTTCATGTGAGGCTCTGTTGGGGCCTTGCACATCCTCAGTGTCGATCAGGTTTCGCCCTTGCCTCCATTCCCCAGGCTCCATGAACCCATTGGCTTGTTGGAGGTCCACGAGCCTGTTCTGCAAGACTGGGTAGCGGGTGCGCATGAGATTGTGCAGGATGCAGCAAGCTTCCATGATCCTCCTCACGGTCTCTGGGCAATGCTGCATGGTGGTGAGAAGTACCTGGAACCTGTTGGCCAGGATGCCAAAGGCGTTCTCCACCACCTGCCTTGCCCTGGACAGCCTGTAGTTGAAGATCCTCTCTTCACGGGTGAGGAGTCTGGAGGTGTAGGGCTTCAGGAGGTAGGTTGTGAGGGAGAAGGCGTCATCCCCCACGATGAAGTAGGGCACATCTTGTGTGTCATTGGGCAGGGGTTCTGGATCTGGGAAGCCCACGATGAGGTTGCGTTCCAGCCCCTCCTTGAGGTGACTGGCGTTGTATACCTGGGCATCCGAAGATGAGCCGTTGCCTGAAGCATCGATGTACATGAACTTGTAGTCAGCATCGACCATGGCAAAGAAGATGATGCTGAAGAAGCCCTTGGAGTTGAAATAAGTGGACCCCGACTTGGCTGGAGATTTGCAAGCCACGTGCTTGCCATCTATGGCTCCAACGATATGTGGTAAGTTCCACTTCTGATACCACTGCTCTGCAACTTTCTTCCAGCCTTCTTCAGTGGAGGGGTACTGGAGGAGCTCCTCCTTTTTTCTTCGATGATGGCCTGCACCACTTCTCTGACCACAATGCTGATGGTGTTGGATGGCACCCTCCAGCCGTTCTGCATGCTCCTGTAGCAGGTCCCTGAGGCCAGGTGGCACAGAGTCAGTGCCACCTTGAGCCCAAGTTCCAGGTTGGACCAGAAGCTGGTGTTTGCCTTGGTCAACCTGGGTGTCAGGCGCTGCACAACTTCATCAAACATGGCTGGAGGCATCCTCATGAAGTTCTGGAACGCCCGAGTGTCTTCGCTCCTGAGCTCCACCATCAACTTGTTGTACAGTCCGTCCTCCGCTCTACTGGCGAACCATCTTCGGACCCAGACTCTTTTTGGGTGCCTCCTTTTCTCCTCGCAGTAGTGTTCACAGAGCCTGCAGATGGCTTCGCAGTGTTGCAGAACGATGGTGGCTGCCGAAAGGACTTTGTTACAATCCACAGTGGACATGACTGGATGCTGTGGAAGAGGAAGAGGCAGATGAAGGCTGCAGAGGTCTGCACCGCTGGGCTGCTGTTCTGAAAGTGCGATGCAGGCAAGTTGCTCCCCCTTTTTATAGGCAGTATAGGTTTTTCGCTAGGCATCCTCTAGGCATCCTCTAGGCATCCTCTAGGCATCCTGTAGACATTCTTAATATCTGAGATAGGTCCTCTCTGCGAACGTTTTTTCTGTTTTAAACGCTTTGTTTCCGTGCTGCATCCGCTAGACATCCGTTCTGCATCCGTTCTGTGTCCGTTCCACTTCCTCCCTGTGTCCGAGCGGATGCGAGTTGCGCGGATGCGCAGCGGATGCCTAGCAGATATAGCGGGTGCGTAACGGATGCGTAGCGGATGCAGAATGGACGAACTGGATACATTTTCCACGCAAAAGTTTTAGGCAGCCCAAAACTTTTGGAGCGGATGAAACGTCCATAAACGGATGCTGGACGGATAGAGAGGAAGCAAAACGGAGGCAGTGAGTTCAGAACGGATACATCGCGTTAACCAATGGATGGCAAGCTTTTTTGTCCGTTTTACATCCTCTTTGCATCCGTTGGTTCAGTGTGACATGGGCTTAAGTTATAATCTCTCTATTATATTGTGGCATATTTTCACAAACTTTTTAGTGGGCTCTCCACCACCTTTCAGGTTTAAAGCAAAATAAGGCACAAGAAAGAGTTATTCTCAGGCTCAACTATGTCTTAATTTCTGGCTACCTTGATTTCTAGTCAAAGTACAGAGAAATATAGAAGTAAATTGAAACTGGAAATTACAAAGAAACACTTTTATAGAAAGAAGGCATTCTTGTGAACAGACAACAAAAGTCAGTATGTTTTGACTAAAATCTATTTAATTTGGTATAAAATCCTATCAGGAGAAACAGTTTAAGTCCTACATTCTATGGACAGGCATAGATATTCTATCTGAGACCAATGAATGTAATCTTAATTGTCATGGAATCTACGGGTTGGTGTGTGTGTGTTTGTGTGTGTGTGTGTATTCCTCTGTCTTCAAACTTTAGAACATTGGAAAATAAATCCATTTTATCAAAATCAGCAAAAATGACACATTCGTTTCTCCACATTCTTACAGTTGCTTAACATGTCATCAAATCCTTCAACTGCATTCTGATCAGGAAAATCACACCAAAACATACTCTGTCCCAAACAACACTGAATTCATGTTTTCTCATAATCACAAAGGGCCTTTCAGGGCTGTTGTAGATACTTTGGGTATGCAGTTATGGTTAGGGCTGAATATTTGAAGTACCAACATTATCAGATCAATGGAACATATAATGCTTCACTACTCTATACAATTTGTCTGTTCAATTTGTCATCATATAAATCTATGAGCATTCTTTAAAAAGATAAATTACTAATGGAGTAATAACCTTGAGCTAGAAAAAATGCAGTTTGTTAAGAGGGTGAAACTGACTAGTCAAGAATCATAATGGGAGGGAGGTCATTGAGATAAGAAAAGACTGTTCATTCTGGTTATCTGCTATCTAAATATAAATGTTGTTGGTTGTTTTAGATCCTATTATTCATTTTCCTGAACATCACCTACCAAACCTCCACAGAGTCAGGAGTGTATTATTGCAACGATTGTTTTTAGAAACAGAGTTGATTTTCCCAAAACACAGATGAAAGGACACCAATCAGAGTTTTACAAGAACAAGAGGACAAAAACACACACCAAGAATAAAAAGTCTTGGATTTTCTCAAAAGCCAGAAGTCTTTATAAATATCTCAGCCATGACTAGAGCAAACTTCATTCAAGACTTGTTGAGACTGGCTCATCATGCAGATCAAATTTCTACCTGTTAAACTCACATAGCAAGAATAGCCTTGGGTTTTTTCCTTTTTAGCAGTCCAAACACCTCCAGGAAAACAAATACTACCTGTGTTATTTAAATCCTATTTCAGGGTCTGGGAGTTGTTTTCTTTCCGTGACATCAGAATGAAAGGCTCGTGAGCCCCTTTAAGAAAGAACAAGAGGAACATGAAATTGTTGAACATGAAATTGTTGCTCTGCCTCATTGCAGGGCCTGGGCTGAAAAGTTATTTCAAGCAGCCAGGAAGCTAACATGTCGGATCCTATCCCAGCACTAGCACGGGGATTGGGGTTTTGCTAATGAAACTTGCCTAGGGTAATTATTTTAATCTGGGTTATTGAGATGGAAAGCAGCTCTTTCGGTGTCTGCAAATTTATAATAGCATGAGTGGGGGACAGAAGGACCCCCTCCTCTCCACAAGAGCCTTGCTTTCCTTTGATCCTTTGTGTAAGGCCTCTTATCAGCAGGCGAGTAGGTTTACATAGTGAAAGATAGAGGAATAATACTCAGCCAAGATAAGCCACAGCCCAGTCTTGCCTTTGTGTAGCAAATTTGATAGCACTGGGAAAATGTTTACCGGGAGACTTTGGGAGAGAATTAGTCCCCAATGCAACTGAGAAAAATAATTGACTTGAATTATAATTAGAAGGGTGTTGGGTGGGATTTCTATTGCTGTGGTTGGATCTGTATGCTCATCTTGATAACTGTCAACACTTCTAGATTTTTAGAATCAAATACCATAATTTTAGAATGACTTTGTTTACTGCACTCTCTACAGTTGATAGCTGAATACAGATCAATTATGTTTAGCTTTACATGGTATGCATGTTAGTGGATTTCTCTGCTAATCTTGTACTCTAAGAAATGCAGGACTAGCTCTTCTAAGATACATCTGAAGATACATTGGTTTTAAAAAGACCCGCATCACAAGAATTGAAATATCTGGTACTATTGCAGGTAACCTACCCCTCAGAGGCCCTTGGAGTAGGGATTAAAGGAATTCCACCAGAAATCCCATTAATTTTCCTGGGAGCAGAAGTAAAAAGATACGTAAAAATGGAGTGAGATGCAATACAAAATGTAGTACTGAAAGGAGATGGTACTAGCACTTCCCTTGATCAATGCAAAAACCTGCAGGAAAAAATGGCTGTCTTGGCAGAAGCGCGTGCATTTCTGTAAACTGTGAACGAAAAGAGGTAATTCTATTTTAAAACTTAGTTGGGATTACAAAAAATATTCTTTGAGAGATTTATTTAAATAAGGAATAGATTTGGGAAATTTTATATTTTAAATGAATCTAAGAAAAGTGTGTTTGAACCACCTAGTACATTTGAAAAAGCTATATATAAAAATTCAGTACTTTCATAAAGTTCCAAATGAAGACAAATTCATACATCTTTTACAATTTTTTAAATCTATCAATAAAAATGGTCTAGAATTCTATCCTATCATCATGAGTAGTATAAAAAAGGAGTAAAATTATCTGCACATTCAATTATATGCTTTTACTTGTATAGTAAAAAATTTCATTTTTGCTTTATTTAAAGTTTTTGTATCTTATCCCTCTGATTCATATTCATCACTCAGGATAGCTTACCATTTAAAAGACAAAAAAAGTGGGGCTTAGTACTGAAAAATATGATAAAAATAATAAAATAGGAAAAAAGGAAATATAATTTTCTAGGAAATTACATTCCAAATTAAATGTCATAATTTTCCTCTGTGAACATTAAGGGAAACAACTTATGCTTGAGAATTTCAAGATACATCTCAATTTTAAAATGTAGTCAATCCTAAAGATATAGATAACCTGTTCAATAGTCAACTGAAATGTGGAGTTCAGTGGTGGGATACAATTTTATTTTACTACTGGTGGGTGTTGCTTGGTGGGTGTGGCAGGGGAAGGATACTATAAAATCTCCAGTCAGAGGTGGTATTTGCCAGTTTTCCAAACTATTCAAAATTTCTGCTACCGGTTCTCCAGAACTGGTCAGAACCTGCTGAATACCACCATGGAGTTGCAATTCTTTTTTCAATTGTGTTCTGAATTTGGAAGTATCATTGGACAATGATTCAATCAGTTGTCCTAGGAGAATGACTGGTTTCAAAGCAGCCTAAATCAAAGCTGCTGTTTCATATTCTGGATCAGCTCACAGCTCTGTGTTCTAGTTAGAAGACAAGACTAAAACACTATTCCATTACAGAGAGCACAGGCAAATGTTCAGATCCAAACATGGGGGCACTGAACAAGGGAGCAGACTGTGAGAAATTGGCATCCTCAGGGGTATGGCCCAACTCCCAAGCAATATGTATTTCTTCTTTCTTTTTAGAAAAAAAAAATCACAGCAGCATTTTTAACAGTTTTGGCATAGTACTCAAAAACAAACTGAGTTCAGCTACTGGGATGGGAGATGTTCATTTTATTTTTAAAAGCACAGTGGACTATGCTACCCTTCTATTATAATTAAAAACAGATAAATGATAGGATGAATCTGCAATTACTGTAACATCTATTTTCCTCATCTGGTATTCCTCTTGTGAGCTTTCTGGTTGCTTTCATTGTGTAGCCTGGAATTCTCATTACCTTATCCCATAATTAAGGATTACTGGTGGCGTTTACATTTTATATGCCACATAGGCAAATACAGTTTTTGTTAGATAAGTGAAAATAAGGCTATGTTAGTAATATTAGTGGTTATTCCTTTTCAAGTGCATCAACTGGCCTGAACCTACTTATAAGATGATAACTGACAATAGAAACTATTTTAAAGCAAAGGTAATTCTTATAAAAGCAAAGTAACTGATTCTTTCAGTATTGGCACTTATACTTATGATAGAATTCCCCACATTTTATTGGGTCAATAACGTACTCATGTAAAAATCACTGGGAAATCTAAGCACAAGCCAATACCCATCACAGTCCAGCATCTGGTTTTTCATTATGATCAAACAGGTGCTTCACTTTTTACAATCATCCAAATTCAAGGCATTAGTTCCTTCATGGATCTGCCAGTTTAAGAAGAGGGGAAAAAAGATTGGAAGATCTTGGACAAATGCTGTACTATATCATATATAATAACTACATCTTTAATTGACTTGCCTCCTCCACCATTCTAGAAGACTATTAAAAATAACTATAGTATATTGAATACCTCACTAAAATACCCTGACTATTCAGAAGACAGAGCTCAAAAAGAAATAATATCCCTGGCCCAGGAACTAAAAAAAAGGATAGAGTGAAAAAGTCCAACTACCTCAAGACCCTTGAGGCTCCCAAGAGCCTTAGGACCTTTGCAAAACAACTGTAGTCTCTAAAAAGGAGAAAGGGGCTAAAAAAAGCTGAAGTTAAAGGAAAAACTACTTAAGTGAAGAAAGTAAAAACCATCAACAATGAACATGGCTCAAAGCCCTTGGTGTTAGATAGTCTTGATTCTGAAGTGTCTCAAGATAGCTTTATACTGTAATACCTATCCAGCCCTCCCAGAGGAACAATATGGAGGAGCAGATTCCATATCTCAATGATTTATCTCTAGAGGTCATTGATGGCCACCTCCTGAAATCTAGTTTGATGGGAGAATAAAAGCAGCAACCTCTTATTTATGAATAAAGGTTTGACATTTTTTATTACAGAAATCATGACTTTCTGACGACTCAAGAATTTAAATCCCTTTCAGTGAGGGCAATCTGGTAGTCTAACTTGCCTACTTCCTTTGCACTTCATTTTGAAATTCTTCATGACTGCGTAATAGCTGTACTACTACAGCTATTACATTTAACAATTTCAGATATTTATTTACTGATGCACATCATGCTACTGTAATTAGAGCCATATATTAGTAACATACAAATGAAATTCCCATATGCCTTTATAATTCTCACAGGTGATTTCAAAGCAAGGGCAAGTTTCCCTGACAAACTGCTTCATACTAAATGCCATTATTATCCTCTAATATAGATATTGTTCCACCACTTCTCAGATAAAATAGCAGATAAGTTGGGGACTTTAATGGGTATTGCCTAATTCAAACTTTCAACGAATTTAATCTAAACTTCTTAAATGGTTCTATGACTAATGATTACACAATAGAATTTTCTATTGGACTGGGCCTAGTCCCTTTCTAGCAAACTACATGACAATTTCCGAAAATGTTCCTTTTCATTCAGCTATTCGTCATCAACAGCATTCCCGATAGTGACTAAAATCTGATTCAGCTGATCATGCTGATAATGATATTGTTACTAGCAATAGTACAGCAGGCAAGTCAATTCTAAGTCATTTCTCCAACTAATTGCAGTTATTACAGAAAAAAAATATCCATGCCATATTTTGTACATGCCATGTACAAAATCATGCCAAGATTGTGATCCTGCAATAAAGCAATTGTCTCTAAAGTTGAATAATATATGTTTAATTTTGTGGAGTGTTCTTAACCCAGGTTTAACATCCATGCTAATTTAGTTGTAGTTTAGATTTGCCAATTGCCCTTATAGAAAACCTGAGGAAAATCAATACTTTGAGCCAAATACAAGAGCATGGCTTTCCCACATTCAAAAGACTTAGCATCTATTTTCTATGGTTGCAGAAATATTGCTTTTCACACCAGCCCCAGGTCTCTCTGAGCATGTCTGCCAGTCAAGAAAAAAGCCCCAATGGAGAAGTTCCACATTCCAGTCCTTGCCATAGCTCATCAGCACAGATGGCAAAAGCTAAATGTTATGATAAGGTACTTCTCCCAAATTTCTCTCCTAATAGAATTACCAGACTGCAATTATCCTGCAAGCCTGAAAAACTGCCAGAATCCCAATTAGGAATCTGAGGATATAATTGCCTCTTAATTAGAAAGATTTGTCAAATGCAAATAATTTCCTTAGCTCCTGATTTCTGCTCTTCTTTTTACTTAAAATCTAGCTATTTCCTTTTTGTCTGCCCTCCTATTCCTTGCAAAGCAGGTCTGGCTTTTCCCAATTGCATTTTTCTGCCAGAGTTCCATTAGCTCAGTTATTGTGACAGCTGAACTGCATGACAGGTGTTAAGCCATATTTATATTTCATGGAAAAATATGCTTTAAAGAAAAAGGGGAATCAAACAAGGATCCCAAGAAAAAGAAAATATAAATGTTCTCGTGATGCTTACATAAAATATAGAACTTTGAACATGTAAGGAGTACCAATGACCCTCCAGTCCCTCCATTGTCAAACTGGCACCATCCAAGTGTGTTGGCCAATTCCCATACACCTCCATCAGCATGGGAATCCACACATCTGAACAGCATGGAGAAGAGTGATTTAATATGATCTAAAATTAAGGATTATCTATTTTTAATCATTAAATTGCTCATCAAAATACTTGATGAAGATTCTATGTTTTTTCTTATTCCGTTATTGACCAATAGGTTTTCCGGGACAGAATATGAATCTTAATATTAGCCTCATCAAAATTTATCAGTGCATTTTACAAAACATTAATTTAAACTGGATTTCAGTTTCAAACTCTCAGTTCATCTCAACCTATTGAAAAGGTTGGGACTTAACTGCAACAGGCAAATTTGATGACCATATCAAAGGTTAAAAAAAAAATAAGTTGTTTTTTCATGTGTTTGTGACCTCTGCATTTATTTTTGTGAATCCAGATGGCAGTTTCCATGACTGATTGTAAACTAAAGTAAGGGTAGCAGAAAGAAAATATAAACCTCTTTGAGGATAATTGGCCCGTTTAATCAAAATATTGATGAAATTTGTAGATGTCATACAAAGTAACAAACAAATAGGAAGAAAGAGGTAATAAATAGGATGGGACTAGCACATACAATTACTCTGTGTGTGTGTGTGTGTTATATGTATGTATACATAGCACTTCAACTTATCTACCGCTTCACAGTGCTTTACAGCCCTCTCTAAGCAGTTTGAAGAGTCAGCATATGGCCCTCAACAATCTGGGTTCTCATTTTACCCACCTCAGAAGGATGGAAGACTGAGTCAACCTTGAGCCAGGTAAGATTTGAACTGCCAAATTGCAGGCAGCTGGCAGTCAGCAGAAGTAGCCTGCAGTACCGCACTCTAACCATTGTACCACTGCGGCTCATATAGGGAATATAGTAAAACAGTCCAAGATCATGAAAATTAATGAATAGATTACGCTGATACTGGCAGGATATTTTGCCTTCACAAAAATTACATTTCAAAATTTGAACATGGATATCTATGTCTTCCATGTCATTTAAGGAAGATGCAAGAGTTAATTGACACATTAAGCCCCTGTCACACAGCACCAACTGATGGAAAGAGGATGTAAAATGGAGAGAAACACTTGCCATCCGTTGGTTAATGCGATGCATCCGTTCTGTACTCACTGCATGCGTGATTCATACGTTCTATCCATCCAGCATCCGTCTACTGACATTTAATCCGCTCAAAAAGTTTTGAGCTGCACAAAATTTTTTGAGCAGAAAGAATATCCAATGCATCTGTTCTACATCCGCTACGCATATGGGGAATATCCGTCATACATCCGTTGTCATCTGTTACACGTCCGCTATATCCGTTAGGCATCCGCTGCGCATCCACGCAACTCGCATCCGCTCCAGTGGAAAACGGACACAGGGAGGAAGCGAAACAGACGCGGAACGGACATGCAGCATTAGTAGCATGGACGTAGAAAGGATGAAAGCGGATGTAGCTCGCATACAAAGCATTAAAAGAGAAAAAGCGTTCGTATAGAGGACTTATCTCGGATATTTAGGATGTCTGCAGGATGTCTAGAGGATGCAGAAGGACACCTAGCAGAAGACTGTATAACAAGCTGATGGTGGAGCTGAGGAACGAAGACCCTCGTGCATTCCAGAACTTCATGAGGATGCCGCCAGCCATGTTTGACGAAGTTGTGGAGCGGCTGAGACCCAGGTTGACCAAGGCAAACACCAACTTCCAGCCCAGCCTGGACTCTGGGCTGAAGGTGGCACTGACTCTGCACCACCTGGCCTCCGGGACCACGTACAGGAGCATGCAGTACGCCTGGAGGGTGCCACACAACACCATCCGCACTGTGGTCAGAGAAGTGGTGCAGGCCATCATCGAAGAATACCTGGAGGAGCTCCTCCAGTGCCCCTCCACTGAAGAAGGCTGGAAGAAAGTTGCAGAGCAGTGGTATCAGAAGTGGAACTTTCCCCACACCGTTGGAGCCATAGATGGGAAGCACATGGCCTGCAAAGCTCCAGCCAACTCAGGGTCCACTTATCACAACTGCAAGGGCTTCTTCAGTATCATCCTCTTCACCATGGTCGATGCTGACTACAAGTTGATGTACATCGATGCTTCAGGCAATGGGTCAGCTTCAGATGCCCAGGTATACAACGCCAGTCACCTCAAGGAGGGGCTGGAACGCAACCTCATCATGGGCTTCCCAGATCCAGACCCCCTGCCCAACGACACACAAGATGTGCCCTACTTCATCATGGGGGATGACGCCTTCTCCCTCAGAACCTACCTCATGAGGCCCTACACTTCCAGATGCCTCACCCATGAAGAGAGGATCTTCAACTACAGGCTGTCCAGGGCAAGGCGGGTGGTGGAGAACGCCTTTGGCATCCTGGCCAACAGGTTCCAGGTACTTCTCACCACCATGCAGCATTGCCCAGAGACCGTGAGGAACATTGTGGAAGCTTGCTGCATCCTGCACAATCTCATGCACACCTGCTACCCAGTGTTGCAGAACAGGCTCGTGGACCTCCAACAAGGCAATGGGGACATGGAGCCTGGTGAATGGAGGCAAGGGCGAAACCTGATAGATACTGTGGATGTGCAAGGCCCCAACAGAGCTTTATGTGAAGGGAAGAAGCAGTGCAACCTCCTGAGACACTGATGCAACTGCCCAGCTGGAGCAGTGGAGTGGCAAGACAGGATGGTAGATGCTTAATGGATGCTTCCTTCAGCCTGTCTCATCACACTGATGAGATTGTGCCATGTATGTTGAGTGGCCCTACAATGAACAGGGCATTTAATAAAGAGTTGTGTTTATGTTGAAATGTGTTGATGAAGGATTAAATTGTTATTGATAATAAAGGGCCATAGGTGTAGCACCTGGGAGGGTGGACCATACAGTCCCACTATGCTTGCACTGGAGGTTTATCTATCCCACAGTTAGTACCCATCCCACAGGTATCCCTGCCCTTCCACTGCTATCCTTACCGATCCCACAGCTATTACCCACCCCACATGTATCCCTGCCCATCCCACTGCTATACTTTCCCATCCCACAAGCATGCAAAGGCTTAAACCATTTCTAAAAGTTTCCACCAAGACTTTATTGACTAAAAGAACTGAACCAAGTGTGTGAAGCAAAGATAAACTTTATTAATAACAAACTGTAAAAGCAAAATCACCCAAGTAAAGTGTCCCAAGCAAAGATAAATTCAACAGGTAGCAACCCAGTCTCTGGCACTCTTCTCGGTCACTTTGAGGCATGCCCATCGTCTCAGGGGTGAAGGGTCCAGGTTCTGTGGAGGTGGCAGTGGCTGGAGTGCTGGTCTGAGGTGCCATTGGGGTGCCTGGCCCCGAGAGGACAACAGGGGATGGTGTGTGGAGGAAGCTCTCAGAGAGCTGGCTCAGTCCCGTGATGTTGAGAGGCCCTTCCTCCATGACATGGGGTGTCAGTCCCAAGACCGATGACAGATGTTCTGAGGCCAGGCTTGGCTGTGGGGTGGAGGAAGGAGGAGTGTAGTGGGGCTGTCTGGTCTGCAGCTGAGTGAGGTGAGGTGTGGCTGGCATCTGTGGCGTGGGTGGCATCTGTGGCGTATGTGGCATCGGTGGCATACGATGAACCTGTGCCTGGACTGGGAAGGGCTGCCTGTGCTGCTGGAACTCCTGGTAGCCGTAGCCTTGGTAGGTGAGGGCCTGTGGAAAGCCTTAGAAGGGCTGTGACATCACCTGGGGTGGAGAAGCAGACCTGGACTGGGTGGGAGCAGGTTCAGCTGGGCCTGGAGGGTTGTGCAGAAGACCGGTGATCCTCTCCTTGATCACCTGGTTCTGTGATTTGGACATGTCCATGAGGGTCTGGTTGACGTAGGTGAGGAAGGGCTGGCGGTTTGAGGATGGTATGTCGGTGTGTACCAGCTGAGAGAGGAGATCTACGCTGCTTTTGATGGTTTCCCTGATCTCCAGCAGGACAGTGTGGCTCTTCCCCTCTGGTCTGGCTCCCTGCCTGCTTTCTGTGGAGGTGGAGCTGGGTGTGGGTGTGGGTTGGTCTGTGGTGGAAGTGTCCTCTCCTTGCTCCCACTGCGTCAGGGGGTCCTCCATGCGCTCCACCACAGGGAGTGCAGCTGTCGGGGGGGGTCTCTGTCGTGGGACGCTCCACAGATACCTGCCTGGACACAGGAGCTGACTCTTGGCCAGAAGAGGACTGGCTCTCTGTGGGCTGCCTGAGAGAGAGGGTAGACAGAGGGGCTGCGCCTTGGTGACAGATCTCACCCTCCAAGAAGCTGCACTTGGCCATCACATAGGTCTCCTGGTCGGTGAGCTTAGCCGCGGCCTGGCCAGACTTCTTCAGGTGCAGCTTCCCGTACCAGGTGTGCATGTGCTTCCACCAGTCGAGGAGCACCTCCGAAGTGTAGCCCAGGCTCTCCGCCTTCTCTCTCCAAGCCGCCTGCTTCTGCTTGGTGTCTTGATAGAGCCTTTGTCCCTTCCGCCATAGGTACTTGTTCTCCCTCAGCCATTCAAGCACCTCCTCCTCATGTTCCTCTTCGATGGAGTATTGCCTCCTCTCCCTATCTTGCGTATGCCTCTTCCTCCCTCTGGCAGGGCCTTCTGGGCCCTCATCAGAGGGGCTTCGAGGTTCTAGGGGCTGCTCCACCACACCACCACCATCACCACCAGCAACAACAACAGCAGCAGCAAAAGCAGCCCCAGCAGGACCAGCAGCACCAGCAGCACCAGCAGCACCAGCAGCACCAGCAGCACCAGGAGCAGTGCCAGCAGAATAAGCACCAGCAGAAGCACCAGCACCAGGAGCAGCGCCAGCAGAGTAAGCACCAGCAGAAGCACCAGCACCAGGAGCAGCACCAGCAGAAGCACCAGCACCAGCAGAGTCAGCCCAAGCAGCAGAATCCCCAGCAGCAGAAGCAGAGTCAGGGCCAGGGTTTGGGATGTTGGCCCAGTCCTTCTTGCCAGGGTTGGCAGAAGATGGCACAGGCTTCCTCTTCTTCCCCATGGTTGTTGGCTGAAGATGTGTCTGGCAGCAGGTCTTTCCTCTGAATGGTGACCTGCTTGCGAGCTGCATCCTTTTATATCCGCGGGGCTGATGCAATGCATCCTCTCCGCATGCGCAGTGAACGCTTTGCATCTGCTAGTCATCCGCTAGTCATCCGCGAGGCTTCCGTGATGCATCCGCGTCATCCGCTCGGCATCCACTCTTCATCCGCTCCTTCTGCTGCGCGTCCACTTTGCTGTGCTCCCCCGAAGCCCTGCAGATGTGCCATCCGCTTCCATCCGCTTCCATCCGCTAGGCTTCCATGGAGCATCCGCTTTACATCCTGGCTACGTCCTCCCCCCGTACATTCCTTTCCGTTGTTGTCCGCTCTGTTTATGCAAATTTGGGGCACTTTTGAGAGCGGATAACAATGGATGGAAAATTTTCTCGTCTGCTGTGTCCTTTTTACATACTTTTTGCATCCGTCGGCCTATGTGACAGGCCCTTAAGTAACAATCATTGCCTTCTTTTCAAAAGTGAACATACATGTTCTTCTGCATTGAATTATCGAAACAATTTTATCTTCTCTGAATCTTAGGGGTTTATCACTGCTCTTTTGAAAATATTGTTAGACCAGAATAGTGTTCCTCAAACAATCTGATAATCTCAAACAATGTAAACCACCCTTTATTTCAACAGATCTTTCTGAAAAGTGGACTTTTAGCATGCATCATAATCTTGACCAAATATCAAAATAAGCAGACTGTTATAGTGACTCTAAGATCTTTGACAAATCTGTCCCCAGATATTAGAATAATTGGATCATAGATTTGGAGGGCCATTGACCTTTTCTTCAGTGTTGGAATTAAAGGATTTCTGACTATCTAAGCTCTGCTGAACACATCTGGTAAAGAAGAGCTTACCAATCCGCTAGTTAATTGGTTGTACTGTCAAACTACTCTTATGAAGCCTTTTCTAACTTTTCAGCAGAATCTGATTTTCTCTTACTTAATGTCATTGTTTTCTACCAGGCATTTTGGATAATGAAGAACAGATACTGACTTCCTAGGTGTAATCATTTCAAATATGTAAAGAACACTTCTAATCTTTTCTTCTCAAATTAAGCATTCCCAGTTCTTGTGATCTTTCTTCTAAGAGTTAATTTCTAATTCTCTGATGGACCTCATTGCTCATAACATCTTCTAGTTTGTATGAATCTTTTTGAATAGGATTCTATCTAGTACAAAATAAAAAGAAACTATTGTTTTCTGTAATTAGAACAATTTTCTCGTCTACACAGCTTAATCTTACAGTATGTTGTCTTTTTTGCAGCTGTTTTATGCTGCTAATACATATTCAATATGTAATCAATTATTTTTCCAAGAACTTTCCCCAATATGTGATCAATTATTTTTCCAAGAAGTACTACCAATGCAAGTGTATCTGTATATATTATGTCTATACATTCCCACAACTTGCCAAGGAAGATACCTAATTAACAAATTAAGATGTTTGCAAATGTATATTTCCCCTCTCCCCTGATTCTTGCACTAAAGGTCCTTCTGAATAAAATTCTTGCTGATACTTGAAGAATATTATTAGTCTTCTCAAATGAAAAATTACCACTTTTTAAAATCTTTCTTTGCTTAGGAGAAGATAAACTACAATGATTACTATCTTAGAGAAAATACATTTTAAAGGCAGAATTTCCTCATTAGAAAGTAAGGAGAAAGTTCTAGTTTAATTTGTGTAGACTTCAAATTGTATTTCCAAGGTATTAGAATAGACAAGTCACTTCGTAGATGTCCCATAGAAGTTGACTTGAATGTTGGAATAAACTAAACCTGATTATATTTCTTATCTAGTTCAAACATCCATCCTATATTTCTGGGCACAAATCCACAATCTCAGAAAATTAGAATATTACATGCAATCAATAAAATAAGGGTTGTACATAGAACAATATCGGACCTCTGAAAAGTATAAGCATGCATATGTACTCAGTACTTGATCTGGGTCTCTTTGGCAGCAATTACTGCCTCAATGTGGCATGGCATGGAAGCTATCAGCCTGTGGCACTGCTAAGGTGTTATGGAAGACCAGGATGCTTCGATAGCAGCCTTCAGCTCTTCTGCATTGTTCGGTCTTGTGTCTCTCATCTTTCTTTTGGCAATGCCCCATAGATTCTCTATGGGGTTCAGGTCAGGCGAGTTTGCTGGCCAATCAAGCACAATAATCCCACAGTAATTGAACTGGGATTTGGTGCTTTTGGCAGTGTGGGCAGGTACCAAGTCCTACTGGAAAATGAAGTCAGCATCCCCATAAAGCTCATCTGCGGAAGGAAACATGAACTGCTCCAAAATCTCCTGGTAGACGGCTGCGTTGACCCTGGACTTAATGAAGCACACCAGCAGATGACATTGCTCCCCAAATCAACACAGACTGTGGAAACTTCACACTGGACTTCAAGCATGCTGTACTGTGTGCCTCTCCATTTTTCCTCCAGATTCTGGGTCCTTGGTTTCCAAATGAGATGGAAAAGTTGCTCTCATCAGAAAAGAGGACAGGTCTGCTTTTCTTTAGCCCAGATAAGATGCTTCTGACGTTGTTTGTTGTTCAGGAGCACCTTGGCAAGAGGAATATGGCATTTGAAGCCCATGCCCAGGATCCCTCTATGTGTGGTGGCTCTTGATGCATTGACTCCAGCCTCAGTCCACTCCTTGTGAAAGCCCCCAAAACTTTTGAATGGCCTTTTCCTGACAATCCTCTCCAGGCTGCAGTCATCTCTGCTGCTTGTGCACCTTTTTCTTCCATACTTTTTCCTTCCAGGCTGCGGTCATCTCTGCTGCTTGTGCACTTTTTTCTTCCATACTTTTCCTTTCCGCATAACTTTCTATTGTGCTTTGACACAAGCACTTTGGGAACATCTAACTTCTTTTGCAATTACCTTTTGAGGCTTTCCCTGCTTATGGAGGGTGTCAATGATGGTTTTCTGCACAACTGTCAGGTCAGCAGTCCTTCCCATGATTGTGAATCATACTGAACCAGATTG
The DNA here is from genome assembly GCA_015471245.1 of Laticauda colubrina. NCBI lineage: Eukaryota > Metazoa > Chordata > Lepidosauria > Squamata > Elapidae > Laticauda > Laticauda colubrina. Next base: position 2,477,485 of record BLBF01000083.1, on the reverse strand, counting down.
AGAGACCATTTAAAGGCTCAGGAACCCTTTGCAGGTGTTATGGCTTTATTAGATGATTAGAGTGGGACCCTTTGAGTCTAGAATATTGAACCTTTTCACAATATTCTAATTTTCTGAGATTCTGGATTTGGGGTTTTCATGAGCTGTAAGCCATAATCATCTCAATTATGACAAATCACAGCTTGAACTATCTTGCTTTGCATGTAATGAGTCTATCTCATAGATTAGTTTCACCTTTTAAGTTGCATTACTGAAATAAATGAACTTTTGCACGATATTCTAATTTTTCGAGTTTCACCTGTATATGTCCTTCAATTCTTATACTCTATTTCAGTCATGGGGATAATCCACCAGATGTTCATTGTTCCTATTAAATATAATTAATCTTTATTTCCTGCATATTACAGTAAACTTGAATAAAGAAGTCAGTTGTGAATGTTATTTCTGGTTTTTCAAAGTCAGTTGTGAATGTTATTTCTGATTTTTCACTGAGAGGTTTAATTGGCCTCATCACAACAGTATGATCACTTTCTCTTACAATATCCAGGTCTTGATCTGAATTTTGAACTTTAGAAATCAGTTTAGATTTTGTTGATCAAATTTGGAGTGCTTTGAGGAACACATCCTTATGGGATACAATCAATTCTATGCCAGTCGTCCATTATTCAGAACACTTATACTATGACAGAGATCTCCAAACTTGGCAGCTTTAAGACTTGTGGATTTCAACTCTCAGAATTTTCCAGCCAGCTGGCTGGAGAATTCTGGGAGTTGAAGTCCACAAGTCTTAAAGTTGCCAAGTTTGGGGACACCTGTACTACAGTCTCAGAAATTAATTCTCCTTTATCATGGATAAAGGTGACCATTTTCAGTCCTCTATAAGGACCACTAGAATGAATGTGAACAGCCATCAGGTCTTGAACTTCAAAAATAGCTGATGTAATATGGTTTGAAGCTGTTCTCTGAAATTTCATTTGAACCTCCATGGATTTGCAATGAACTTTAGAAGCATTATTAAAACACTTATTTCAATATTATTTTTATTCTTCCCCCTCCTCTTTAAAGGAACACTTCTAAATGTTCTTAATTTTTTTTAATATTGTATTTCAGAATTATCACTTTGGATTCTTTAATCTGTGGAAATTCTAATGAAGCAGTTCTAAAATATTCTCTTTTAACACAAAGTTAATGTAGCAAGAAAAATTGTATTCTCATTAATGAAGGAATCACAATGTTGTGATCTTGAATACATTTGCCTAATTGCAAGTACTGCAGTTCATGGGCGTTTCGTTCTGCTGTCTATAAACTTTATTTTTTCTTCATATATAGTTACCTGCCTAACTACTAGTTAGTAGTTAACTAAATAGTTCATGCATCTACCGGAATAGGTTCTGGTCTATGAAAATATAATGTACATAGATAGTCATTAAGTTGATGTAGATTTCTTTTGCTATCATAGACTAATTTGGCTGCTTTTCTGGAATTAAAAAATAATGCTTTGGATCTATTGATACATTGCTAGTATAAGATCAGGAACTTCAAACAAAGATTAACCATTTTCTAGTGGTTCTTTCAAGCAATTTTAATTCCATTTTCTATTTTTTTCTAGTTAAGGATTTTTTATTATATATTTGGTATATGCATTCAGTATAAAACTGGACAGTACATATACTTAATGCACTCATTTCCAAATTTGAACCATTTGGTTGGTCTATAATTTGCTTCCCAGTTATTCTAAAAATTATTCACTAAGATGAGTTGCTTGGTACACCTATATTTCAATGGCTTTCCACAACTCGTGATGACCTTCATAGTCAAAAACCTTTGTGTAATTAAAGAAACAAGCATACACTTTTTGACCTGCCTCTTTACATTATTTGTGAAAAGTTATCAATATGATCTCAAGTACTCCTGCCTCTTATGGATCCAGCTTGTATATCTGGCAATTCTCATTCTATGCAAAATTAAAGTCTAGATTGCACAATATTGTGCATTCTTTTAGGAGCATGAAACACAAGTGCATTTGTGTTTCATGCTTTTAGCACAGTACAGTCCCTTTTTAGTTTTAAAATGAAATCTGATTTTTCAAGTTCTTTGATGACTTCAATATTTTCCATCCTTGCTTACAGAATCGCATGTAAGCATTTCACTGCTTCATTGAGGTGCTGACAGTCATCTTATAAGATTCTAAACAATTCTTATAGTTTTGTTCAGCAATGTTTTTTTTAAATGCACTTACTTCACTCCCTAGAAATCTGTCTCTATTCTTTCATACATTTGTATATCTTCCGTATTTCATCTTCAGGATGAAAAGTGCCCATTTTTGCATAATAAATTCACTTGATTTCTGAAATATTTTTAAATATATTTTCCTTTCTATATAATTTGATACTCTTAATTTTTTTCAAACTGCATTGTTTGGATACTAATCCTTGCTCTTCTGGAACTCAGTTTTTAGTTGAACAAATTCCTTCTCTCTGTAGTTTTTTATATGCCATTCTTCAGCTATTTTCAACATGTCACCAATTGCCATTTGTGTGTGGGAGGGTTGGTTTTTGTTTGTTTTGTTTTCATTGGAGGCATTACAGTTTACTTATTCTTTAATCATGTCTCAAATCTCAGTCCAGAAACCTCAGGCATTCTAATTATCAAATCAAATCCTTTACATCTATACTTTATAAAGATACTTAAGTCCAGTTGTGTGATAACTTTAAGTTTACTAGTTTTAATTGTAAATTACAAAATAAAAAATCTTGTCACTTCAGATTTCAGGCAGTGAGGCAGACAATACTGCACTTGACTGCTAAGCTGAGATCCCAGGATGGAAACTTAGGAAGAGAATGGAGCCAGTGCAGGAATGTCCTATGAGAAGTGTTCTGTCTCATAGCAAAATATAGTTTAATCCTCTCCTATCTTGCTATGGTTCTCTACCTCCAAAATTGGCTACAAGAATTGGTTCCAATGTTCCTGGCTCAAAGTTTTACATACAACTTTGTGAAACCATGTTATACAAGGAGATAGCTGCTATAAGATACACGTATGCAGGCATTGCACATGAAAACATAGCAGAGCTATAAGTAAGAAAAAGATAGTAATAGAAAAATCAATCAATCATCATCATTCTGAGTTTGAGCAAACCATTAATCTGACCTGAGATCAGAAATGCAAAGAAAGTGTAAAATCTGGCAAATAGTAGCTAAGGCCAAGTCCCACTGCACTTACGGATGCAAAGAGGATATAAAACATTTAAAAAAGCTAACCATCCGTTGGAAAAAGCTATGCATCCATTGTGTACTCACTGCACACGTGTTTCATATGCTCTATCCATCAAGCATCCGTCCACTGCGATTTCATCTGAGCAAAAAGTTTTGAGCTGCACAAAGCTTTTTGAACAGATGAACTTTCCACCGCGTACGATGTACATCCGCGACATATAAGGACAACAAACATTCTATGTCTGTTATCATCCATTAAACATCTGCTGTATCCTCTCTGCATCCTCTGGCCATCCCACAACTCACATCCGCTGCAGCTGAAAATGGAAAGAGGGAGGAAACAAAAGGTACACGGAACGTATACACAGTGTTAGTAGCACGGAAATAGAAAGGATGTAAGTGTATGCATCTCGTATATAAAGTATTAAAAATGAACAAAACGTTTGTATCTGAGATGTATCTCGTATATTTAGGATGTCTGGAGTATGTCTAGAGTATGTAGAAGGACACCAAGTGGACAACCGACATTTTTTATGAAAAGGGGGAGGAAATCACCTGGATCTCAGTATGAGTCCAGCAGCCGTGGTGTACAGACCTCTTCAGCCTTGGTCTTGGTCTTCAACATCATCAGTTGTTCTCCACCATGGATGATGAAACAGTCCATATGATAGCTGAGCTCATTCATCACCAAAACCAAAACCTGTTCAGACCGTATCAAGTTTTACACAGAAGGAGAGGAAGGAGACATCCAAGAACTGTGTGGGTCCGACGATGGATTGTGAAAAGAATGGAGTTTGGACTGTATGACCAGTTGATGGTGGAGCTGAGGAATGAAGACCCTCGTGCATTCCATCACTTCATGAGGATGCCACCAGCCATGTTTGACGAACTTGTAGAGCATCTGAGACCCAGGTTGATCAAGCCTAGCATCAACTTCCGTCCCAACCTGGACCCTAGACTGAAGGTGACACTGACTCTGTGGCACTTGGCCTCTGGAACCATATACAGAAACATGCAGTACGCCTGGAGGGTGCTACACAACACCATCAGCATTGTGGTCAGAGAAGTGGTGCAGGCCATCATCGAAGAATACCTGGAGGAGCTCCTCCAGTGCCCCTCCACTGAAGAAGGCTGGAAGAAAGTTGCAGAGCAGTGGTATCAGAAGTGGAACTTCCCCCACACCGTTGGAGCCATAGATGGGAAGCACGTGGCCTGCAAAGCTCCAGTCAACTCAGGGTCCTCTTATTACAACTACAAGGGCTTCTTCAGTATCATCCTCTTTGCCATGGTTGATGCTGACTACAAGTTCATGTACATCGATGCTTCAGGCAACGGGTCACCTTCAGATGCCCAGGTATACAACGCAAGTGACCTCAAGAATGGGCTGGAACGCAACCTCATCATGGGTTTTCCAGATCCAGACCCCCTACCCAATGACACACAAGATGTGCCCTACTTCATCATGGGGGATGACACCTTCTCCCTCACAACCTACCTCATGAAGCCGTACAAGTTCCAGATACCTCACCCGTGAAGAGAGGATCTTCAACTACAGGGTGTCCAGAGCAAGACGGGTGGTGGAGAATGCCTTTGGCATCCTGGCCAACAGGTTCCAGGTACTTCTCATCACCATGCAGCATGAGCCATATACTGTGAGGAGCATCATGGAAGCTTGCTGCATCCTGCACAATCTCATGCGCACCTGCTACCCAGTGTTGCAGAACAGACTTGTGGACCGTCAACAAGGGAATTGGGACATGGAGCCTGGGGAATGGAGGCAAGGACGTAACCTGATAGACACTGTGGATGTACAAGGCCCCAACAGAGCTTCACATGAGGGGAAGAAGCAGCACAACCTCCTGAGACACTGGTGCAACTCCCCAGATGGAGCAGTGGAGTGGCAAGACAGGATGATAGATGATTAATGGATGCTTCCTTGAGACTGTTGCATAACACTGATGAGATTGTGCCATGTATGTTGTGTGGTCCTACAATGAATAGGGCATTAATAAAGAGCTTTGTTTATTTTGAAATGTGTTGATCAATGAATAAATTGTTGATAATAAAGGTCCATATGTGTGGCAGCTGGGATGGTGGACCATGCAGTCCCACATGGTTGCACTGGAGGTTTATCTATCCCACAACTATCCTTATCTATCCCACAAGCATGCAAAGGCTTAACCATTTTTTTAAAGTTTTTACCAACACTTTATTAAATAAACAAAATGAAGCAAGTAACACTTTATTAAGTGTCTTAAGCAAAGATAAACTTTATTAAATAAGTAAACAACTCAGTCTCTGAGACTATTCTGAGTCAGAATATACTATTCTGTGTGCGTGCTGCATCCTTTTATATCTGCGGAGCCGATGCAATTCATACCCCCCGCATGCGCAGTGAATGCTTTGCATCCTATATACATCCGTGCAGCATCCTCTTTGTTTCCTATAGGTGTACGTGTATATCCGCTTCATCCGTTATGCATCCGCCCCTTCCGCTATGCATCCACTTTGAAATTCTCCCCCGGAACCCCTTCAGAGGTGTCATCCGTTTTCATCTGCTGTCATCTGCTAGGCTTCCGATGAACATCCATTTAACATCCCCATGACATACTACCCATGTCCGTTCTTTTCCGTTCTGTTTATGCAAATTTTTGCCAATTTTTGGAGCGGATGAAAACGGATGGAGCCACCCCTGAAATTTTGCTCGTCCGCGGTGTCCTTTATGCATACGTTTTGCATCCATCGGCCAGTGGGACCGGGCCTTAAGGTCTGTTTGTTTTAGAAAGAGTTAATTAAAAGGGGGTAGCCTCCAGACTGCATGGAGAACACCTCACGAGAGGTTAATTGTCCAGCTTGCCAAATGATGAACGAACTTTGTTATGTTGCTAAATCATAATCCTATAATAATTAATTAGCAGCTGGAAAGTGTTTTAAACACTTTCTCCTGGTAGGCTGCCAACAGCTCTGTATAATGGGAAGTCTCCTGAGCTACAGCTAATTTTTCTGAATGTAAACCAGCAGTAACCAGGCTGAGGAGTATTAGATGGAGAGAGGAGGAGCAGCAAGCGCCAGGGTAGGGCCTTTCTGAAGAGGGATTTACCAGTCCTATTGTTCTGAGAGCCTCTCTGCTACAAGAGGCCCTTCAGTTAAAAAGGCAACAGGAGGAGTGGGGTGGGAGAAGCGTGGTTTTCCTAATTAACAATTAGCACAGAGTGTGCTGCTAATTATGTGGTTCCATGTAATTAAGAAGCTAATTAGTGCAGTGTCAATTAAGATTTAATTAGCACCCTTGTCAAAAATACTTGAAAGAGCAGTTTATATACAAGTACTTCAATATTTCAATGGCCGTGATCTCCCTGGCACAGAGAAACAATCTTCTGGCTAACCTCCGATTTGAGCGTATGAGCAGCTCTCCAGAGTTTATTGATATTGTCCTCTAAAACTGCTGCTTGTATCTCTGTAACAGACACTTTTATTAATCTGCAAGATCCTTGCTCTTTGATGTGCTGAACATTTGAGGCATAATTGCACTGACACATTCCTTTTCCCACGACAGATGGCATTAGCAGAATGAGGTTTTCATGGGGTAATTGTTCTGATGCAGTCTTGGTTTGCAGAGCATGGAGGTGGGGCAGGAAAAACAGGGTTGTCCAAATTTTGCTTTTCAGAAAGCTCTGGCTGAAAAACATGCCAGGACAATTGGAGGGATGCCGAATAATGACATCAAAAGAATGTGTAACAGCTAAGGGATGGTGCTGCATAAGTTGAGGCGGGCTCTGTTGCAGCTCATGTTGACAGGAATCCCTGTATGACAGCATTCCCATTTCTGTCATGGAAACAGCTGGGAGCTTTGTTGTTGTTGTAGAGTAGCAGGGGGAGGGAGGAAGAAAAGAAAGATCAATGTACTGATTCAGCACTTGGTCCTTGTCTTGAGATTCTCGAAGCCAATTTGTCACTTTCTGAAAGAATGAATGTTTATGTTCAATCACTTTGTCCACAGAAAACCCTTTGAAGAAAAACAGAAATACAATCTCTTTGAAGATAGAGATAGGAGAATTCAGTTCTAGCACATCCTGAAAGGGATGACTGCCTTGCTCTGGAGAAATTTAAGCCCATGTCACACTGCACCAACTGATGGAAAAAGGATGTAAAATGGAGAAAAACGCTTGCCATCCGTTGGTTAACGCGATGCATCCGTTCTGTACTCACTGCGTGCGTGATTCATACGTTCTATCTGTCCAGCATCCGTCTACTGAGATTTCATCCACTCAAAAGGTTTTGAGCTGCATAAAACTTTTTGAGTGGATGAATTTTTCACAGCGTCCATTCTACATCCGCGACACATACGGGAAACAAACATTCTACATCCATTACACGTCCGCTGTATCCGTTCAGCATCCGCTGTGCATCCGCGCAACTCGCATCCGCTCCAGCAGAAAACAGAAAGAGGGAGGAAGCGAAACGGACGCAGAACATCCACGCAGTGTTAGTAGCATGGACATAGAAAGGATGAAAGCGGATGCAGCTCACATATAAAGCATTAAAACGGACAAAACGTTTGTATAGGGGACATATCTCGGATATTTAGGATGTCTGCAGGATGTCTAGAGGATGCAAAAGGACACCTAGCGGAAAAACGATATTTCCTATAAAAAGGGGGAGAAATCACCTGGATCTCACTTTCAGTCCAGCAGCTCTGCTGTGCAGACCTCTTCAGCCTTCAACTTGCTCTTGCTCTTCCACAGCATCCAGTCATTTCCACCATGGATCGTCGCACACTCCTTTTGTTAGCCGCCATCATTCTACAACAGTGCGAAGCCCTCTACAGGCTCTTTCACCTGTTCTACGGGAAGAAAAGGAGGCATCCAAGAAGTGTCTGGGTCTGAAGATGGATCACGAGAAGAGCCAAGTACGGACTGTACAACAAGCTGATGGTGGAGCTGAGGAACGAAGACCCTCGTACATTCCAGAACTTCATGAGGATGCCGCCAGCCATGTTTGACGAACTTGTAGAGCATCTGAGACCCAGGTTGATCAAGCCTAGCATCAACTTCCATCCCAACCTGGACCCTAGACTGAAGGTGGCACTGACTCTGTGGCACTTGGCCTCTGGAACCATATACAGAAACATGCAGTACGCCTGGAGGGCGTACAGTCAGCATTGTGGTCAGAGAAGTGGTGCAGGCCATCATCGAAGAATACCTGGAGGAGCTCCTCCAGTGCCCCTCCACTGAAGAAGGCTGGAAGAAAGTTGCAGAGCAGTGGTATCAGAAGTGGAACTTTCCCCACACCGTTGGAGCCATAGATGGGAAGCACATGGCCTGCAAAGCTCCAGCCAACTCAGGGTCCAATTATTTCAACTACAAGGGCTTCTTCAGCAACCTCTTTGCCATGGTTGATGCTGACTACAAGTTCATGTACATCGATGCTTCAGGCAACGGGTCAGCTTCAAATGCCCAGGTATACAATGCCAGTGACCTCAAGGAGGGGCTGGAACGCAACCTCATCATGGGCTTCCCAGATCCAGACCCCCTGCCCAACGACACACAAGATGTGCCTTACTTCATCGTGGGGGATGACGCCTTCTCCCTCAGAACCTACCTCATGAAGCCGTACAGTTCAAGATACCTCACTCGTGAAGAGAGGATCTTCAACTACAGGCTGTCCAGGGCAAGACGGGTGGTGGAGAACGCCTTTGGCATCCTGGCCAACAGGTTCCAGGTACTTCTCATCACCATGCAGCATCACCCAGAGACCGTGAGGTGGATCATGGAAGCTTGCTGCATCCTGCACAATCTCATGCGCACCTGCTACCCAGTGTTGCAGAACAGGCTCGTGGACCACCAACAATGCAATGGGGACATGGAGCCTGGTGAATGGAGCCAAAGACTAAACCTGATAGACACTGTGGATGTACAAGGCCCCAACAGACTTCACGTGGAGGGAAGAAGCAGCGCAACCTCCTGAAACACTGGTGCAACTGCCCAGCTGGAGCAGTGGAGTGGCAAGACAGGATGGTAGATGCTTAATGGATGCTTCCTTCAGCCTGTCTCATCACACCGATGAGATTGTGCCATGCATGTTGAGTGGCCCTACAATGAACAGGGCATTTAATAAAGAGTTGTGTTTATGTTGAAATATGTGGATCAATGATTACATTGTTATTGATAATAAAGGGCCAAAGGTGTGGCACCTGGGAGGGTGGACCATATAGTCCCACTATGCTTGCACTGGAGGCTTATCTATCCCACTGCTATCCTTACCCATCCCACAGCTATTACCCATCCCACAGGTATCCCTGCCCATCCACTGCTATCCTTACCGATCCCACAGCTATGATCCATCCCACAGGTATCCCTGCCCATCCCACTGCTATCCTTACCCATCCCACAAGCATGCAAAGGCTTAAACCATTTCTAAAAGTTTCCACCAAGACTTTATTGACTAAAAGAACTGAAGCAAGTGCGTGAAGCAAAGATAAACTTTATTAATAACAAACTGTAAAAGCAAAATCACCCAAGTAAAGTGTCCCAAGCAAAGATAAATTCAACAGGTAGCAACCCAGTCTCTGGCACTCTTCTCAGTCACTCTGAGGTGTGCCCGTCATCTCAGGGGTGAAGGGTCCAAGTGCTGTGGAGGTGGCAGTGGCTGGAGTGCTGGTCTGAGGTGCCATTGGGGTGCCGGGCCCCGAGAGGACAACAGGGGATGGTGTGTGGAGGAAGCTCTCAGAGAGCTGGCTCAGTCCCGTGATGTTGAGAGGCCCTTCCTCCATGACATGGGGTGTCAGTCCCAAGACCGATGACAGATGTTCTGAGGCCAGGCTTGGCTGTGGGGTGGAGGAAGGAGGAGTGTAGTGGGGCTGTCTGGTCTGCAGGTGAGCGAGGTGAGGCGTGGGTGGCATCTGTAGCGTCGGTGGCATCTGTGGTGTCGGTGCATCTGTGGCATCGGTGGCACCTGTGGTGTGCGATATACCTGTGCCTGGACTGGGAAGGGCTGCCTGTGCTGCTTGAACTCCTGGTAGCCGTAGCCTTGGTAGGTGAGGGGCTGTTGAAAGTCTTGGAAGGGCTGTGACATCACCTTGGGTGGAGGAGCAGACCTGGACTGGGTCAGAGCAGGTTCAGCTGGGCCTGGAGGGTGGTACAGAAGACCTGTGATCCTCTCCTTGATCACCTGGTACTGGGATTTGGGCATTTCCATGAGGGTCTGGTTCACGTAGGTGAGAAAGGGCTTTCTGTTAGAGGATGGTATGTCGGAGTGTACCAGTTGAGAGAGGAGATCTATGCTGCTCTTGATGGTGTCCCTGATCTCCAAGAGGACAGTGTGGCTCTGTCCCTCCGGTCTGGCTCTCTGCCTGTTTTCTGTGGAGGTGGAGCTGGGGGTGGGTGTGGGTTGGTCTCTGGTGGCAGCAGCCTCTTCTTGCTCCAACTGCGTCAGCGGGTCATCCATGTGCTCCGGCATGGGGAGTGCATCTGTCGGGGGGGGTCTCCGTCATTGGGCACTCCAAAGATACCTGCCTGGACACAGGAGCTGACTCTTGGCCAGAAGAGGACTGGCTCTCTGTGGGCTGCCTGAGAGAGAGGGTTGACAGAAGGGCTGCTCCTCGATGGCGGATCTCACCCTCCAAGAAGCTGCACTTGGCCATCATGTAGGTCTTCTGGTCCGTCAGCTTGACCATGGCCTGGCCAGACTTCTTGAGGTGCAGCTTCCCATACCAGGTGTGCATGTGCTTCCACCACCTCAGGAGGACATCCGAAGTGTAGCCCAGGCTCTCCGCCTTCATTCTCCAAGCCTCTGCTTCTGCTTGGTGTCTCGATAGAGCCTTTGTCCATTCCTCCAGAGGTACTCGTTCTCCCTCAGCCATTCGAGCACCTCCTCCTCATGTTCCTTTGCAATGGAGTACTGTCTCCTCTCCCCCTTTTCTCACGAATGCTTCTTCCTCCCTCTGGCAGGACCTTCTGGGCCCTCATCAGCAGGGCTTTGAGGTTCTAGGGGCTGGTCCACCACACCACCACCATCAGCAGCAGCAGCAGCAGGAGCACCAGCAGCACCACCAGAAGCAGCAGCAGAATCAGCACCAGCAGAAGCACCAGCACCAGTAGCACCAGCAGGACCAGCAGCAGCACCAGCAGAGTCAGCACCAGCTGAAGCAGCAGCACCAGGAGCAGCACCAGCAGAGTCAAGCACCAGCAGAAGCACCAGCACCAGCAGAGTCAGTACCAGCAGCAGAAAAAGCAGCAGAAGCAGAGTCAGCATCAGGGGGTGGGATGGTGATCCTGTCCTTCTTGCCAGGGCTGGCAGGCACAGGCTTCCTCTTCTTCCCCATGGTTGTTGGCTGAAGATGTGTCTGGCAGCAGGTCTTTCCTCTGAATGGTGACCTGCTTGCGAGCTGCTTCCCTTTATATCCACGGGGCTGACGCAATGCATCCTCCCCGCATGTGCAGTGAACGCTTTGCATCCGCTAGGCATCCGCTAGGCATCCGCTAGTCGTCCATGATGCATCCACGTCATCTGCTCGGCATCCGCTCTGCATCCACTCCTTCCGCTGTGCGTCCACTTCGCTGTTCTCCCCCGGAAGCCCTGCGGATGTGCTATCCACTTCCATCCGCTTCCATCTGCTAGGCTTCTGTTGAGCATCCGCTTAACATCCTCACTACGTCCTCCCCACGTCCATTCCTTTCCATTGTTGTCCACTCTGTTTATGCAAATTTGGGGTACTTTTGAGAGCGGATAACAATGGATGGAAAATTTGCTCGTCCGCTGTGTCCTTTTTACATACGTTTTGCATCCATCGGCCGATGTGACCTAGCCTTAAATTTAAAGACTGGATTTTCTTGGATAAAAAACATTGGGACAACACAGAACACTAACTGGACTATAAATACAGTAACTTCAGAATTTATTTAGATGTTTTTGGTTGGTTGAGTTTACTAAGAAGTAACTTCTTATTCAATTTCCCTGCTTGATACTGCAGAAACTCTTATTGAAGCTGTGCGTGTATAACTTTAAAAACCATAATAACATGCAGATATAAAGCTAGCTGTTAAAATGATGCCTGGGAATCACCGCTTTCTAAATGTTGGGACAAAGATATTTGTGATGATCAATCAGAGATGAACATATCTTCACTTTCATGTCATGCCCTCTGCATAACACAAACACAGATCTTACATTGTAAGATCTCCTCATCCTCCTCAAAGGTGAGATTTTTGAAGTGTAGACAATCAATTGCAGTTCAATCAAAAATTCAGTCAGCGCCTGGTAGCAATCGGGAGCACTAAGAGTAGCATCTGTTATCACCATGTGCTGCAGAGTCTCAAAACTGAAAATGACACTTTAGCAGGTTTATCTTTTCTGCAAACAGGCACAGTTCTGAATATTTCAGACCTGTAGATCTTATCTTAAAGGCAGAGGTGCCTGGAATAACCTTTTTTTCCCATCTTGTTAACGCTTACTAATCTAAAATAAGCTTGCTCGTGCCAGTGCCAATGTTTGCAAAAAGACCTTCTGGCTTTAAATGCATTCTAAGTACCTTGAGGACCACCACTCCTCCATCTTGGTTTATATGTCTACATTGTCATATTTAGGACCATGTGATAAGTACACAAATAAAAAAAAGGTATTCTCTTTCTTTTATCAATACTTGCCCTAGATGTCATGCACAACCTATTTCAGCTAAATTTGTATTGTTACCTGAGAGACAATGAAGATAGGGAAGTTGTATCTTGTCTAGAAACTGTTACATAAAGCATGTTTTACTTTTTTCTGTTAAAACTAGTTTTAGTTTGTATTGTCCCAGCTTGGCTGTCCATAGCAAGCTATAATGACGTCAAAATTGTAACATCTCTGTTATGGTGTCATTTTGACAGTAATTATGTACTTCTCTTATGATGTCTAACACAAGTAGGTAAATAGTCATATCATTTCTCTCAAGACACATTTATTGTCATGCCATCCACCTTTCAATAATGACTTCTGGGCATTAAGGGACAGCAATATATTCCTTCTAACCCCTAGTAGTTGAGCCATTTCCAGCTCCTTTTCTCCCAATAAATATGCAAGCCTTCATTTATGGGAAATACTTTGGAAAAGATATTTTAAAAATGAAAGTATGATTGGGAATTACTAGTTAATGCAAGACAAAGCAAAGCAATTAAAAGAAAACAATAAGCATTTTTAAATATATTAGAAGTGTTAAACTCATCAGGGAGATCAGCACCTTCAGTTGTATAATCATAAGTTCTGCAAAATTGGTCTGCAGAAAAACCAGGCTTGGAATTAGAGTTGCAGAAAATCTCCCAAAGGGGATGATTTCCCTTCTCCCAAAGGGGATGAGTATAGATTGGTCAAGAATTGAGTTAGGTGGAACACAATACCATCTATAACAAAATTGAGAAGGGCTTAAATAGTTATGTATTGGTTTAAGTAAAACGTGGAACAATTTTTTTTTTCAGTGATTGTAATAGATGTTAGCTTGGTTTATGTATGGTCTGAAAGCTATTTAGACAAAAGGTGGGGAAAGCCATTTTGCTAAACAGATATGTATACTGTAGCCAATCTATCCATTTGCTACAAAGAGAGCAAAAAGGCAAATAACAATTAACAACAAATGGATAAGGAGTAAATTATATTAGAGATAATTTTAAAAAGGCTCTAACAAAACAGCTAAAGTGCAAAGGAAATGCTGTTACTGCCATTGTTCATTGTATAGGGTAAGAAAAAAAATAACAAAAATAGACAAGTTAACTTTTTGTTCAATAGTTTCATCCTACTTTATAATCAAAGATTTTTTTCCTCTCTTGGCTCATTTGTCTCTCTGAATTGTAACTTTTCAGGTTATATTTTTGGAACATCTTGATCTTTCAGTATCCAAAACAAAATGTTCTTATGAAAAGCTGAGTGAAAGTAGAAGACAACAGATGTTACAGACTATCCATGCAGAGTCCCATTTCTGTGAGGCTTAAAGACAACTTGAATGAGAAGTCAAAGTCAAGTTCCAAAGCTGAATCATTCTATGAGCCAAGTCCAGGAAATCTGCTGCTTAAGGGATGTTGAATGGAATAAGGGCTAGTCCAAGATGCCATAGAACAAGGGATTTGTTCCCCCCTCTTTTTCCCCCTCCTCACATGTATGTGACTGAGCCGCCTGTTCTCCCACAACAGCTGCCAAAATACAGGAAGACAGGGTATAATTACACACACTTACTGTGGCCATTACACCACCGGCATGGGCTGCGCAAAGTGACACACGACCCGTCAACTCCTTATTCACGCCATTAAGGAGACTCATTAGCATCTTCACTCAGAAGCAAAATTACCCTCACTGCTCATTTCAAGATGTCATAAATTTTAATTTAGGACCCAAAGATAGCACAATGGGAACAAGCAAGCTCTCTCTCTCTCACAGCCATGTAGGCAGAAGGAGGGAGAGGCTAGGGGATGGGAAGGAAGAACAGAATTGTGTGCAGAAAGATGGTGGCTTTGTCTTGAGAAGATGAAATGAAGGAAGAATAGTTTAAAGTGAGTTTGGTGGAAGTGCTGTTTCTACCCTAACACAGATAAAAACTCATAAGATTGTGCTTACTAAGGACTTATACCTCATATTTTGCATAAAACTTTGCAGATGAAGATTAGGGAATCAAGGTTGCCCTTAAATCTCAGATGATTGACACAAGCAATCTCTAAGAGGCTAGAGACTATAATAATTTGTGCCTGAATCTTTCACTACATGAAGCATACTGTATGTACCCAAGATTCCTCATCATATGAAATTTTCATTTAATAATTTCCAATGAAAAAAGATTTTTTCCTCACCATACATTTTAAGAGAAATACTGTAAAAATACAACCTGGTTCTGTGACCAATTCTTCTTGATATGTACCCGTCATGTTTAATCAATATCTAGATTTGGCTAGACTACAAACATTATTTCTTCATCATCAGAAATTTTTCCACCAGGTTTCTTATATTCTCTCTCTCTCTCTGGTCCAGTTAGCAAAAGATATCTCTTTGTCATTTTGGATTCCAATCTTATGCACTTGAATGAATGTGGGAGCTACTAGAGCAGCCCATTGGATTTTGTTATTAATTTCACCCAGAAGACTAAAAAGGTATTTACTATATTATAGAACATAGAAGTCAAAACCAGTGCTGAAAGAGCACTTTATAGAGAGTTCTTCAAGATTAATCATCCTATAACCTAGTATCCCTCTAATGTGTTGAGGGTATAGCTTCCAGAAATATGGAGAGCATCTTGTTTCAGAAGACAGCTCAATATCATTCACATTAATACCATAATGATCTTTCAGTATTTCTTTTCACTTCCCCCATTGAACTAGGTTTAAAGTGAAAAGTGTAGTTAAGGAATTAATCTTTCCTATTAATATAGTGCATATTTAAGAATCAAATCTCATTAAGTCATTAAAGCAAAACTTTAAAGTTGAAGTCCATTGAGTGTGAATGTAGAATCAAGAACCATTTATGTGATTTCCATCTATATAGCCTGTCACTTGAAATCCAGTTATATAAATATCCAAAATAAGCTTCCAGCTACATTGTATTTGCTTATAGGATTTATTTAAGACATTAACTCAATTTCTAATTATGATCAACTTTGAAACTAATTAATTAAGTCATATTGAATTCAATAGGATATATTTCTAAGTAGCAATGCAGAACAGTTATATCTACAAAATAGTTTTGCAATTCAGCTTCTATCCCATGAAAGATGTAAGAAGGAATGTTGCTGTTATAAACAACTAATTACCTTTATGTGTATCTTATAAAAAGGGAAAAAACTGCACACTATAAAGGAAAACATTGAAAGATGGAATAAAAGAAAAAAGTACAGTGCAAGAAATATTGCTAGACAGAATACAGAAAAAGTATGCGTAGAAAGTGAGTGTGTGTAAAAAGTATTACAAATGGAAAGGGAGATTTTATTTATTCTTATGATGGTATTGTTTATATCTTCAGAAATATTTTACATAGCAGTCTTCACAACTTTAAAGGTCTCCAATCAGCAATCATTTTTGCTATAAGTCATGAAACAATTCTTGTTAATTTGTGCCTATTGTGCATTTAAAAATGGCTAAGCATTGTATCTATTTTCCATTTTCCTCTTGTAAAACTATGGCTTTTTCCTTGTTAATAAAGAAGAACACCAGTAAATAATTCAAAGAAAGACAAGTTGCCTTGTATATGTCTATAACCAGTCTTCTCATCCATCAATTGGTGGATTCTTGGGAGAGCAATATCACTTGATAGACATTTCTTTGCTTTTCAAACATCTGTTTGAATATTTATAATGAAGTGTTGCCAGAAAATATTAAAATATTAACACCTGACTGCCATTGGCTGCTCTTAAAAATGTAGGGACAGATCTAGTAAGGTCAGATCCTCTCAATACCTGGATGGAAAACTTCCAAGAAATCCCAAGGCTAAAGGCTAAACACAGCAGTTGATAAACATCCCAGGGACAAAGCAGTGATAAGCCACTTTAGTTCCGCTAGCCAAGTATGTGTCCATTGAGTCATTAAAAGATAATCTCATCTTGAAGGAGAATTTACTATACTGATACCCTGTGTGAAGAAATTATTTAATGGTTTAGTGTGTAGAATGCTCTATATATTGCTAGGATGGTGAGCTAGTAGGTTAGGAAAGTTCCTCCTAAGGCTTGAATGACAAACCATTTGTGAAGAAGAAGCAATCATTTGACAACTAACTAGGCCATCATGAGCATTCCTGTTTGCCTGTTGAATGTGATGCAACTAGATAGTTGATAAGTGCTTCACTGAAGTGTGTGAAATTTTGTGTTTTAATCAGCCATATTGTATTGTGCACTATTATATAGTATTGTGTCACCTATATAAAGCTTCTATTTGATAGGTGGGTTATCTCATGAGGCAATCAATTAGAACTCCTAACACCCCCCTCCAATGACTATTCATGAGTTATAAGACACACCTCTATTTTATCCCCATAAACAGCACAAGGACAGAGTACAATTACAAGCTCTTCAACTCTTATCAACTTCCATGGATTTGTAAATAATGAGTTCAAATATCAAAATCTTCCTTTCTTTTTCTTTCTTTCTTGAGAAAGCTTTAGAAAAAGCAACTCCAGTTTCAGTAGCTAAGAGATTTCCAGCATGCTCTTCTGCTTAGAAGTATATCTCTCTAAAAAGATTATGTTAAGTTTTAGTATACAAAGTTATAATTAATTTCACTGGCTTTGTGGATTAACTGAGGCTATAAATTTCAGTCTGGCTTGGGCAAACACAAACTAATGCCAGGAAACACTGTGATACAAGCCATTTTGGTTTTAAGCATTTTCCTAGGCTTGATTTAGAGTTGCATCCTAGAGATAACAACATCATAATTGATGTTGAATGTACTAACTGCATGTATGATATCCTTCTTAAAATATTTTGCCTCTCCCTTTTAAAGAGAAGACTATGTGAGGACATAAATAACTCCCTTTCCTAAGGATTTCCCATCAAAGTTCAGTCTCAGCAGCCATGGTCACAGAGCAATTGAGGGTGATACAGCAATTACAGTAAAATTTTGTTTAAGAAAGATAAGCATCATTGCATTGTGGTCCCAGGGTATAAACTGCTGAAATGTGAATGCAATAGACAACCCCATGCTGCCAGTCTTATTGACCTTGATGACCATAGTATTTTGCTTTGGGTCAGCTGAAGATGCTGGATTGAAAGAGCAACAACCTGAAATAGGTACTTTGCTTAAGTCACTCCATCCCCAATGAGATCAAATTACTCTGGATTCAGTTCTGAAACCATTCATTTCAAGGCAGTCCTGCATTCTTCTAGGATCTACCTTAATAGTCCCAGAAGCATTAAGCTTCATGTATAAATTAACAAGTTGCAAAGTGGGATTTCTCTTGAAACTTTACAATTTTTTTAAAGAGGATGCCAGCAATGAGAAAGAATTGGATCTGGAAGACTCTCAGCCTGGTCATGAGAAGTTAAGGTGAGATCAAGCAGAGCATATGGAGATATATAAATCATCATAAATATGAAGAGAAGACATTAATAGGATTAATATTAGAAAAACAGAATTGGACTGCAAAGTTTACAATCAAAATGCAATCAAATATGTTTTCTAGGAAGTCAGCTCTGATTTATAAATATTCCTTACTAAAGTGCACCTTAATTAGTTCAGTTGTTGGATTTTTATCAGTTACACACATCTTAGCATTTTTACTGCTTTGAAATCCATGCTTTGTAGATATGTGTAGATATGTAGATGTAGGGATTGCAACTTTAGTTAATAATCAGAGAAAGCAAATGTTAATATGTAGGTCTAAGAATTAAATATATAATTGTCTGTTGAAGCTAATAAATGGAGACAGTCTCAAAATAGACTTTAATTCTAATAGTGATTATGGCTTTGGTTTTTTATAAGTTGCTGCTTTCTACAGCTCAAAAAATGCTTATATTGGGATTCTATGCAAATTATTCCAATATAATTAATTAAAAGGGAGAGGTTTAATAAACCAAAACTTTAGTAAAAGTTTGAGTCCTGGGCTGGTCAGGAAGCTTAAAGGATTGGTCTAAGTAGACTCTTCCTTTCTTGGACATTATCTGCCACATGTGTATGAACTTACATACAAACGTGTGTATTGTAATATCTATATATAGTATCCATTTCTGATTAAAGCATTAACATGCACACAGCATACTTCAAAATGAGTTTTTGACCCTCATAGTGATGGAAACAATGGACTTTGGTGCAATAATCATAAGACTTTGCCAAAGCGCAGAAAGAAATAGATCCAGGAAAGCAGGGAGTGCATGGCCTTGAAATACAGTAAGTTTTTAAAGGAAAGAAAAGGCTCCATTATTCTTGCATTAAAGTGCCTCTCTCCCCCTTCCTCCTTCTCTCTGTCAGTCTCTCGCTCACTTGCTGATTCTCCCAGCCTCTCCAAAGACAGATCGCTCCCTTAATCACTCTGGAAAAGAACCCCAAGCCGATATAATATTATAATTAATTAATTCACTAAAAAGGTATTAAATTTCTTTTCCCCCCTGGATATTATCTGAATTCATTGACCTTTAGAAAAATCACCCTCTAATTGTAACCAGGTTCAAGTGCATTTCCAGCCTGTCCCTTTTACATTAATAATATCTTCCAGGAATCCGCTATGCTACTTAAATATTGTATAAATTTCAGTGCCCCCTTAAAAAGGGGAGAGAGAGAGAGAGAAAGGCATGAAATGAAAACTCTGAGAGGTCTAAAATGGCTCTTGAATAGGGGACGATTTGAGTTCAAACTGAGATTATATATATAAGGATAGAAATATGAACTGTGAACCTCAACATATATATCAAGGATAAAACGACAGAGAAAACATCCCCATAAAATTAAAACCCAAATTACCTAAAGCTAAACTGAATTTTCTAGGCCCAGTTTCCAAGTTTTTGAGAACATGATCGATGAAAAGAGAAACACCTTCTACAGGTCTTATATGGCAAAACTAGATAGGCAACCTGAACCTTTTTCTTTACTTTCTCTCCCACCCCCTGATATATTGTTGTTATTGTTGTTGTTCAAGATAAATACTCCAGGTTTTTACATTTCTCATTGCTCTAAAATTGAAAGCCCATTCTAGAAACACACAAGAGAAGATTTCTCTTTGAAAAACAAAGGCAACCTGAAAGCAGTATTACTTCATGTACCTGAAGTCATACATGTCTTAAAGAGAAATGGAAGAACTACAGATTTCTAGGAGATACAAGCTGCTTTTTGGTGAGTATGGTGATAGGACAGAAGGGAAACCAGGCACCCTGATATGAGAAAACATACCCTTTCTCTAGGGTATATGTGATATGATCTGAACCACACAAAGTGTTATCCAGTCTCTCTTGATCATTCTGATTTTCAATGAAATATCTATGAGCTCTATTGAAAATGTTTTTAAATACCAAAGATGAAAAATCAATATGGTAAATTTTTGGTATACCTTTTTTGGTGTAACTTTTGCAAAAGTAAAAAAAATGTCACAAAAGAATTCTGTCAATTAAATTTACATGAAAATATATTTTTCATCTTTTAAATTTTGAACTGGCCTCTTTCTATATTCCATACAGCAGGGTTGTCAAACCCAATTTCACTGAGGGCCGCATCAGGGTTGTGTTTGACCTTGAGGTGGGGGGGGGGGCATGGCTAGGGGGCGTGGCCAGCTCAACATCACTCATATCAGAGGGCTTGTGGTGGCCCTCCCCAGCTCCATTTTCACTAACAAAGGGTTGCTGGAGGCCATTGCAGCTGAAACTCACGAGGGCTGCACACAGCCTTCCCAAGCTCCATTTTTGCTGGCAGAGGCACTGTGGGCCAGTCCTTCTCTGTTTCCAGGGCAGCCCCAAGGGCTAGATCTAAGCACCCCATGGGCTGGATCTAGCCCCCAGGCCTTGAGTTTGACACCACTGCCATAAAGGAATCTGTAACCTTCAATGGGTGAACTCTCTGCTGTTTCCACAACAGTTTTAGAACTAATAAGTGATTATATGTTTCTTAAGTTAACCAACATATAATATTGAGAACACTTATCTATCAGGACAAAAGAAGCTATGAAGTAGAAACAACAATTTTCTGCTTTAGCACTTATGGAGCAGATACTGATCCAAAGATTAGTAGATAAATGTTGGAGGATGCAGAGTTATGGGAATCATACAGCTCAGTCTATACCCTCAAAAGTAATGTACCCCTTGGCTGTAGTAAAGGATGCTCTACCAGGTCAATAATAAAGTAAACTGTATGTTGGGCTGAATCTATTTTTTGTTACACATCCAAGCTTTCATGTCAGTAAATCTGTCTCAATTCATTAAGTAAGCAAGTGCAAAATTCTGGGTGTTTTTTCCTGACCTACTTTTTAAAATTATTAATCATTCACATTTTGTAATTGAAATTCATATAATTAAGAACCATGTCCAGATTGCCACTAATGCAAATCCACTAAATCTGTCAGATACAAATGTCTCTGCAACCATTCAGTTCAGCTGTGATAGCAGTTACTTAGTTAAGAATCAATCAAGACACTGTTTCTCCTCACTTTATTTTTCTAGTAACTATCTGGCTCTCTCTTGTGGCCATGGAAGTTCGATACAAGCTTCTACTTCAACATCAAGTTTCATTGGGATTCAGGGGTAGGATGAGTAGAATGAGAAAAAAAAAGTACAATCTATTTTTTTATCAATTCATTATTAAGTTCCTATGTGGAACTGGGAGCTGATCCTCCCAGAAAAGAAGCAATCCTATTTAGGACTATAAAATGATTAAGTTAATCACTTTTCACAAGTTTTGCTTGAATCACAGCTGGCTGATATGGTCATCTCCCCTGTTAACTTCATCTAGTCATGATAATTGAACTTATCTCAATGAGTATTAAGCTATTACAGCAAAACTACTTGCTACATACAAAACGTGAATAAGTAACCTACAGAACTTTTTAGAACTGAAAAATCTAGTTTAGAATGGGGGCAGTTGAAAGTAGAAAACTCACATAGAAAAATAATATTATTTTTTTCCATTTGTTAATTACATTAATTTTTTCTCTTCTTTGTGTGCAGCCATTTTAAATAATGGATTTTTAATTTGTAATTGATACATCATGCAGCTGACAAGGCATTTAAATTTATATTGTGTGATGTCATTAGTGCTATTGTAAATCATTTACTTAATGATGTAATTACATCAATGATGTGATGCAAATGACATAATTTGCATCATTTGTATAACATTGCACAAATATCATCAATCGCCATAAATGATACATTTTTAGATTTAATGGAGATTGAGAAGTAACAAATCCAATCCCCTAGTTAATCTATTAAATAGTTTACAGTAAATCATTATAAGGGCAACATTTAGGAACAAATCATTTTAAGATTTGTAATCAGAAGGGCAACCTTCAGAAAAATTATGTATAACTACATTTTTAAAAAAATAATTACAACTCACATATATTTAATATGAAAATTCTACAGCATGTACCCAGAGGTGGTATTCAGCAGGTTCTGACCAGTTCTGGAGAACCAGTAGCAGAAATGTTGTTTTTTAAATTTTTTTATTGATTTTAAGACAAACATAAACAAACATAACATAAAAACATAAACCA
>BLBF01000083.1:2413251-2454736 GCA_015471245.1 Laticauda colubrina | reverse complement strand
ATAAAAACATAAACTATCTTCCATATATATATACATACAGTGTGCCGATTTTATTTACATATTATTTTGTGCAACCTTTTCATAGTCTTCAATTACAATTACTTTATATATCCTCTCATACTTTCAATCAAATATCAAATACATTAATATCTTTATTAATCAATTGGTGACGATACTTTTATTCATTAATGTTTTATAAAATAATCATATTTTATTTAGTTTATTTGATAACAATTCATATTATCCTCCCAGATCTATCCTAGCATCTTTTTGTAAATATAATTAAAAAAAGAAAAAAATACATCTTTATATGTTTATTATTTTCTAAGAATCTACATATTCCATTACTATATTTTATTATCTAACCACTGATAGAATAGATCCCAAACTTTGTAAAATTGTTTATCATCTTGTTCTCGAATTTCAAATGTCAATTTGAACATTTGCACATTCCAATATTTTCTTAATGATCTCCTCCTGTAATGGTATCTTCTCATTTTTTCAGTTTTTAGCAAATACAATCCTAGCTGCTGTTGATACATTTACAATCAGATATTTCAAATCTTTACTATATATTTCAGGCAAAATTCCCAATAAAAAAATATCTGGTTTCAAATCTATATGCTTATGTGTCATTTTTTCCAGCCACATGTGGATTTTACTCCAATATTTTTTAGCGTCCGGGCATGTCCACCACACAGGGTAATATGAGCCAGGTGTCTGATGACATTTCCAACACTTTTTGGACTTATTCTTGAATATCCTTGCTATTCTTGTCGGGGGAAAGTGCCACCTGTAAAACATCTTATACAAATTTTCTTTATATGCTGCTGACATTGTCATTTTATAATTTTGAAACCACAGTTTTTGTCATTTCACTAAATCAATCCCATATCCAAAATTCTTCCCCCAAGCAATCATAGTTTCTTTAATGTGTTCTTCTTCTAATTTAATTTCTAATAAATATCCATATAATTTTTTAATCACCTTTTCATCGGGACCTGTCAAAATCTTATTTAAATTGGTCAATTTATCATAAAAACCTTCTGTTTTAAAATCTTTCTCATACCTTGATTGTATTTGCGCATATGAAAACCAATTCATCTTTACACCTTGTTCCTCTAATTTTTGCATAGATTTTAGTTCACCCTTTTCATTCAGTATTTCACCATATCTACCTGTTTGTTCCTTTTTATATATTACATTTAGGAACAAATTATTTTAAGATTTGTAATCAAAAGGGCAACCTTCAGAAAAATTATGCATAACTCACATATATTTAATATGAAAATTCTACAGTATATAACCAGAGGTGGTATTCAGCAGGTCCTAACGAGTTCTGGAGAACCAGTAGCAGAAATGTTGAGTAGTTCGGAGAACCAGTAAATACCATCTCTAATTTTACAGTATCCTTCTGCTGCCACGCTCACCAAGCCACACCTACAGAACCATAGTAAAAAATGTGAATCCCACTATTGCATATACCTCTCAATAAGATTTGCAAATGAACCTTTCTCTCTTCCCTATAAAATGAGAAAAAAAGAGAAATTGATTTATGGGGAAATATCTATTATTTAACTTAAATGTTTTTGATAAATTCATCCAGTACCATTGTTTGAATAGTATCCAATATGATGTGGCTATGGGCAGCAGATGAAATTCCTGAACATTCTATTCAAAAAAATATAAATATTAATTTAGTCAACTTCATGCTTTTCATATATATACCTGGGGATGAAAAATCATATGCAGCAAATCTTAGTATCATAGGTTGTTGGCTAATGCTGCAGAGTTAATAATGAACTCAACCCCAGGTAATGTTACCTGGCTTTTTATATCCTGCTTCGAGCTTTGACATAAATTTCCCCTCCTTGGGTGACTTGTATTCTGTAATCAACGGCCCTTCCAAACCTTATCCTTTGTGACCACTGTTGCACTGAAGGAAACCCCCTTTCGTCCTCTGTTTCTCCCTTCTGATCGCAAAGGAACATTAGACTGGTCTTTTGCATTTCTGAGTTGGTTCTATTAATTGGAAGGAGGGTTAAGAATTTGCAAGGTCGATTCAATCTACATCTGACCTTCAGAGTAATCCTTTATACCCACACCAGAGCATGTCATTAAAATGAGGCGCTCTACCATCTCCCAGCATTCTTTTATTCTCTCCTTGTGCACATTAATTGCTCATAAGTTGATTTGATCTCCCTATTCTGCAAGAAGTAAATTGGCCTCTTATTTCACCATTTTCATCCTGTTTTCTTAATTAGGCCCTTAAAAATCTCTAGGGCCTCAGCCAGGCCGCAGGCCTCATCCTGGGAATAAATTTTGATCTCTGCCTGATAAAGAGTGAGCAAACCCTGAGATTGAACAATGTCATTCTTTCCCTCCTCCCCTTCTTACTATTCTCCTGACATGAAAAGGCTATCAGTTTTTCCTCTGTGTTAATATAGGAAATAATTCACACTTCAGGCGTTGTTCTCTATTTAGTGTTCACACTCCCCAGATAAATCAAATCAGGATGAGGTTTTTTTTTTAAGTATCTGAATATACACTCTCTCCCTCTTTCACTCTCTTTTTCTTTAATAAAGTTTCCAAGATAGTCTGGGTAATTTTTTTTACCCTCATCTTAGTGAATCTACTTTGGAAGCTTGCTGATTTTTCATAAGAAAAATACACAGTTCACTGACCATTTTCTGCTTTTCCCAAATGGTTATGTCTGGTTTAGGAATATCCCATAATGACAATTTTGTGAAAACAGAGAGAATACGTTTTAGCCTATGAATTTCAACAGCTTGTCATTGTATCCCCATTAAAATAGAAATCTATGGTAATCAATTTAATATAATGCACTTCCCATACATAATGTTTTCCTAAGGAAATCTTTAATAAATAGGAAATTAAGCCCAGAGTCCATGGCATCTTTAATTAAAAAACAAAACAAGGAGCCTTTCATCTCAATAGCATTCCATCAAATTAAAACTACTGAAACTGTTTACATCTTAAAACCTGATGCCTGAATTACATCTCCTTTTGTCCCAAGATTAAAAAGTTGAAGTAGCAAATATTGACTGCTTCATATATGAGTGATGGTAATGTCACAGTTCTAATGAAAAGCTACTACAGCAAAAAAAAAATTGTTGGGAAAATAAAGTGCAGTCATAGCACTTATACTAGCCATTCTTGAATGCTTTTATCCCAACTGGAATGATTGACTAAAGGACTTCCTCTTCCCTGTTAAGAAATATTGTGATGGTGTGAGATCCATACATGGCTTCTCCGCTATTTCTCTGAACCGTTAGTATCAGACATAAACCCATCCCTGAGGGTTTAATTACAATACTGAGCAATTAATTAGAGGATTGTTACTGAAAAAAAAGTTGTTGTCATGACTACAGCATCCAGGGCACTTCCATACCACCAGCATTTTCATTCCCCAATTTATCAGAAGCACTTTGAAGGCGATCTGTTACAGTCTTCACTTAGGTGGCCTTGAAAAGCTGAGAACAAGGAGCGAGAAATCACTGTTCTGCCCTGAGTTGCTGTAGGTCCTGCAGTTACACAGATCCTCCCAGCTCTACACAAAGGGCAAAGAAAAAGAGGAGGGAACCATATGGCACTCTGGAGGTTGGTTGCTCCTCCAGGAAAGAGAAGGGAGAAACTAACAAAACACTTGTCAATATCATCCCTGCTCTTTTGGTCCAATAAGGAGAGCTGCAAAGCTGCCAGTGTCAATCAAGCATTTCCCTTATAGGAGCTAAAGCTATAGGAAAAGAAAGAGGAGCAAGAGATCAGGCAGAGGAGCAAGAGTTCCCTCCAGTGGGGAAACTGAAACACAGTGTTTCCAAAACAAACAAACAGCCCCAAATCTAACATTACAGGAGCTACAGCTATGGTATAGCTAATTCAGAAGTAAATCTGATATTGCTAATGATGTAGGAATACAGAGCTACGGGTTGGCTTTCAGACTGGTGCTGAATCTATATAGTAATACATTTCTTGTTGTTATAACCTTTTATCTGAGCAAAAGGTGCATTATAGGCCAACAATTTTTGAACAAAGGTATTTGAAATGAGCTAATTTACAGTCTGTCCAAAATCCAAGACTCCCAATGCAAATTGTGAAGGTTGTGGCTGCTTCAGGGTAATGGCTACATTGCTAGGCTACTTGCTGTGGTCACATGATCTTCATTTTCAACATTCTGTGATGGTTTCCAGCCAGACAATAGGTCAACCATCAGTAACTGAATTTAAATATGCTTGAGATAAACATGTCCATCACCCAACAAAAATTAAAAAATAAAATAAAAAATAAATAAAAAGTAATAATTAAAAATTATAAATACATAATTTTTTTAAAAAAACTCAAAGGGCAGAACTGATGGACCAGAAAGTATTTTTCTGACATCAGTTAACTATGTTTCTAAAGTTCTGAGTGACTTTCTGTACCTCTGTGGAAGGTTTGGCAGCTAAATTGCAACATTTGAGCCTCAAGAATTGGATATATCTGATAAGGTAGATGTTAGGTAGAGAACTTGCTACTTGATATCCATAAGAAAATTTCACAAAATCAAGAACTATAAAGTTGAAAGTTTGAAGCTGCTCATCAACAATTGCTATAACAGCAGACATTAATAGCAGATGGAATAAGTATGTTAATTACCTTCCCTGCACTGAGATTATTGTATTTCTGAATAAATTACAGTAATTATTTTTAAGTTGACATGCTACAATATAAACTAGCATTTGCAAATATTATGCAAAGTGGTTGTCTTTTTCTCTTATTTGTCAATGTATAAATGAACAACTTACATTGCTGTCAAACCAGAGGTGGTATTCAACAGGTTCTGACCAGTTCTGGAGAACCGGTAGTGGAAATTTTGAGTAGTTCAGAGTATCAGCAAATACCACCTCTGAGTGGAGATTTTACAGTATCCTTCCCCTGCCATGGCCACCAAGCCATGGCCACAGAACCAGTAGTAAAAAAAAATTGAATCCCACCACTGTGTCAAAATATCCTTCACAGTAACTTCCTTATGTCGATTTCCAAATCTCACTTACAAAGAGGATAATCAAGGTGTGTTTACTCAGTTTTATCCAGTCTTAAGAAGTGTCCTCACTCAATTCCTCATTCAATAAATACTTGAGATGCCAATCCTGATATACATGGAGTCTGATGTGATTAGCTCCTATTCTAATTGTGGTGATGAGACAAATATATTAACTAAGGACAGGAGAAATATGTCTCATCAAGAAGGGAGTTGATGAGAATATCCCAATGTTTTTTGCAGATAGTGGCCTCGGATACTTTGCTCAAGTGAAAGCAAAGTTCTTCTTCAAAAGTTTGGTATAATGTATCTGAAGTAGGATAATTTGAACCTGTGTTTGTTCAAAAATGTGTGTGTTTGTTTTCTTGGTTATCCATGGTATTCTCAGGAATCTTCTAGGCTGGGCGTCAAGTTCAAACTCTCAATTCTCTTCCTATCCTGTTTCTTCAAAGTCTGCATAGCAAGGTGGTTTCAATATTTTAAATCCCAAGTCAAACAGTGTAATGTAATAGGTAATATATTGGACTAGGATCCAGAAGATTTAAGAATCAAATCCAAATCAAAGCAACAAAAGCTCACTGGATACCTTTGGGACATTCAGTCCAACCTATCTCACATTGTTATGAGTAAAAACTGAAGAAATGTGCTATAGCTGGTACCATAAGTTCCTGAAAGAAAAGTAGTACATCAATATAACACATAATAAAGAGATAAACCTATACCAGGGAAACTGTAGAAACAGTCCTAATATCATTATTATTTCAGTGTTGGTTTTCAACCCATTGCTCACCTGTTGTCTACTATTTTCCATTAGTGCCTTTGACCTAATCTAACACAGTCCTTTCAACATTCTCAAATCAAGTGTGCATTTAAGCTATATAAAAAGAACAATATTCAGTGCATACTATCTTCCTTTTTTATGGTTAGTGTATGAAAATGATGCTTTCCTCTAGTTACAGAACTTAAAATTTAAAAAGGAATTTCTAGGTCCCACTTTTTTCTTAGAGCATGGCATCAGCCAATGTTACAATATTACAATCCAATTATTTCTCATTTATAGGGACTCTCATTGCTACCCAAAGCTTTCTATATATTTCTCCACTCTGTCAGAACTTTACAAAGTAATAATCACATTCTTAATTTATGCAAAATAGTGAGTTGCAAAACATATGAAGGAGGTATGTTTTGTGTGTATGTTTTGACTGACCAGGTGGAATCTCATTAATCATCAATGAATTTCAAGATGGAAAATCACAATGGATTTGGACTTAGAGATATTAAGAATTACTGCTTTAAATCTGCAACACTAGACAACTCTACTGATGTCTTTTGTCAAAGTTAGCACCAAATAATGTTATTTATGGAGAATATACTTTTTCAAGCTGTAGCTACAGATAGCTGTGTGAAGCTACAACCATTGGTGCTTCAATTTTTACTTTTTATTCACCTTCCATATGCATAAAAGGGTATAGTTAGTCCAGACATCATCATGATCTTATGCTGATGTTACTTTTTTTTCCCTTGAATACATTTCAAGGAAAGTCCCTTATTAGATTATTACAGTAATCTAGATGCCAAGTGACTAGAGCATAAATAGGCCCTCTTAGAACTTCACAGAGTCCCAGGTCACTTCCAGGTTTTGAGGTCCCTCATCATGTCTATTAAAAGAAATGGTCTCACACAGAACAACATAAGAAACCAGAAAGAGGAAATGTCTAATATGAGACCCACCTGAGTTTGAAGTCCAGGACAAACTGGCTCTCAGTATGAATTTTTGGACAAGATTTTGCTTCTCCAGGCAAGGGTATATTGGTGATTTCAAGACAATGAGAAAAACATCTATGCACAGTCTCTTGGTTTAGGCTGAAGGAAGAGTGATTATAGAGCAGAATATTTTTTGAATAATTCCCTCCTTAGCTATCAAACCTTTCCCCATTTTGGTATCCTATGCATGGAAACATGCTGAATATCCCCTTAATTAGAAAAGGAAGAACTGTAATATTCATCTTGTCTCAGCAGAAATATGTATGATTTGAAAGACTTCCTACAATATTCAGAAGGTTTTGGCAAGAATGAATACCTAGCGGGGCCATTTAAAGCTACAACAGTCAAAGCTTCCATTGCATTTAAAATAATTTATAATTATTCCTCAGGAACACCTGTATCTGTGATTATTGTAAGATGGTATAAAGTAATGCTCTTAATACACACTTTCAATCCCCACCCCCGTAATTTAACTGTCAGTATATCCGAAGCCTGCATTGAATCTTTTATGAGAATCTTCTCTTTCTCTCCCTCTCTCCCACAGTAAAATCACCTTACCTTTTTAAAAAGGGTAAAATTATATCCTTGGAAATATTTGGAAGAATCTGATATATTCAAGCTGAAGAGGAAAATTAAGGGAGACATCATAGCAGTCTTCAAGTATCTGAAACCTGTCTTCAGAAGATGGAACAGACTCATTCCCTGTTTCGCTAGAGTTTGACTACAACTAGATTTCAGCTAATCCTTAGTCTTATTCAGATATTACAGGTATTAATAACTATGAGTATATTCAAATTAAGCATTACCCCTGCTGACATCATTCTGGCAATTTCAGACACTTGTACACATCTAGATGTGCTATCTAGATGACTACAAGAAAAAATTTGTGCAGTTTGCATGCATCTTGGCTTCCCCTTGAGTTAGAATCTTAATAGAAGAACTTTGAAGTCATAGCATGTACCTAGTACAAGTTCACTCTTTATAAAGCCACAGAGATGGTAAAGCAATCTCAACTGATCAAAGCAAAATAGAACATGTGAAAAGTTTGCTCTAGCAGACAATATGGAGTTGCTCAAAAGAAGCTGATTGGCTATGTATCTTCAGAGAGAAGTGACTTATTCTTTCCCATTTGGTGTGAATGTGAGTGCTCTTTAGTATTTTAGTAATACTTTCCCATAATATCTGATTTGTCCTGGACAGTAATACTGGGAAGCCTGTTTTTTAAAAAATCATCTCCCAAGTTAGTGAAGCATTCATGTAAACATGTACTAGGTGGGTTTCTGTTTTTACAGAGATAACCAGATTAAATTGGTCCTTTTCAAATACTTGCAATACTAGCATCTCAAGTTCATAGAATAAAAATTAATAAATATTCCCCACCATATTCTGAACCTCTTTTGCTTTAAACCAGGGGTTCCCAAACTTTTTTAGTCCACCACCCCGTTGGTGCAACAAACTCATCCTCAATGCCCCACACCCAGGATTCAAATTTCTGTGGGCGTGGCCTAATTTGAGGGTGTGGTTTGCTGGTAACATGATTGGGTAGGTATGGCTTGTTGGTCACATGACTGGGTGGGCATGGCTTGCTGGTCACGTGACTGGGTGAGCGTGGTGTGGTGACTGGAAAACCAAATACAAGTGGTCCTCACTTAATGGTCAGTTGCTTCGAAAGTGTTCTAATTTATGACTGGCCTCCCCAGAACTACTTGACCTGTTTTTGGAGTTTTGACAGCCATGCACACACATATACACATACTCCCTTCCAACCCTGCGGGAGCAGATCATTGGACTAGAATTGGCAAAGCATCTCTGATTAGATTCTATTAGTGAATAAAATCTAATCAGAGATGCTTTGCTGATTCTTGTTGATTTGTTTTATTTGTATTTCTTTATTTTATGTTGCTGAATTGCATTTACGTGTGTTGCTTCTTGTGCACAACCCAGAAGCTTTTGTGATTCTTTGCAGCAAAAATTACTGACCTCTGGCTTTGCTCTACTTTTCAAATGTGCCAGCACTGCCGCGTTCTTGTGCCGGCCCTGCAGGTCTACCCCATTGAGCCTGTTGCACCGGACGGACCTGCCCAAGTTAGTCCAAGCAAAGCGGTGCACCAAATCAATGGGGTGAGCCTGGGAGAGGGAAAGAGAGAGAGAGAAAAGAGAGAAAGAGAGAAGGAAGAAAAGAAAGAAAAAGGGACAAAGAAAGGGGGCATGGCGGGATAGAGGGAGGAGGGGGGGAGAGAGAGAGGGGGGGAGGGAGGGAGAGAGGGAGGGAGAGAGAGAGACCTGATGTATCAGATTGAAATGAGGTCTAGTATAGAGGCCCTTTTCCACATTGAAACATTTTTGCTAGCACATTGAAACATCTTTGGCTTCTATTAATTAAAGGTATTGTGGATGAAACATGGCCAAGACTATCAGGAAGCTCTCACATTTTGTTGAGGCTTTAAACAGGATCCATTGGACCAGATCTCCACCCTAAAAATTACTTTTCCCCAATGTATTACAGTGCCAATTCTGAAGAAGGCAAAACCAAAATGTACTGGTAAATTACAAGGAGAACACACACACATGCACACTCCCTTCTAACCCTGCTGGAGCAGGTGATTGGACTAGAATAGATATCTCATCTGTCTTCTCCTTCCCTCCTTCTTTATTTCTTTTTTTTTCTGTCCCTTCCTTCCATCCCCGCTCTTTCTTTGTCCTTTTTTCTTTATTTTTCTTCCTTCCATCTCCACGGGCTTTGCTCTCCTTTCCCAACGCTGTGTTTGGAGCAGAGCTCCTTGCACCAGAGTGTGCAAGTCAATGGGATGATCCTGTGGGGGCTTGCCGCAGTGGTCTGAACACAGTGAACGCAGTGGTCACAGGATTTTTTCTCACCCCTGAATTGTGCCCTGCCGCTCACCTCCAGCGCCCCCCTGCCACTTCTTAGTGCCCCCTGACAGCCCCCTTGCCTCTCAGCACCCATCTAAATCCTATCGCCCCCCACTTTGGGAACCACTGCTTTAAACAGTTCAGATTGCCTTACCATCTCTGCAGTTTTGTAAAGAGTGAGCTTGTATTAGCTGCACACGTTTAGCAAACACTCTGACTTTTAATGAACACATTACCCTAACAGAGAACTCAACAGTTTTTCTAGGATTCTGAATCTTTTGCTAGAACTATTTATTATTTAATAATTAATGCCATCAAGTTGGTGTCAACTCCTGGCAAATATATAGATTTTCTCATAATGACCTGTCCCTAACCTGGCCCTTCCAATGTGCACCCTTCACCAATGTAAGTCCATTCACCTTGCTATAGTTGTCCTCTTCCACTCTTTCCTTCTATTTTTCCCAGCATTCGTTCCCCCTCCAGAGAGGTAAATCTTCATTTAACATTTTATTTTTATTTATTAAATTTATTGCTGCCCATCTCATTTCTAAGCAATTGTGGGCTAATGTGTCCAAAGTAGTATATAATTATATATAATATGTAATTTGAGCCACATAAATGAATCACTTTGATATGTTTATAAACATTTTTAGTTTCTTTCCTTGTGACATTATACAGCAATTAATTAATCAATCAGTCCAACCTATCTCACATTAATCAATTCCTTAATTGTTCTATTTCTTTTTCTTTGTGGTCATATAAGAGCAAGCAAAAAGTCTTCTTCTTCTTTATACAAATATTCTTTGTATATTACAATATTTCTAAAACTTAAAATGTATAGCACAAATTTTATTTTATTTTTCTTACTGAAAATTAGAATTTTATTTTATCATTGTCTTTATAGAACCGACTAACTCCTTAGAAAACTTTTGACAGTTTGGATGTGATGAGTCTGCCATAAGAATTTGCTCATTTGTGTGAGTCTAGCGAGAAGAAATGGCTCGTTGAAACTCAGAATGATGCGTTTCTTTAGCTGAGTAAGTAGTGAAAATCTTTCAGATCAATTTTTCTGCTTTTGTGGTTTGGGAGCTAAAATAGGGAGGTCACAATAAATTTGCAGTTGTTCCATCTATGGACATTCTGATAGATTTCTAGGAAGAGCTCTTTTCTATAGCACGCAGAAGTATACTATCCCTCATGGCAATTGGGGTTAAAATGGTACTAGAAGCTGGCCATGTTGGAATTCTGGTAGTCTGTCCCATAATGTCAATAAGGCAACTAGACAGCCAGCTGTCCAGATGCTTTACTGACATTATGGGACAGGCTACCAGAATTCCAACATGGCTGGCTTCTAGTATCATTTTAACCCCAATTGCCATAGGGGATTTGCAAATCAAGGGTTTATTGAAAACTGAAGTAACTGCAATGTCTCTTAGCTGTTGCATATAAAGATCAGAGTTTTTTCGGAAAAAGGCAGACTTCATGAAAAGATTGAATGAATAGTTGGGAGGAGGGAGTTTAGGAGATTTGTTCCAGGGTGATTTGGGCTGAGTATTTGGGAGTTAGGGAGGTCTGTTGTTACCAGGTTGTGTCATCATTTTTTAAATGAAAGGAGTCTTGAAGCTATAAATTTGTAACTTACATTTTTTGTTGTCTTTGAAGTAGGGAGATAGCAAACAATCCTCATCTGTTTGTCTGTTTTGTTGGGTTTATGGATCCCGGTATCATTACAGGGGCAGGCTTGGATTCTTTTCTTGCCTCTGTGGTATTTTTGGGTCATAGGATTAAACCAGAAGGGTTAAGACCTGTCACAAGACCAGAGCTTATTTCAGAAGTTGCTACTTTTTCACCATCTTAGTTCTTCACCTCTATGACTATTTCTTTGTTTGGCATCTTGCCTTGCCTTTTGGGATTTCCAGCTTTTCTTGTTTATTCCTCAATATTTATCTTTTCTTCCCATGCTTGCCTCTATCTCTGTTGTTAACAACTGCTTTACATAATTAGCTAAGTCAGCAGCTGTGATCCTTGTCCTCTGCCGAGCAGTTCACTAAATTGCATCCTTATTTTCCATCAGGAACAGAGATTATGAACATAATCAATGGCTACTGGTTTGGAAAGTTATATATAACTACCAATATCCAAGGTATTATTTCTCTAGATGTAAGGTACTAAGGAACACAACAAAAGGGATACTTAAGTAATAACATCTTTGTGAACTTCTTCACAAGTGTTTGGAACACAATAAGAGGGATACTAATGTAATTTAATGTAATTAAAATATTTGGTTTATCATAATTGGAGGAAAATTGTAAGTCTTTGGTCTTATTTAGCAGGGCTTTTTTAATGTACTTGTGTTAGCTTGTGAGTGATGTGGATTATACAATGACATTGTGGCCCATGTATTAAATTACCTGCAGGAGGCATAGCTTTCATGACCCCCATCATCATCCTTACCATGGGGTGCTGACACTAGCTATTCCTAAGTGAGATCGTATTTTAGCTTGCTCCTAAAATTCCACCTATTGGAATGGGCCATTACTGAGTGCTTCTCTCTGTGCTTTGTCCAGATTTCCTGCTGCTGAAGTTGCAGTGCTTGTATTAATGGGGAACTTCTATCTGTAAGCAGTGAGTGTCATTGTAGTTGCATGTTGCTGTATCCTGTTTTATGAGTAATGTGGCTACTTGTAGAGATGTTGTACATTCATTGTCTAGCAGTTCCTGCTATTCTAATGTGACAGACTGAATGCACCATTGAATAAAAGCACTGAGGTACAGAAGCTTAACATTAGGAGCAGAAAGAAAAATGCTTGAAATGTAGTTTCTTTTAGCCTTTTTTTTTTTTTTAAGAAAGGAGGTTTGCATAACAATAGAACCTTGTTGGACAGGGTGATGCATCCCAGTTTTTCACCAATAGCTGAGCAATAAATAGCAGGCATTTCACTGCTAATTTGTTGAGCAATAACTGGAAATTATGATTGACCCTCAGTTTTCTTCCTGTACTGCAGACTTGAAGAATTAAACAAGATCATTCCCATAATTGAAGGAATCGGGCCTCCAAGCCTAATTTCATTTCAATTGTAGGATCACAAGATTTCATTCCATTTGTCTGGAATGCCCCAGAGTTTTTATTATATTCTGGAATTCATCCTTAAACTGATATACTGTACTACTGAACATTGGTATGATGCTTTCAAAGATTCCTCACAATCAATCATGCCAATCAGTGCTTCCTAAACTTCTGGTCTGTATTTTAGATTACACTCCACTGAACAGCTCTAGACAGAAACAGGGTAAGCAATATGTTTATAAGGCTTTAATAACTTAATTTGCTTACCCCAAAAAAGTATATATAGGCTTGCGGCCACAGCTTGATCACTTCATCTGAAATATGATATTCAAATTCATTCATTCATTCACTCTATGGTGGGACAGCTTATAAATTAAATCAGTCAATCAGTATATTATTGCAAAAGACCAAAAGTATGGCTTCAAGCCTATAATTTTTCCCCTGGAAACAATCTAATTAAATCTAACAGGACTTACTTTTGAGTAAACATACAGTATATGGAATTACTAACCTAAAACACCCTTCAGCTATTTTTCTTAAGGTTGTATTTGGTTAATTATTGATCATTCTGGTAGTTGCCTCCCCATTCCAACCCTTCTATTAACTTCTGTGGGATTTGGATTTATCTTTAAAAATGTTAAAAAGGGAGAAATAGAAACTCATTTGTTAAAAACCAACCTGTAATAAAGCAGTTTCAATACTTGTTTGCACTTCTTTCTTTTTGAAAGTGCAAGGAATGACAAGTACTCATATGTCAATTTGAAATGCTGTGCAGAAGATTCAGTACAGCAAAATTATACTGAAATATGGATAAAGGAAAATTCTAAGCTTAAAACCAGATGGCAGTTAAAAACTCCTGGATGCCATGCCAATAGCACCATCTGGTGCTCTTAGTCCATAAGCACAATTTGGTTAAAGTGTATAAACCTGTGCTAATATCAAGATTTCCCAAGTAAAATATTCAGTTATGGCATCAACAAAGACAGCAACATTTTCCAAATTATTTCACATCGCAGATTTACTTGCCTCTTTTCCCACATTATCACAGGGTGGGTTCCCCACCACCACCACTACCAATCTCTTCATTCATGAAGTAACAGGAAAGGATTTTTAAATGTCTTGTTTATGCACACACTTGCTTATTAACTATTTGTAAACAAACACATGCAGCATGGAGGATTTATGATACTGTAAATCATTGACATAAAGGAAAATTTGCTACTATAAAAACTAAAAGAGGCATTTTTGGGGGGTTCGTAGGTTGGTGAAGAACAAACATGCGTCAACTGGATTAGCACCATAAATAAATTGAGAAAATTAAAGATCAAGAGAATTGGTGTACATAAAGAGGCCCTCTTTTAAGGCACTACCCTTCCATACTATAAGTTGTGCTTGATGTATCCTTCAACATATGGCATTTGCCAATTTTTTGTTGTGCAATCACCCAAGTTAGCACATTCACAATGCAAGTGTTCTGACTGTAGAATTCCATTCCTGTCCATTTATAATGGGCACCAAGTTTAAGCATTTTTAGTATCTATACAAATATGTCTGTTTCTCTTGATTTTGATTGAGCTTATATTACTGTTTCATTTTAATGCACTTCTTTCATGGGTATAACAATCCTACTTTAGCATTCTAACTATTTCATTGATTTTATTAGTTTGTTTTATAGTTTTACAGCTTTATCTTTCAGCAAAACCAAACTAAAATGTTATAAATCAACAAAGTGATAAAAGTGGGGATAAATTGGAAGAGTACTTAACAAAGGTTGAATCCAGTCCTCTGAGTTTTTTAAACCCATCTAAATTGGGCTTCACCATATCTGGTGACAATAACATTTAATTATTTGTTGAATGAAGAAACACCTTTTATCAGTTCTGAATTCTGAATTTCTCCATTTAGTTTCAATAGGCATTAACTTCTTATATCTAGATCTAAGTTTTAAAACAATTCTGTACATGCAATTTCCTTATACTGGATACCTCAATCTTATTACATTTTGTCCAGAGGTGGTATTCAGCAGGTTCTGACCAGTTCTGGATAACCGGTAGTGGAAATTTTGAGTAGTTTGGAGAACCGGCCACCTCTGAGTGGGCCCGCTCCATCTGTTCTCTGCCTCCCAAGTCCCAGCTGATCGTCTTTTGTTGTTCTGCACAAAAGACCAGAGCTGGAAAGCAGATTAGTGGGGATGGGGAGGGAATGGAGATTTTGAAGTATCCTTCCCCTGCCAGCCCACTAAGCCACATCATGCTTACCAAGCCATGCCCACAGAACCAGTAGTAAAAAATTTTGAATTCCACCATTGATTTTGTCCATCTTCATTTCAAGCTCAAATTTCCCAGGTGATGTTGTCTTTCTTTCTGGAGCAGCTGCTTTATTACCATAATCATTTTGGCTTATTATGCAGGGCATATTGTGGATCTTTTTGATGCAGTGCTTGAGGAACGACACTGTAAACAGCACTTTCAAAGCAATATCACATCAAGAGTAATTCTATTTTGGCTGTTGATTTGTAATTTCCTTTCTAATTATTTCAAACACAGAATTTGACTTGTTTAAATAGAAGCTGCAAACTGCGGTGATATTTTCATGAAGCTATTTACAGTGACCATAAGTTTCCTCTTCTGATGGTTACTACCGGCACTGTTTCCATTAAGGTATATACATGATGCCTAGAATTTTGTGTATACATATACAAATAAGTATTCATTTGCATTTGCTTGCATTGAACTACATTTGCCATTTTAAGGCACATCCTCTCGATTTAAAAAAAGATCTTTGGGGAGCTTTTAACCATAGTGTTAAGTAAGATGTGTGGTTCAGAAATATAGGTGTGACAGAAAGGGACATGCTTGTCCCTATTCACATACTGAACCATCAGATACCTCTCCCTCCTCTTTCCCCTCCTCCTTGAGGAGGACCTTTGTCAATGCTGGCTTCCTGCTCTTCCATTGGTTATAAGTCAAACACTGGGAGGGAAACAGCAGCATTTTGCTCAATATTGTAGGCTAGATGGAAAGAAGAAAATCTGGAAGGTCTCCTCTCTGAATGTTCACTGCAGGTCATTGGTTTCTAGCTGCTATTCACAATGAGCTGAATCAGTCTGATCACTTGGTAGTCCTGGAAGAGGGGAACTCACAGGACAGGTACCATTTTGAAGGTGACTCAAAGTAGATTTACCAAGTTTTTTTTCATTTGTTAGATTTGAAGTAAGGTGTTGTGGAGCGGCGGAATAACCTGAGGTAAACACGGAGTGAACTTCAGCTTTTTACTTTATTGTAACAATAAAGGGTTGCTGCAGCTGCCGCGCTAACAAGACAGCCAGCTGGAGGACAACAGCTGATGCCATTTGACAGCTCCCTTTTATAGCCGGCTGTCAAATGGCACCAGCCAATAGGAACGGTCTGTGTTCCCGCTGGAAACATGGACTGAAGTGAAGACTTCAGCTCAGTCTTTTCTGAATGCCACACTCCTTTCCCCCAGAACGGAGCATGCGTAGTCCTTCAGATAACTTGGGCGCTTGCGCAGGAGGCCAGATCTTCTAAGTCCTGACAAAGCTGCTGCTGGAAGGAACTTCTCTGCTTGTTGGGCAACTTCTGGTGCTGACGAAGCTGGCGTCTCAGCTTCAGGTGTCTCTGGGTAAGGGACAGATGGCTGTTCAGGTAGGCTTGCGTTTCTGTCATACCCATGAGAAGTTTCTTTGGGTGCCAGCGGTCTCTCTGTTGCAGGAACGTCTTGAGGACCATCTGCAGATGAACTCCAACGCCTTCTAAGTTGATCGATATGGCAGCGCCAGATGCACCCATCTTGCAGTTGGACCCTGTAAGATTTAGGACTGGTTACCGCTACAATCTGCCCAGGCATCCATAAGGGGTGTCCCGCATAGTTCTGGGCATAGACCTGGTCATTCTCATTGAACTCCCTTGCCTGGCTATTTGACCCAAGGGGCGAGACTGGGGTGTAGTGCGGATGGAGTCTGTCTAGGGTGGTCCTCAGGCATCTACCCATGAGAAGTTCAGCCGGAGACCTATTAGTAGTGACACAGGGAATTGTGTGCTGGGTCAGGAGATACTTAGCAATCCTAGAGTGCCAATCTATGGGCCCAAACCTTGCCAGGGCCTCCTTAACTGATCTGACTGCTCTTTCAGCCAGGCCATTACTGGCAGAATGAAAAGGAGCTGTAAGTGCATGCCTTATTCCTAGGTTGGCTAGGAAAACCTCAAACTCACAGGAAGTAAACTGGGGGCCGTTATCAGACACAATGGTGTCAGGGAGGCCATGGGTAGCGAATATGCTTGATAGAGCCTTAGTGGCAGCTTCTGAAGTCATGGTGGTCATCAAGGTCAGCTTTATCCATTTAGAAAAAGAATCTACCATCACCAGGAATGTACGCCCATGAATGGGGCCAGTCAGATCAATATGCACCCGGGACCAAGGGGCCACAGAATATTCCCACCTTCCTGGAGTGGATGTGGGTGGAGCAGGTCTGGTAGCTTGGCATGGCTGACAAGCATTCACCCAACTTGTAATCTGAGCATCCATGCCTGGCCACCATACATAACTGCGAGCTAGGGCCTTCATCCTGACAATGCTGGGATGGCCCTTATGCAGGACCTTTAAAACTGAGTCTTGCAACTTGGAAGGGATAGCTACCCTAGTCCCCCAAAGTAGACAGCCATGCAAAGAAGATAGTTCTTGCTGGCAAGTTTTGAAAGGCATGAATTCAGGGGCGTAAGGAATTGCCGACCACCCCCTCCCCACCCAGTCAAGAACTTGGGCGATGACCTTGTCCCTGGAAGAGTGGGCAGCAATATCAAGGGCAGTGATGGGAAGTTTGAGATCGTTGATCTGGAACATAGCATTAGTTGGTGCAGGATCCTCCACAGGAACAGGTAGGGAGCAGCAACTAAGTACATCAGCATGGCATAGACTCTTGCCAGGTTGATGAATCAGTATATAGGCAGCCAGAAATAACCTGGTCATCCTTGGAGACAAAATCTGAGGAGTTTGTCTTTCACCTGACAGAGGCTTGTGATCCGTAATCAACTCTAAATAATGTCCATATAGAAACTCATGGAATTTTTTGACAGAAGCAACTGCAGCCAAATTCTCCTTGTCAATTTGGCTGTAGCTCAGCTACTGTTGCGCTCAGCTGGGGAAAAAGTTCTGGAGAAGGCGGCAATGGATGCCTCAGAACCGTTAGGCAATCTATGACTTAAAACAGCACCTATGCCAAAAGGAGAAGCATCTGCTGCTAAAACTAAAGGTAAATGTCTATTAAATTGGATCAGGACAACATTGGATGTAAGTAATGATTTGACAGCATGGAAGAAATGGGCTTCCCTAGGTCCCCAGTGCCAGGGGGAACTGATTATCCAAGAGTCTGTGCAGAGGCTCTGCAACAGAAGCTTTATGTGGCAAAAACAAAGCATAAAAGTTAAGAAGTCCTAAAAAGGCCTGGAGCTGAGTTTTGTTAGTTGGCGTGGGTGCCTTGTGAATAGCCCTTACTTTGGATTCGATTGGATGAATACCAGAGGCGTCAATTCTGTATCCCAAAAATTCTACCTGTGGGGTGGCAACAGTGCACTTGTCTTTCTTTAACTTGAGGCCATGCTTTCTGAAACAATCGAGGACTGCTCTGACTCTTTGCAGTAACTGAGGCTTGTCAAGGGCAGATATTAAAATATCATCAAAATATGGGATTACGCCCGGTAATCCTTCAAGAAGTCTTTCCATTAAGGATTGGAAAATTCCTGGGGCCACACTTACACCAAATTGGAGGCGCCTACACTTGAAAGCACCCCTGTGCATTACAATAGTTTGTAGTTCAACGGCTGTGTCATCAACAGGGAACTATTGATAGGCCTGTGACATGTCTAATTTCATGAAAATGGTTCCTGGTTCAAAGGAATGTAGTAGGTGTTGGATAACAGGGACTGGATAAGTGCTGATTTGTAAATATTTATTCAATGAGTCTTGTAATCCACGCAGATTCTTACGCTACCATCTTTCTTTAGGGGTGTCACTATTGGGGTTTCCCAGTTTGCGAAGTCCACAGGTTCTAATATGCCCTGTTTAATTAATTTGTCAAGCTCCATGTCTAATATGTGGTGGATTGCAAAGGTACCCTTCGAGGCTTTAAACGGATTGGTACTGCCTGAGGGTCCAAGTTGAAAGATATTGGGGTTCCTGAATAACAGCCCAGTCCTTCCCTGAACACATCAATTAAACAAGGTGTCCACTACAGCATTTGTAATAGAGTGGATTCCGCTTACATGGAAGCCAAGGGCAGGGAACCAGTCTAACCCCAACAGGCTAGGGAGGACACCATCCACTACTACTAAAGGCAAGTGACCTTTAAAATTTTGAAATTGTACAAAAAACTTGCCTTTTCCGATGACTGGGATGGTTTTGCCTTGGTAGTCACGTAGGATTAACTGGCAGCCATGAAGCTTCTTCTTAGTCATTCTGGGAAGTAGTTGTTTCAAGGTGCTCCATGAGATGATGGACAGTGCTGAGACTGTGTCAACCTCCATCCTGCAAAGTTTTCCTTCTATAGAAACAAAAACACTGATTTTGTTAGAGCCTTTGTTAGTCAGCTTGACTTGATAGCAGGTAAAACAGTCTTCAACTTGTTTTTGGAAATGTTGTGTTGTCTGAGGCTTTTGGGCAAAAGTCTTTCGTGCTTGACAGATCCTGGCTAAATGACCCTTCCTTTGGCATTTTAGACAAATGACATTCCTGAACTTGCAAGATGCCCCGAGGTAGTTTCCTCCACAGCTTAGACAAATGGGCTGAGACCGTGGAGGTAGATTGGGGTTTGGCCTGTTCTCCGCTTGACTGATTCTTTGCTGCCTGAGGTGATTTACATCATTAGCCTCTTCATAGCCTTCTTCTGAGGAGGCTTCATTGTAATGGATGGCTGAGCTACTCTGGCTAATTGTATTTCCCTGAATTTCTGCTGCCTTAAGTGCTGATAGTTCAGCAGCTTGAGACTCTTCAATTGCTAATTTAAGGGTTAAATCCCCTTTAGCCAATAAAAGCCTTTGTAGCCTTAAATCCCTGACTCCACAAACTAGTTGGTCTAATAATATGTCTTCCAGATAGTCTCTAAACCCACAATGCAAGGCAGCTGTTCATAGGGCAGCCATGTACCTACTAATAGTCTCTCCCTCAGCCTGAATTCGTCTCCTAAAAGCATGATGCCTGGCAATTCGGGATGGCTTAGGGGAATAGTGGTTGGAAAGAATTTTCTGCAATTCTTCCCATGGAACAGTCTTAATTTAACATGGAGCCAATAATGCCGTAGCAGTGTCAAAGACTGTGGCTCCGCAAAAACTTAAAAAGTAGGACTTTTTCCTATGGTCGGAAATGTCAGCAAGGTCTATGGCATCTAGGAAACATGTTTCTTCTGTCGGTCTGAAAGGCGGGAATGCAGGGTTCGAAGTCATCTCAACTCAGCGGTGCCAGATCTTTCGAGGAAAGTTGAAATTCGCGCTCGCAAATAATGACAGTAGCTCTCAAAGTAACATTCATCTCGGTAGTGACTTCAGCTCGTTTTGTACTGACTTCGCTCAGCAATTCTTTGCCCAGTTGCCTCTTATATGTATCCCACCCACTAGTGTTGTGGAGCAGTGGAATAACCTAAGGCAAACACGGAGCGAACTTCAGCTTTTTACTTTATTGTAACAGTAAAGGGTTGCCGCAGCTGCCACGCTAACAAGGCAGACAGCTGGAAGACAACAGCTGATGCCGTTTGACAGCTCCCTTTTATAGCCGGCTGTCAAATGGCACTAGCCAATAAGAACGGTCTGTGTTCCTACTGGAAACACGGACCAGAGTGAAGACTTCAGCTCAGTCTTTTCCGAACGCCACATAAGGGTTTTTATTTATCTCTACAGCACCCACCCTGTAAGATTGGGCTAAGAGAGTGATTAGTTCAAAGTCATCCAGTTTCCATGATTTTGGCTGCATTTGAATCAGGGTTCTCCTAGACCAGGGGTATCAAATTGGCGGGCCACAGGCCAGATGCGTCACATGCAGGCTACGCCCACCCTAGCTACGCAAAGGGAAAAAAACCACCATGATATGTCACATGATGGCAATGTGACACCGCAAGTTTGACATCTGTTTCCGAGACCAAGATCAATTTTTAACCACTATAACAGTTATAGGTATAAAGGACTTTTTTCCTTGCTTTAGTTTTTAAAATAATTTTCACTTTATGACTTAATGTAAGAAGATCATCTTGATCAGGAGCATCAAACTCAAGGCCTGGGGACTCGATCCGGCCCATGGGGTGCTTAGATCTGGCCTGCATGGCTGCCCCGGAAATAGTAAAAGACTGCCCGCACTACCTCTGGTGGCAAAAACGGAGCTTGTGAAAGCTGCACATGTCCCCCCAGCTTTGTTTTTGGCTGCAACCCTCTGCCAGCATAAACAGAGTTCACAAGAGCTATGCATGCCCCCCCCCCCAGCTCCATTTTTGTTGGCAGAGAGTTGCAGGAGGCCATTGCAGCTGAAAAAGAAGCTCAGGAGCCCATTTTCACTGGCAGAGCGCTCAATGCCCCCAACACTGGTGCCCCCAACACAAGTGATGGCATGCTGGCCATGCCTATCCCGGCCTGCCCAGCCCCCCCGCCGAGGTCAAACACAAACCTGATGCAGTCCTCAATGAAATCAAGTTTGACACCCCTGATCTTTATTATTGTCTCCTTGACTAAAATGAAAACCTCTCACTGAGGAGACAAAGAGATGCACATGCACAGCAATAGAATGTGATTAAGTCTAAAATTGAAAATTATACATTTATCCTAAATCTTTGAACCACAATCTAATCTACCTTTCCCCTTAGGGTTAATATAATGTTGAAATATTTTCCAACTCAGAAATACTGAAAGTAGACCAGAATATTTGTATGGCCTTTTTCATTAGGCAAAGTATGTAGTTTGATAAGTGTCAAAAAATCAAGAGAAATACAGTATTTTAAAGCAAATGAAGCTTGCTGTAATTGGAACATTCTTTACTCAGTTTTCCAACAATCATATCTTTTTTCAGACCAAAATGAACTCATTGTTCAAGTATTACTTTTTTCTAAAATAGCAGCATTTAGGAATAACAATATAGTTTTCAGGATTTATTACAAATATTTTTTTCTCTTCCACATTATTTTTGTGACACGCAAAGAAAACTGAAATCATTGGAAAAATATGTTTATGAAAGGTACCATTTTCCTTACACCAAGTGGGACATTATCTTTCAGTGGTAAGAAGCAAATTTATAATAGAAGTGATATT
This sequence comes from Laticauda colubrina, assembly GCA_015471245.1. Classification (NCBI taxonomy): domain Eukaryota; kingdom Metazoa; phylum Chordata; class Lepidosauria; order Squamata; family Elapidae; genus Laticauda; species Laticauda colubrina. Next base: position 2,432,694 of record BLBF01000083.1, on the reverse strand, counting down.
AATGCATTCATGAACTCCTCCAACTCCAAAACAGGCAAATAATATATCAGCTGATATTAAATAAATAAATTTAATGATTGTTTCCCCTCTGATACAGTCCATTACTTTAAACATTTATTTATAAAACAGTAGTAACATTTCAGAATCAGAGCACAGTGCATTTTTTTCTTTTCCTTTTTCTTAAAGTAACTTTTTTTTAACAACAAAAAGTATGATTAATTCTCATATAAGGATTCTCCCCTCCCAATTCTCAAAATGAAAAAGATTCTCTCCACTCCAGTTAAGATCTATCCACAATATGTATGTCATTCATTTATATTAAGCCCTTGTGATTTTGAACACAACAACAGTATATACTCATATACTTCCTTGCGGTGCATGCTAGCCTAGTGGTATGGGAAGAGAATATACAAATCTTTGACCTAGGTTTCAATGTTTGGTTTCACAAATTACATCACTTTTATGACTTGTACAAGGAGGAGTTACATTTTTTAATCCTGAGGAAAACAAGTGTTTTAAGGCTATCTGAGCAACAAACCTTGGAAATCAATGATATTCACTGCACAATGAATATGTTATGTTATATTTACATAATTACATATTATATCTGCAGAAGCACCACATAACATCTAGGTAGTACTAAAACTCCTGCGTCTCTTTGTATGTAACTTCCAACTGGGCAATATTGGAAGTTACAGGGCAACAATTATTGAACCAAGGTAATTCAAATGAGTTAACTTAAAGAATACTGGAATTCATGACTATGTTGGATTGAAACTTTGGGAAGTTGTGGCTGCTTCACGATGTCTTCCAACTACACTTAGCAGAAACCTGTAAATTGTATGGTACAAGGGAAGATGAGAGGGCTGGATCCCCACCCTCTTTCCCACCTCCCTTTAGTCCTTGCACCCAATTAGCTGGTGGCTAGGGCCAACAGGCAAGTGGTGATTGGCTGCTTTGGAACCCAGGCTAAAGTTGCCCCTTATCTAAAATCTGTTGATCAAAGACTCTGAATGTCCCCCATTCACTTTTTTCTCAGTTACCAAAGATTCTGAAATGTCACATAAAGGTGCATTTCACATATGGCCACATAGAAACATGGGCTTCCTAGCCTCAAGTATTTCTGGGTTAAAACTAAAGTACATTAGAAAAGAAATAACAGAGCAAATGGCAATCTTGCATAGCTTTATATAAAATGCTTTGGCATAAAATTAAATATTTTCACAACACAGATATTTAATGCAAAATTATCACTAATACTATCCAAACCCACAGAACTGAAAATATTCCAGTCATATGGATCTTCAAGCCCTCCCTTAAATTATGTTATTGGCAAAATTCAGCAGGTATTCCTCAGTTAAAATGATAGACTCTCTTCTCTCATCTCCCCGGCCTGCATGTAATGTGTTAAAAGCATAGAAAACTGATGGCAGAGAAAGGCTTAATGGTCCATCGAGTCTGTCCTTTGAGTTTTTTTTTTTTAAATCTGATGATAGAGGTATGTTTATCCCAACCATATTTAAACTCAGCTACTGATAATTGACCCATTACTTCTACCAGTGGTGGGATTCAGGTTTTTTTTACTACTGGTTCTGTGGGCGTGGCATGGCTTAGTGGGCGTGGCAGGGGAAGTATACTGTAAAATCTCCATTCCCTCCCCACTCCTGAGGGAAGGTTACCATCGGTTCTCCGAACTACTCAAAATCTCTGCTACTGGTTCTCCAGAACTGGTCAGAACCCACTGAATACCACGTCTGACCTCCACTGAAAGTTGGTTCCAAGCTTCCAACTCTTCTTTCTGTGACTACTTTCTAACATTACATTTGAACTTCCGTCCTGTCAGTTTGTGACAGCTACATGAAACCTGCTTGCAACCATCACACAAGAATATATTAGATTTTGTTTACAATGGAATTAGTGACAATTGATTCTGCAGTGTCTTTTCCTAGCTGATAGCATTTGATTAATTTCCAAGATGAAGATAATGTTTTCATTTTTTGGAGGCTATATAATTTTTCTGCTGCACTTATGTACTAGATATAGAACAGGGAGTGTACAAATTCCAAAAAAATAAAATAATAATAAACTGAATGGTTGGATAAAAATGCCAAATCCAGTGTAAATATCTGGCTGTGTGACCAACCAAAATATAATAATATAAAAAGTCTTTTTTAAAAAAACTTGGTTTTCCTATCATACTGTTTCTTCCTGAATCAAGGTATCCACTCTCTTTATCTCTATTAAATCAGATCAACACACCCTTGCTATTAAGAAACAAGAGAATTGCAACAGTTGCAATAATGACTAAAAAAAAGGACCAATGAGAAACTTTTGACGATGCAAAAAGTATACTAAAAAGCTACAAATATCACATTCTAGGAGACAGAACATACTGAGATTGTTAGACTAGCAGTTTTTCTAGCAACAAATCCACATAGAATCCTTGTTTTGGTGCAAGCATAACATCAGCCCAATAAGGAAGACCTGACTAAGAAGCCAAAGCAATATAAATCAGGACTATTTTTATTGCCAAACCTTTATAACTGAATCTTGCAAGTCTGAATGTGTTTCCTCTCCCTCACTTTATCATCATGTGAACTAATGAGGGTCTTGTCTGAGATGCCATCTCAAGTTATTTTCTTGACCCAAGCTCTTACCCTTTGTAGCAGTGCTTCCTTCCTCCTTCCCTTCAATGCCCTATGGCATTCCCTATGGCCTCTACAGATAGCTCACGAATCATTCCAACAGTGCTAGCTCAAGGATATATAGTACCCCAAGATTGCATTGATGGATGGTATCTCCTGCTATAAACAGGAAGTTTTGCATTTTCAGGGTAACTGGGAAGGAGGGATAATATTGGTGTCTCTTAAGCTTTGGCATTCCATTCTGCTTCTGAATACTATGTGAAAGTTACATGATAAGATACATGATGCACACGACATCTTAGAATTACAACTGAAATGATCCTCCACTTGTATTGCTGTAGCCTGCCTGGGAAAGAATTCTGTTTCTAGTGACTGTCTTAGGAGACCTGGCTTCTAATATACTGTTAATTGGATAGTGTGCAGCTCTTATATAACAAAATACCTCTTATACAGTGTGCAGCTCCTATAACAAAATACCTTTCTCAAACTTTAAGGTTTCAACAGCATTCGCCCAGTTGTGCAATCTGATGGCAGACAAGCAATACAAAAATTATCTACTATTGTCATCTAATGGTTGATAGTTGAACCATCCATAATTTCAAGAAATACAGAAATATTCATTCAGTCAAGAGTGTGATAAAAAAGAAGAAAAAGGTGGTGGTGGTGGTGAATCAGCACATGGAGTAATCAGAGTATTGTGCATGCCAAATGGAGGATGTTTCTCATTTGATGAAAATGGTCAGGGCTGGAATATCAGAGCCATCAATCCCAGTCTTTAGAACAAATCAATGTGTTTCAGCACTGCAACACAGAACTGTTATGTATGGAGAATATGGATGCTGTGGGGCAGCAAGAATTAAGGCAGCAAGATTTACTGCTGGCTTTGCTTTACTGCTTACAGTCCTACTATCTGTTACAAGATACATTTATTTGGAAATAGTGGTAATGAAACCTGTGCTCTTATGCATGTATCCTTTGTGTTTTACTGCTGAGCTATGACTGCTCTACTTTAAATCCTTCAATAATTATATTAAGTGGACTTTACATTAGTATACATTCATCTTTGTTTCTCCACAGCCTAAATTCAGAAACAAAGTAATAGGACTTTAAATCATACAAGCTGGAAGCTTAAGAGGAACAGAATAGATTAACAAGCTTAATATAAATCAAATAATATTACTTGATACTTCTCAAACACAAAACACTACCAACCTATCAGACCACCCACTTCTTCCACTGAAAAGCAAAAACCAACAAAAAGAGAAATAAAATCTAGTTCAAATTAGCAAAACAATTTGCCCAGTCTCTTGGATGACTGGTGGCAGTAAAAACTCTTCAAATGCCTCCAGATGATCATACAGTTCTATTCCTGTATGGCCATTAAGCTGTCAAGGATTGATAACCAAAAAAGATTCAGAAAAAGCAGTGGAGAGGCCCAAGCCAAAATTTAGGAAAAAACTCTCAAGGTCTAACAAAGTGCAAGTCATAAATTAAGGCAGTTGTATCCCAACCTTAATTGAAACTGAAAACATTTAAAAGGTTCTGTGAATATTATTACACTCTATTCCTTTCTCAAATGATTACAAATCACCATCCATCATTACTCAGAGTTAACTAGTGACATCCCCCACCCAATTAAAAAATATATTTGAGTGTTCCTACTCAATACAAAAAAGAACTCCAGTATGAAAGCTTGGAGATACTCCCATTGGCCTTTGATAATACATCAAAAGATGGGAACAGACGCAGTTGACTTTAAGTTATTTACTGGACATTCAAATGCCAAATCTTGATTAAAGCTGCTTGTCAAAAAGGGCACACAGCTACCTGGATGTCTGGGGTAGTTCCTAATCAACTTGTTGTGGCTTTTGGGGGCTGGGGTATGAAGAGCACAGGGCACAGAAGAGGTCTGCAGGAATCAGACTTACCGTATTCATTGTGCAGTCATGGAAGATGAGGACAGATTGTTCACTTTTGGCAAATTAAGGCAGAGGAGAAAGTTAGGGATTAACATTTCAAGAACTATGGACAAACCTTTGTGCTAAGGATTCTCCCATTCCCACCAGAACACAAACCATCTCTGATTCAGGATCCATTTCTTTTTAGCCTCATAAGTCTTTGAGGAATTCTAAACAGATAAGTCAAATGAAGAATTTTCACTTCACAAATAAACCATATTGAATTCCTAATCTGCCTGGAGGGCTTCTGTTCACAGCATATCAGTGTCTTCCATGCTGAAGCTGCTTCTCCGACTGCTAGCCTTTGAAGCCTCTGGGGACACAGTGGAAAACAGGGAGTCAGAAGCCACAGGAAGCATAGTATCCTCCATTAGCATCAAGTCTAACTCCTTCTTGGACAAGGATGGGAAGGAGACATTTTGGCTAGGGTCCAGCGGGTCATGGAAACCTCTACAACTGTCATCAAAGCTCAAGCTATGGGTAAAGTCCAGCTGATGATAAGGAGACTGAGGAGGAGGAGGAGGAGGAGGAGGAGCAAAGTGAGGCAGGTGCTGAGCTTCCTGTTCAGCTTGGAGTTGTGGCTGCTGTAAGACCTCTGCTGTCCTCTCCTCTCCAGAAGTTTCTTGCTTCACCATATGCTGAGCTAGTTCAGCCATGTTCGTGCCAGAAGGTGAAGTGGTTGGTAACCCATGGACTCGGGCTTGCATCTCCAGTTCCTTGAGGACAAAGCACCAAAATAAAGAATTCTTACAAAAGAAAAGCATAGGATGTGTAATCACAACCACCATCACACCTCTGCTCTGTTCTATTATGAATACACAATGTGCAATAAACAACAATTTTATGATTCAAGCTTTGGAACCTTTTACACTGGATAAGTATAGTATGGTCAATAAACAATAGTCTTTACCTCCATATAGCAAATGCAAATTTTATAATACATATACCTACATTATTTTTTTCCATTTTTTATTTTTCCAATCTAAGTAAAAATTGAAAAGAATATATGTAAAAGGTCCAAGACTCAGTTTGTCAGGATAACTCTCCAAAGCCAGAATGGAACAAGATCAGATTCAATATATAGAGAGAAACTGAAAGAAGAAAGACTAAGTTCAAAATGTCAAGATCTAGGTTATGGTTGTGGAAGGGGGAAAATCCAGAGAAAAACCCCATTGCTTTCCTATGGAAGAGACAATTGGGCAGTAATCAAGAATGTTGCCAACTTTTCTCTTTTTAAGTCTCCCTTCCTTCTTGTCACATGAACTAGCATGAAGGTGCTATTAAGAAGCTGGGAGGAAAATTCAGAAGCCATAACTAACTTCCCAACAGGTGAAAGCACCAAAAGGGGAATAGCTATTAATTTTTAATATTAACTCTGAATGGCAAATTGTCCCTCTTTTAGTCTTCCTTTCAGTTTTGCAGTCTTTCACCCAATTTCCACCCATTTGATGATCAGTCACAGTTTAACAGTGCCATTTTGAACTATTTGGAGTTGGAATGTTGAAAATAATTTTTCTTCCAGAGCATCTCACTTCTATTTCCACTTTCATTTTTGAAAAAAAAAAAAAAAAAGCGGTCATACTTTTAGCAGCAAAATCAGATGTTAGGGAACTGAAAATAGGACACTTGAAACCATGTGTAACCCAGAATTTCTGCCCACTTCTGAAGTTCAGGGTAGAAATAGAAAATGAAAATGAAGCATTTCCATAAACTATTTTTCAACAAAATTTGAAAAAAACTTGGATGCCAAGTTTGAGAGATGTGAGAGCAATGTTGGATTGAAAAAGAACACATGGTATGGCTTTCAGGCAATCCACTGAATTCCATCAATGAGCACACAGAAAAGACTAGTACTGTAAGAATTCACTTTGTAGCCCATGTTTTGAATCTCTTCTATTTTTTCCCTAGCATGACAATATGAAGCAAGCCTTCCAAATAGAAGTAGAATTAAACTAATATCGTTTCAGTGAGACAAGAAAGCAGTTTCTACAAGCACATGCAGTAAAAAAATACAACAGGCAGTAAAAAGTACAAGACGTGGGGTTCACCTGTATACGAAGCCAAAGCTGCTTGTTAGCCATTTCCAGGCGCCGAGAATGATTCTCAAGATCTCGTGATCTCTGCAAATCTTTCTGCATCCTTCTGATATAGTCAACAGAGGCTTTCAAGATTGTCCCTTTGTTCCAACGCACATCTCTGGAATAAAGCATAGGGAAAAAAAACCCTGTTTCCATTTCAAAATATTACTTCCAGAGTTAGAAAACTCTTGCTCATAATCCATTTAATTTTTGTTTGAGATTTTCAAACAAATGGGCAACCAAAAATTCATATAGAATTTATTACACTTTATATGGTCAAATGACTTGACTTCTCTAGATCAGATGTGCCACCTCCCCAATTGCTAGACTTTTAAGCTGTTTTATCAGCTTGGGTGGATGAAGCAATCTCTCAGAAAACAAAGCAAGATTGGTACCAAAAAATGTATCCAATTATACACAGATGTCATGTGGAACTCATAGGAACCAATAAAACAATGTCACATTCTCAGAAGAAATTAAGCTGTGCCAAAATTGTTCTGTGACTCATATAAACATGCAATGTGGCTATATTGCATGTTTATATGAGTCCCAGAACAATTTTTTCCTCCATCAGAACACACTGAAGGGATGAAGCATCTATGTCTTGCTTGATATGCACAAAGCAACTAGATAGCACTTGTGGAAGCTAAAATCAAAATTGCCTGTTATAGCTGGATATTTTGTAAAATATGGCATTCTTGCAAGATTTTAGCATTTTTAAAATGCATTCCTTCATTCATTCACAATCAGTGGTGTGTACCACCTGTAAGTTTTGCCATAGCATTATAGACTACATTATTTTTCGACTACAGCATGGCTTTCTTTTCCTAGAGTGCCAGATAATTTTTAAATGTCTTTTCCAACATTACCAATTAGTAGATTCAACTCTTCTCTGACTGCCAGGTCCTTGCTCAGAAACACTCTTTCCTCACCCAGCCTCTCCAGATGTGTTGGGATTACAACTCCAGAGTTCCCAACCACTGGGCATTTTCACAATCACAGTTCCTCATTCTGGCTACAAACACTAGGGGTTGGCAAATGGCAGCCACAATCCATCCAGACTGAAGCAGGGTCATGTCACATAAATCGTGTATGTGAAGGACTAATGTTCCTTTTATCTAAAATTCATATGAGGTGTCATTTTGATCACATGCTATTTTTAACCAAACCCTCTTGTTGAAATCTGAATGTAGTCTATTGTGTTTGTTTATAAGCTTTCCATAGCAAAGAGCTCTGGTGTGTGAAATATGAAGGAGCAGCTTTCACTCCTCACTCGGTCAATGGCTATTTAAGGGAGCACAACACTGGAGCTCCTTTCTGATGCTATTCTTATACGGACTTTCTCCCTTGGTGCTATTTTGGCATTTTACAGAACTAATTCTATTTATATTCAGTGCAAATGCAGGCTTATACCTCACTACAAAATGAAACAAAAAAAATCAAATCATAGGGCAAGCAGGCATGAGGGAAAAACAGATTAGCCAGATCTTGTGGTTTCCTTCAAAATGGCTTTTCTTTACATTTTGTTTCTCTCCAATTGCAGCTATTCTACAGAGCCTACTGGAGTAAAACAGCTTTAGAAACAGGATGCTGCAGGGATTTTTTTTTGCCTGGAAGAAAGAGTGGGTGCAGGGTAGAAGGTCAGCCTTCTCGCTTATATTTTCCCCCAGAGATATTGACAGGGACAATAAAAAAGTTAAGATGCTGGCCAACCCAACATGATTAAAGCATGTAACACACATATAAAAAGGTAGGGATTTTATATGGAGAATTTTTCATTTGAAATTTGAAGGTGTTTGGTGTATTTTTTAAAAGGCAGATATAAAATATAGTTTTCAACACAACAGACATGGGAAAATAATTTCCCATCCAACTTTTACTCTGGTTGCCTATTTCTCAATGTGGATTCTTGTCTCTCTGTAAGAGGCAACAGGAAAATATGAACCATTGACTAGAACTTACAGATCACTTGCTTTTGGAATCAGCATCCCTAATTCCTTAATACGATCATTAATGTTGAATCTCCGTCTTCTTTCAACTTAGAACAGAAAGAAAAAAAAATCCTGTGTGAGATATTAAACATTATAAAAGTTTCAACTTTGTTCATCAAAAAACAAGTATAAAGAGGATAAAATAAATAACCAGAAATTGCTTATTTTAAGAAAGATATAAAATATTTGAGCCATGGGCAAACAATGACAGAAGGAGAACAACTCAGTTTTGTAGGGCCAGGCCTATACTGATAAACATCCTTAGAAAATTCTAAGTTCCTCCTTTCACATTACCCCAATTATTCCTAAATTCCTCCTTTTGTATTAAACCAATACAGGAACAACAGTCAATCCATCCGGATGCTCAACAACAAAGCAGTTCCAACACAACGTATTATTTCATTTGCTGGACAGATCTTATCTGACTATTATAATCCAATTTCTGTATTGGATTACTGCATTGTAATGAGAATGCAAGGTAATACAGAAATTGCAATGGATCCAAACTATGGTGGGCTAGGGTTAGTTGGGTTATATATATGGAACCATGAAAACACTTATTCTGGGTAAATAGCACAAATTCCCATCAGCCTTCTTATTAAAATCATATTGTTTGTTATACATATATTTCTTTAAGTCATCCTTTCTTTTAATCTCTTGTAAAAAATAACCTATATTTTCTTTTGTTCCTTTCCCCCCCCAATTCACACCTGGATTATATAAAATACTCTTTCTTGTACTCCAAATTGTTCTTAAGTCTGTGCCTTTGTTTAAGTGGTTCTCAAAAACACTCTGTTATTTTCTTTTAATAGTCTTTCACTTTCCAGTCTTTCTGTAATAATATTTCATTTAACATCCATCTAAAAGGTGTATGTCTTCTTTTGAGAATCAAATTCACTGGATTGTGATTAGAAAAAGTCTTTAATAGAATCCTTTAGAGGTACTGATGACCAGATTTTTCAAAATTCATATAATATCTATTTTTGAAAACAAGAATAGTAGTATCTTTTTGAAAAATAAATGTAATCACTAGATTTGCCTTTTTTTTTTTTGTCTCCATATGCCAACCGAAGCTAAATTGTCCATTACATTGAAAGTCTTTGGTAATTTTGAGTATTTTTTATTTTCTTCTCCGATTTTCTTTATAACTATGGAGAAACCACGCAATTCCAATAATCTATGAAAAATTTATCAATTGTTCTATATGCTATTTATAAAAATTCTCTTTATTCTTGTTTGACACATAAAGCTCCAGAACAAAAGTTTAAGTCCTTGTAATGCAATTTTCTTCCCCACAAATTAGAATTATTAATTGGGGCTTAACATATAGAACAACTCCATTCATTTTTTTTTGTTCCTGCCAAAATAAATTCTTCTCCCTAATTTTTATAAATCAAATATTTTGTGACTTTGTTCCTAATGTGGATTTCTTATAAGCAAATTATGGCTTGTTTTAACTTTTTTCAAGTAATTAAACTTTAACTTGGGGGAAATTTATCCCATTTATTTTCCATGTTAAAAATGTATATTCCGTGATGAATCAAATAACTTAGAAAAACTTGTGCCTGTATCAACCACTTTTTCAACATTTCACTTATTTTAATCACTTTTTAATCAGTTTTCTCCATAATTTCATTTTGAACCTCTTACATTTTTGAACCATAATTTCATTTTGAACCTCGTTGCTTTAAATTTCTCCCAAAATTATCTGGCCCTTTGAGCAATATATAATAGCAATAGCATTTAGATTTATATAATGCTTTACAGTGCTTTAAAGCCCTCTCCAAGCAATTTACAGAGTCAGCATATTGCCCCCAACAATCTGGGTCCTCATTTTACCGACCTCTGAAGGCTGGCAGGTTGAGTCAAAAAAGAGAAAACAAACAAAACCTTAAAAAGAAGCAAGCAGCAGCATACTGAATCATCTGAACAATAGAACTGCAATGTTCTTTGGTTCTAATACTCATTAGGGTGCATCCTATGTGTTCATTTGGGTGTACATGAACAGATAAGTGTGTAAGTATAACATGAACTCCAGTACAAAAAGAAAGAGTTTTGATTATAGTAGGGAAGCGCAAGTGAATGGGGTAGGGGGAAGCCAAGTATTGGCAAAAGGAATGGAAGTACTTTGAGATATGTAATTTCTGGATATGTGCATAAAATAGCTTATCGGAATCCTGATTAGAACATCTATGCTAATTGTGCTCATTTTTGATCTGCTGGTAACTTTGTCAATACCAAATATTACAAAAGCATTATAATAAACAGCCAGATATTTTATTTCTAAAGCAAAACCAAGTAGGATTTTTGCTGTAATCTTTTATTACTGGCTGGTAATATAATAAGGAATCACCGCAGAGGTTAGGTCACTTCCACACACATGCCCAGAAAAGAAAAGAAGGGTTCTTTATTTGATCCAAGGACAGCAATATACTACAGGGTTTGTTTGGTTTTTTATGATTTTCAACAATTTGTAATCATATTATCCTCAAACAAGAGGATGGTTTTTAAAATTAAATTTAATAAAATCATATGTGACTGCATTTTTCTTGACCAGGCAGCACTATTACATTAATTCATATATTACATAAAAACCTCTTCCCTCCCCTCCCCTAAAGGAAAACAAATTTTAAGGGGGGGGGGGGAAATCTATGAATCAATCATAGTGAAGTAAATTAAATGATAAAATTAGTTATATGAAAACATGGTTTTGCAGAGGATAGTAAATCAGCTCCATGTGCATTCAATGACCATTGAGTGCAGTTGATCTCTTTACATTCTCTGCACCAGAATAATAAATGGAACATACTTATGCTTGTGCATAAAAATACTGTTTCTAAATCATTGGCCACAATTAGATCAACAAAAGCAGAATACATTTCAGCCACATGGTTTTACCAGCCTTATCTTACTTAGATTATGATTGTCCTTCTTCTGGCGTTCCTTAGCCAAGGCACGGCTCTCGGCATCTAAAGATAACACAACAAGCTGTTATGAAAAGCAGTGGGCCAACCAGAACAAGTTTCATTTTAAAAACACATGCATGCATGTGTATAAATAGATTCACTGCTGACCTACAGTTGGGAGAAAGCAAGCACTAAAAATTACCCAGACCATTCGGGCATATGCACACTGGCCACACAACCTGCCACGTTACCTGTAAGCTCTCTCTTTTGAGTGAGATCAGCAGGGCAGGAGCTGCTGGTAATGCCCACCACAGAAGGAGTCATCTGGAGGTCACTGTTATAGACATTCATATGGCTGCTGGACAGAGGCAACTGGAAAACAAAAGAAGGGAGACAAATGCACATTTATTTTAACACAGAAAATAAGAAGATGAGAAAGTATCAGCCAATAGAGGACCTGATTCTCTACAGGAATATCCTGTGGCTTTTAGCACTTCACCACTCTTCCCAACCATGTATCTCCCATTCATTATATGCAGGGGGCTCAAATATTTACATTGTATGTTTGTCATCTAACAATGTTATGAAAATAGTTTTTACTATTTTAAAATGTTTGCATTCATAAGTAGTATTATCGGTGTCCTACAAAACAGTGACTCCAAATTAATTATTTGGAAAGAAAGGAAGGATAGTTGCAACCACTTTATTTCAGTTTTATTCCTTCTCCCAGGAACACTTTTTTGCCTAGAAATAAGAAATTTTGGTTTTTTTAAAAGGCATACTCACAGTATTGGGCATATGAATTTCTGGATTAAGACATCCCACAGTAGTTGTCAGCTGCATGATATCTTCAATGACATCATCTATCTAAAACAGAGACAAAAAGGCTATCAGATGTAGATTTTTGAATGCATTTTGAAGGGATTTTCAAAAATGTCTGTAAATTCAGTAAGTTTGTTTGATTGGTTGATTGATTTTGAATATATAACACTTGATTCCAACAGACTCAGAGCTGCTCACCCTTAAGAACAGCCTCCAGGCATCTCTGATGGACTTGCTAAGTCAGGGTCCAAATCAGAGTAGATTTGTTGTTGTGGTTTGAGCAACTTTATCTGACTAAGGCTTCAGCTGAATCACCCAACTTACAAGTTCTCTCTGATAGTTTTCTGCAACAGAAGGGTGATGCAAAACACCACCTTTCATTATGTAGCCCCCCCCTCCCCAATTACATAATCAGAGTATCATGAGGTTCAGTTACAGCTGGACTTTTCCACTTCAGATTACAGGATGAGTGTAAAGAACTCGAGTTCTTCCTAACCACAGTTTTAACCCAATCTCTTCAACAATTCCTGTGTCCCCCGAGGAACTTACAAACCTCTCTCTCTGGATTGGAGCTGATATTAAGCATTGCCATTGGACTGTTTGGAGTGCTGTTGCCTGCAGAAGAAGGCATGGCATGAACTGGTCTCACCCCAGGGGAGGCTGAAGGAGGAGGCTTGGGAGAAGGAGCACCAAGTAGTGGTGCAAACTTGTTCCCATAAGTTTCAGACAGATATTCTTTGACCTTCTTGTCTCGTGACCTTTGGATATGGTATGTGGTAGGATTCTCTAAGAAGGACTGAACCTAAAAAGTATTGGAGAAATAGAAGAGCTATCACATAAAGGTAAACATAATTTTCAAATAAATATTGTCTTCAGAAAGAAACAGGCTCATACTAAAAAAAACCTCCACAAAATAAGTTATCCATAATATCAGAGCCCCAGACCTGATGGCAGTGCCAGATTTTCATTTCTTCAAAAGTTTGATTTCTGGAATGGAATGGTTCCAGGGCAGGTGCTAGGACACAAAAGGTTGCTCTCTCACAGGAGATCCAGAACATGCCTCTGCTGTTGGAAATAACAGGATGGTGAGGCAAAATTGGGAAGAGATGGCCCCATAAATAGTCATGAAGAGCTTTCAAAGTAACCGTCAGCATCTTGAATTGCACGTGGAGCATACTGGTAGTCAATGCAGCTCACAGAGCACAGATGTCACATCTGCTGAACAACCAGTATCCATATCTGCCCACACTGTCACATTCCAAATACTCTTCAAGGGCAGCCCCATGTAGAGTCTATTGCTGTATTTCTATTGAGAGATGATTGAGGCATGAGTGACTGCGAGTTCAGCTGTACAAATGAATGTCACAGATCTTTGTTATCATCCTCTAATAAGCCTCTAATTGGGTATGAGTCATTTTTAAAACTGTTAAAAATTGCATCCAGCCTCATTTCTCCTTACCTTGATTTTTCATATCTTGTATAGATTTCACATTGCCAGAAGTCAGAGACCTATATTGCTTACATAACTATCAGACCCCTGATATCTCACCCGAAAGCCCCGGTCCCACTGCACTTACAGATGCAAAGAGGATGTAAAACGTTAAAAAAAAGCTTGCCATCCGTTGGAAAACGCTATGCATCTGTTGTGTACTCACTGCATATGTGTTTCATACGCTCTATCCCTCGAGCATCCGTCCACTGAAATTTCATCCGCGCAAGAAGTTTTGAGCTGCTCAAAACTTTGTGAACGGATGAACTTTCCGCTGCGTACAATGTACATCTGCGACATATACGGGCAACAAACATTCCATTTCCGTTATCATCCGTTAAACGTCCGCTGTATCCTCTCTGCATCCTCTGGCCATCCCCTCAACTCACATCCGCTGCAGCTAAAAATGGAAAGAGGGAGGAAACAAAAGGGACACGGAACGTCTACACAGCATTAGTAGCACGGAAATAGGATGTAAGCATATGCATCTCGCATATAAAGGATTAAAATGGACAAAATGTTTGTATCTGGGATGTATCTCGGATATTTAGGATGTCTGCAGTATGTCTAGAATATGTAGAAGGACACCAAGCGGACTACCGATATTTTCTATAAAAAGGGGGAGAAAATCATCTGGATCTCAATATGAGTCCAGCAGCTGTGGTGTACAGACCTCTTCACCCTTGGTCTTGGTCTTCCACATCATCAATTGTTCTCCATCATAGATCATGACAGTCTGTATGATACCTGCTCTCATTCATCACCAGAACCAAAACCTGTTCAGACTGTTTCACCTTTTATACAGAAGGAGAAGAAGGAGACGTCCAAGAGCTATGTGGGTCCAAGGATGGATTGTGAGAAGAATGAAGTTTGGACTGTATGACCAGTTGATGGTGGAGCTGAGGAATGAAGACCCTCATGCATTCCATCACTTCATGAGGATGCCACCAGCCATGTTTGACTAACTTGTAGAGTGTCTGAGACCCAGATTGACCAAGCCTAGCACCAACTTCCATCCCAACCTGGACCCTGGACTGAAGGTGGCACTGACTCTGTGCCACCTGGCCTCTGGAACCACATACAGAAACATGCAGTACTGCTGGAGGGTGCCACACAACACCATCAGCAAAGTGGTCAGAGAAGTGGTGCAGGCCATCATTGAAGAATACGTGGAGGAGCTCCTCAAGTGCCTCACCACTCAGCAAGGCTGGAGAAAACTTGCAGAAGAGTGGTATCACAGGTGGAACTTTCCCCATACCGTTGGAGCCATAGATGGGAAGCACGTGGCCTGCAAAGCTCCAGCCAAGTCGAGCTCCACTTATTTCAACTACAAAGGCTTCTTCAGCATCATCCTCTTTGCCATGGTCGATGCTGACTACAAGTTCATGTACATCGATGCTTCAGACAATGGGTCAGCTTCAGATGGCCAGGTATACAACGCAAGTGACCTCAAGGATGGACTGGAACACAACCTCATCATGGGTTTTCCAGATCCAGACCTCCTACCCAATGACACACAACATGTGCCCTACTTCATCATTGGTGATGACACGTTCTCCCTCAGAACCTACCTCATGAAGCCGTACACTTCAAGATACCTCACCCGTGAAGAGAGGATCTTCAACTACAGGCTGTCCAGGGCAAGATGGGTGGTGGAGAACGCCTTTGGCATCCTGGCCAACAGGTCCATATACTTCTCACCACCATGCAGCATGAGCCACAGACTGTGAGGAGCATCGTGGAAGCTTGCGGCATCCTGCACAATCTCATGCACACCCGCTACCCAGTGTTGCAGAACAGACTTGTGGACTGTCAACAAGGGAATGGGGACATGGAGCCTGGTGAATGGAGGCAAGGACAAAACCTGATGGACACTGTGGATGTACAAGGCCTCAATAGAGCTTCACATGAGGGGAAGAAGCAGCGCAACCTTCTGAAACACTGGTGCAACTCCCCAGCTGGAGCAGTGGAGTGGCAAGACAGGATGATAGATGATTAATGGATGCTTCCTTGAGGCTGTTGCATAACACTGATGAGATTGTGCCATGTATGTTGAATGGTCCTACAATGAATAGGGCATTAATAAAGAGCTTTGTTTATTTTAAAATGTGTTGACCAATGAATAAATTGTTATTGAGAAAAAAGGTCCATATGTGTGGCAGCTGGGATGGAGTACCATACAGTCCCACTATGCTTGCACTGGAGGTTTATCTATCCCATAACTGTCCTTAGCTATCCCACAAGCATGCAAAGGCTTAACCATATTTTTTAAAGTTTTCACCAACACTTTATTTAGGTAAAAAAATGAACCAAGTGACTTAAGCAAAGATAACCTTTATTAACTATCTTAGGTAAACTGTATGACTGCATTAAATAAGCAAAATGAACCAAGTAAAGTGTCTGAAGCAAACATAAACTTAACAAGTAAACAATTCAGTCTCTGACACTATTCTCAGTCACTCTGAGTCATGTCCATGGTCTCAGCTGTTAAGCGGGCAGGGACTGTGGAGGTGGCTGTGGCTTGAGTGCTGCTCTGAGGCACCATTGGGGTACTTGGCCCCGAGGGTACAACAGGGGATGGTGTGTTCAGGAAGCTGTCTGAGAGCTGACTCAATCCCATGAGGTTGAGAGGCCCTTCATCAAGGACTTGAGATGTCAGGCCCAATACTGATGACAGATTGTCCGTTGACAGGCTTGGCTGTGGGGTGGAGGATGAAGGAGTGTAGTGGGGCTGTCTGGTCTGCACTGGGTGAGGAGTGGCATCTGTGGCGTGCGATGAACCTGGGCCTGGACTGGGAAGGTCTGTTTTTGCTGTGGGAAGTCTTGTTAGTCGTAGCCTTGGTAGGTGAGGGGCTGTTGAAAGCCGTGGAAGGGCTGTGACATCGCCAGGGGTGGAGGAGCAAACCTGGACTGGGTAGGAGCAGCTTCAGCTGGGCCTTGAGGGTTGTGCAGAACTGCTGTGATTTTCTGCTTCATCACCTGGTACTGGGCCTCAGGCAGGTCCCTCAGGGTCTGGCTCACGTAGGTGATGAAGGTGTTCCAGCCCAAGGATGCTCTGTCCAAGTGGACCAGCTGAGAGAGAAGTTCTGTGCTGGTCTTCATTGTGTCCCTGATCTCCAACAGCACACTGTGGTCCTGGGCCTCCAGTCTGCCTCTCTGCCTGCATCCTCTGGAGCTGGGGGTGGGGGTGGGGTGGGTTGGCCTCTGGTGGCTGCTGCTTCTTCCTCCATTTGTGACAGCAGGGTATCATCCTCCACGGGATCTTCCAAGTCTGCCGGCATGGGGAGTGCAGCTGTCGGAGGGGTTTCTGCCATGGGGCCCTCTGAAGACACCTGCCTGGACAGGCTCGCTGGCTCCTGACTGGAAGAGGACTGGCTGTCTGTGGGCTGTCTGAGGGAGAGGGGTCTCAGAGGGGCTGCTCCTCTGTGGCAGATCTCACCCTCCAGGAAACTGCACTTGGCCATGACGTGCATCTCCCGGTCAGTGACCTTGACAGCGGCCTGGCCAGATTTCTTGAGGTGTAGCTTGCCATACCAGGTGTGCAGGTGCTTCCACCATCCCAGGAGTACTTCTGCAGTGTAACCCAGGCTCTCTGCCTTGTCTCTCCAAGCTGCCTGCTTCTTCTTTGTGTCGCGATACAGTCTGTGGCCCTTTCTCCAGAGGTACTCGCTCTCCCTCAGCCATTCCAACACCTCATCCTCATGCTCCTCAGAAACGGTGTACTGTTTCCTCTCTCCCTTCTCCTTCCCTTGCCTCTTCCTCCCTCTGGCAGGGGCTTCAGCAGGGCCTTCAGGGGCTTGAGCAGCAGGGCCTTCAGGGGCTTGAGCAGCAGGGCCTTCAGGGGCTTCAGCAGCAGGGCTTTGAGGGCCTTGGGGCTGGTCCACCACAGCAGTAGCAGCAGCAGCAGCAGGTTCACAGTCAGTGCCAGGAGGTGGGATGCTGGTTCTGTCCTTCTTGCCAGGGCTGGAACGAGTAGGCACCGGCTTCCTCTTCTTGCCTGACTGACGAACCATGGTGTTCCTGCAAGATGTATCTGGCAGCACATCTTTCCCCTGTATGCTGACTGCGTGCATACTGCATCCTTTTATATCTGTGGAGCTGATGCAATTCATACTTCCCGCATGCGCAGTGAACGCTTTGCATCCGATATACATCCGAGCGGCATCCACTTTGTTTCCTATAGGCATCCGTGATGCATCCACTTCATCCGCTATGCATCCACCCCTTCCACTATGCAGCCGCTTTGCAATTCTCCCCCGGAACCCCTTCGGAGGTGTCATCCGCTTCCATCTGCTGTCATCTGCTAGGCTTCCTATGAACATCCATTTAACATCCCCACTACATACTACCCACGTCCGTTCTTTTTTGTTCTTTTCCGTTCTGTTTATTCAAATTTTCGCCACTTTTTGGAGCGGATGACAACGGATGGAGCCACCCCCGAAATTTTGCTCGTCCGCTGTGTCCTTTATGCATACATTTTGCGTCCGTCGGCCAGTTGGACCTAGCCTTAAACAACCAAATACATCCCAGAGTCAGAAAGAACAAAAATCCTGCCCACATAGGTAAAACTTGCCATAATAAACATTTGTTTGAGATTTGTTAGATTTGTTATTCTTTGCAATCTAATTGGATTCAAAATCCCCCTGGAAATAACATCATATTATGAATTGATATTGAAAGATTGAACAACTATTTGCTGGGGTGGAATAAGGATTCCCGACATGGGAAGGAGTTGAACTAGGAAGCCTTTGAAACTCCTTCAAGCCTTATCATTCTATGAGAAGGAAAATGGATGGATTGTTTTATATATATATACATTCTGCTGAAACATTGCTACAACTTTAAAAGCACTACAATGATGTGGGATAATACCCAAAGGAAGCTGAACTGCATTCATGTAAGTACCCGCGAAAACTTTAAAAAAAACATATATATATATATATATGTGTGTGTGTGTGTGTGTGTGTGTGTACACGCTGTTCAGCTTCCTTCGGGTATTATCCCAGTCATTGTAGTGCTTTTAAAGTTGTAGCAATGTTTCAGCAGAATCTCATCTGCCATCATCAGGCTTCTGTATTGAGTTTGTATGTGGGTCAGGGTCTCACAGCCGTTGGTTTTAAATTTGAGGCTAGCCTATTGTTGTGCCAGGATGTTTTTTTTTTCCTACATCCTGATTGGTTGGGAGTCTTGGTCTGTGTTTATTGGACTTGGAGTTCGTTTGAATGGTGTTTCTGGTTTCTTCTGTCTGTTTTGTGGCTTTGATTGGCTGGCAACAATGTGTTCCTGTATTGGAGGCTTTCAGTGCAGCTTGGCTTCCCGTGAAAGGACGGCTACCATTCCTAGATGTACTAATCTACAAAAGAAAAGATGGCACACTGGGACACACCATATACCAAAAGAAAACACACACCAACTGCTACCTCAACGCCCAATCCCACCACCACCCAGCACAGATAAATTCCATCGCGAAAACACTAATTACCAGAACCAAACGCCTCCCTTCACATGGAGCCAAGCTGCACTGAAAGCCTCCAACACAAGAACAGAGTGTTGC